>CM057350.1:2102494-2485069 GCA_030015575.1 Agapanthus africanus
ATTAAGACATTTTAGCATATCACCATGTAACAAAATATGCAGTGATGGGGTCCAAATAATTCAATCCACCATGTCAAGGTCAGCAATCTCAAACTGTGATGAAATTTTGCAAGACTATCATACAGCCTAAGATAACATTTGGATACAAATAATCAGAGCACAAGCAAACATAAATAGCATATAACTCCAACTTGATACCATGAGTTTCAATCCATTAATATTTTCTCCAGGCTAGCTTTGATCTTTTTCTACTGTTTAAACAGTTGCAATATCCACTGACAGTCTAAAATTAAACTTCAACGAACAATCACATTATACAAAGCGAGCATCTCATTCAACATTACAACAGTTCTTAGATACCATTTTGCCACAAACTCTCGTTTTCGAACACCATGGCAATCAATTCCAATTTTCAGAATGGGTTGGCCATTCTCTACGGTATACTACCTCCTCTTGCATAACCATCGGTAAAACCCGGTGCTTGTGGTTGCGGCACTCCATAAGGTTGAGCATAGCCAGCAGGATTCCCATGAGCATAAGGACCAGCATTTGGATAGCCATGGCTGTAGCTGATGCCTTGGCCTGCAGGTGGAGGATATAAAGGAGCTGGGTTGGCATAAAGACCAGCATATGGGTTCACTGCTGCATGAAATAAGAAAAAAGTCCAATAAATGTGTAATAAATCTCAACGAAGCTATATCTCAAAGCATTTACACCTCAACATGGGGTTGATAATGAGGCAATGTTATAAAACAAGGTTTAGATGGCTGCTTCGTTCGCACATAAATGTCTTTCCGTCTCGAACAGTATTAAAAAGGCCAAATGACTGCATGATCAGTCATATGCTAAGTATGTGGTGATAGGCCACATAACCGGCACACACATATATGATGCACATAACCGGCACACACATATATGATGCACATAACTTACCAAAATATCGAAAACACGTCGTGCGAACGTATACCCGGTTACCCACTTAATAACAGTCATAGTTTTGTCCTCTTTTGTTTTTTTAAATATATGTTTCTATACTAAATTTATGCGCTGGCCAAACAAATAGAGAACCGTTGCTTGTTTTACAGCATTGTAATGATGCTAGGCTACATAAAAGATATGACCATGTTTTACAGCTGGTTGTTAACCTAATGTTACCCCGAGCCAAATTTCTAGTCAAGGAAAATAGAGAAAAATAGTGGATCTCCATATACAGAATAAAGAACAGATTGTCATGAATGTTTACTCGATGTAGCAGTTTGAGATAAATATTTACCATGATCTCCCCTCTCAGCAGCTTTCATCACGTCAGCTCGTAGTTTCTCAATTTCTCTTGCCATTGACACCAAGTTCCTTTCCATAGCACGCATCTGCTCCACTTGCTCAAGATTTGTACCTTTCTCATGCTCAAAAGCAGCACTTCAACCAAAAGAATATGAAAAATTAAAATTACTGTTACAAATAGATGGGAAAAGGAAGGAGGATATCATAATATATAAAAATCATCATATGATATGAAAACTATACATTTAATAATAATAATATATTATTTTAACTAACATATTTCAAGACTTCACCTTTAATCTTATAATGCAAGCTCCAAGAGTGTAGATCATGTCTTCAATTGATGGGCTCCTTTTTTTTTAAACAAAAGGGAATATAAATATTGAGAAAACCCCTCAATGAAATCTCACCTTCCAAGCTTTCTACATCATTGACTTTTCAAAATTGTAGATCTCTCTCTCTCTCTCTCTCTCTCACACACACACACACACACACACACACACACACAAAATGATGCATAAAAAGTAAAGGCCATTTTCACCGAAAATAATTGTTGTAGATAATAGATATTCTTCATGCAAAAAACTAGTATCTTGCATCAAACACACACCAGATTTGATGAACCTAATGTGAATCTATGAAACAAGGTTCTATTAGAACTTGCTATTCTCAAATTGCAATGTGAGATTATACATTTCTTGTTTACAGAGAAATTGCGTGATAGATCTCTTACCTATTGAATTAAAGTTTAAAATGTGTGGATGATGCTCTATTTTACACTTTTTACTTTCTTCTCATTTTTTGGGATTACACTTTTTTCGTTACTAAACTTCGTACCTATTTAAGAAAAGACTCAAAACATATTGTGAGGGTAGTGGGATTTGAACCTTCAAACTTAATACTATTAAACAAGCCATACCATCACTTAGACTATAAATCTTAGTGTCGCATGCTTAAGGAATAAATATATATTACTTTATTAATTTCAATACTCGATTGCAACCAATCTTAGGTCTTTCTTTACAGGACTTCAGAGTGCGTGTGTGCCTCCTCCCCTTTGACATTGGTCAACACCTAATTGAATAGTTGCAATGTATCCTCATTTGGTGTATATCTTCTCCAAATTGAGGCATCATTTGCATGTATTAACTTAGTAACATGAGTTTGAGCCTAGTTTATTGGCATGCAAAGCTTTAAGCCGTGTTTTAAGTTTTTGACTTAGGAATTGAGTTGGGATGCCAACGTTTTTGTGAAGTTACCTAAATTAACCCCATATTTCTAATTCGTGTTATTTGGCTTTGATTTGGAGTTATAATAAATTGAGTTACCTAAAATCCAGTGCGGCCTCATTGATTCTGTTCTTTTCCCCCTAATCAAATAGAGTCGGTTCCTTCTCCCCCTTGAGTTAATTGATTGCCTTGAAACTTCTAATCTCTATCACAATTCTCATGTCCTCCCAACCCTCCTACCTTTCTGAGTCTAAACTATCTTGAATGGGGAAGAAAGCAATGTTCCACAAGTGAGGATAACTCATGAATGAAACATAACTCAAAGTTCTGTTTGAGGAATTAGAGCCTTGCAAACTCCAATTTGCATAACATATGCACAAGTAAGAAAATAACTACGTTTATCCTAACTGGAAACCAGGGCCTAAAGGGGTAAGCAGTTCACAGACCCTGAGAAACCTTGCAGGTACAAAACCACGGTAAGCAACTTAACTAAGGTCCTAGGCACACGTGTATAAGCAAATTGCAAAGCCGTCAAAGTACATACATTGAAAGGCTAAAAAACGTGACTGAATAATGTAATAGGTAAACTGTCTATAAAAAAGTTAATTAAACAAAATCATTTACCGTAATTTCTGATGCTCCTGCCTCAAGCCTTCGAGCTTAACAACCAACTCAGGCATCCTCTCACCATTAATTCCGACTGCCTGTAAATCTTCCGACAACAATTTAATTTCAGCAGTCAGCTCCAGCCTTGTTTTGACAAGGCTTTGTGCCTCCTCATGAGCTTGCTTCAGCTCTATCCTCAATATCTCACCGCCTCGAATATCATTCTCCATCTTCTTGAACTTTTCCAGCAATCCTCTGACTTGGATGTCGCTTTCAGTTTGGATACTTCCTATATGAGATTTCAGTCTTTCTATCTCTTGCTGGTGAGCACCTACCTCTTGCCTCATGGTTCCATTTGTTGCTGCTAGCCTCTGATTCTCCCTCAAAAGCCTCTCTATTTCAGCAGCTTGGGTAGCTATCTTGTTTTCTAAGAGCTGAGGTGGCGGCAACGGGTCTGACGAGCGGACGGAGCCTGCAGGAAGCGGACCATGCCGCATCATCCCAGGAGCTTGAATGGCCCTACCCTCATATGGTCCATGTCCTCGCAAATCCATGGTTTTCTGCCAAATATGATTTGTTAGACCGTCATGTCATTGCTTTCTCTATTTAGCTAGTCCTGAATTTAATACGAATAAATCAGACAGCAATTTTATCATTTCTCCTATTTTAGCAGGCCCAAATTTTTTATAGTAAATCTATCATGATTCCTGATAGCAACCTATTATTTTTCTCAAAACCAAATATATCATTTTTTCCCCCGACAAGAATTTTCCGTTATAGACCACCATGTCATCGTTCCCTTATTTACCAAGTCCGGCCTATAGCAATTCTATTGTTTCCCCATATTTAGGAAGCCCCTAAGTTTTATACACAAATGTATAGTGGTAAATCTATCATTATACCCAAAAAAAAATTCCTGGTATAGACCATCATGTCAATGTTTTTCCTATTTAGCAACTAGTTAAATTTATGCATGAATCCCCAGTAGCAAATCTTTTATTTGTTCCCCTTGAATAGACAGGTTCCTCAACTCTACAAGAATTTGGAGGAATGGTCATTTAGGATTATGTAAAGCCCTTCTCCTGTCCATTGTTTTTAAGCCAATAATTTGGCATTAATTAAGAAAGGTTCACGTTATGTCGGTTGTCAATAATAAACTTTATAGAATGTTTCTTTACGCCAATCCCATTTTGATGGGAAAATCTTAGACAAAAATAATGAAGTTTCATACACAAATGCCTATCATTTATCGAGCTAAAAAAATTATGTTAAAGGGGAAAGCAGCTAAAAATGAAAAGCATGCAAATACAATGCAAAAAAGGAAAACATGGAAAGAATATAGAGCTCCTTTTTAAAAAGGGCTTGTTAATCTCCTTCAGTTAAAATTTGCAATGAATAGGTTGCATATCATGCTGAACCTGCAGCATGCATAAAAAGTTAGTAAACTTGTTCCATTTAAAGAGTCGCTTTAGCGTGTGCAAATTGCCAAAGCAATTGATAACTACAACTAGCCTTCTAGCGATCATAAAGGTTCCCATCTTTCCTAAGGCATTCTTGACTATTTTATATAAAAAAAAACATCTGATCGGCAATCATCACTGATACATTCCCTAACCTTTCAAGGATTATCCAATGATTTATACAGCCAAAACAGATTTGGACAAAAAATCTGCATTGAAATTCAAAGATCATTGAAATTTTCCTTATATAGTATTTTTTGTTAGTACTTGCTATAGGAAAGGGCTATGTCCTTGTTTAAAACTATGATTTGGGAAATGTAATGAGGTGGCACTTGGTTGAAATCAATGCACATGCCAGGGAACTTAACAAAATTTTAAGCAACAGGATAGCGTGTTTGTGTCTATGTTTGTCCGATGTTTAGGCACACATGCATGTTTGGCCATGGTATTTTTTGGGGGGCGGGGTGGGGGGGGGGACGAAGTAAATTAAGACTAGATTCTGTAAATGTCGTGTTTATATTTATTTATTTTTAAATAATGTCATGAGCTTTTGCAAATATTAGCTTAATGATATAACAAGCTCGCTGTGAGTTGTCAAATAAGGTAATTAAAATTTTGTAAAGCAAAAACGTGAACCTATGTCAATAATTTCATATATCCATCACCTTATCCAAGTCAAAAGAGATACAATGTAATCCTTTTAGACTTGGTAACAAAAGACCAAGGTAACAAGCGATAGTTTATCATTTAGACTTAAACACGATTTTTAATAATTAGGCGATATACTCCGACACATTGAAAGTAATCGTTTTGTTTCTTTTGCTTCTTTCCTCCTTTGCTTGTTTTTCTTCTTTTCAATTTTGTTTCTTCCTAGCCTTTTTTTCCCATTTATTGTGCGCTCCTTTTCTCATCTCATTGTATTACTTATTTCACTTTTCATTATTTGAAGCGTAGGAGAAAGTGCTCACATGTAGCACATATGTCCTGTTATGTTGCCTGAATAATTCGACAAAGGAGACCTAGCTGTACCACTACATATTTGATATTACAATACTTGACTACTTGATTGATGCTTAAATGCCCTAAAATACCATGTTTATCCTAGGCAGATCAAAGAGGAAACAACTTCGTATCAGAGACTCATACATTTAGATTTAATTCAATTAAATTTAGTTGATAATTGTTGAAAACTCCTCAAATGTATCATATAGCATAAATGAATCCTATTAATATCAAATACGAATCGATAATGTATCCAAGATTAAGAATATAAAATTCTAATGTATAAATGATGCCCACAATTACATATGATCTTAGGTGCATATGTATGACTACTGCTCTACCTTAAGGATGAATTATGATTATTCCTGAACCTATTGATTTACATTTGGAAATAGTTTATACATCTAGGTTTATATCCATTGACCATTGCAGCCTCACCAATCAATGCTATAAATGGAGAACAATAACTCTTGCGTGCAGCTAGAATTTTATTGTTGTTGTACCCATGATGTATCTGTATATGAAACTCCTATAAGGTTTTGTCATATCCTCATGTTCGTTTGTGTTGTATTTGTATGCCCTTTTTTATTTGTGCCAATGAATAAATGAAACATAGGTGTCTTGTCTTTATACGATTGGACACATCTATGAGGTATGAGGTATGTCTTCCCAACTTGCAAGTCAAACAAAGTGCCAACTTACCATAATACTTGCTCGTGGCCTCTATGAAGCTATGAGGAGAGGACAGATGAGAATGTTAAACCTTGACTCAATAAAATGCAATTTTGCTATAAAGAGACCTTAATCTAAAGACATAGTAAAGACCGGAAGATGACACAAATTATATAGTAATTGTTCTCAATGTCATTCAACTGTCCTAACTACTGTTATAAAAATGCAAGACGCGTGAAAAACATTTGGTAAATCTAAAAGGTAAAGTTGGTGTAAATTATGGTGAGGTAACACTAGATCTCATTTGTTTATTATATGCCTCTGTGATCTGATACCTTAACAACACGATTACCTCAGGCAACAAAGAGGGCCATGGACGTAAGCGGTAACTTGTAAAATTGTACAGACAAGTGTCGGCAGTAAGAACAAATGACCGTTTTGTGGGTATTACACAACATGCTTGTAAAGGATGAAAACTGACTCCTAACATATGAGCATATAGATTAGATTCAAAAGAAGCCCTGATAATGAATATTAACTGCTTATCAGGCACAAGGAAAAAAAAACAGGAAAGGGCTATACCAAATAAACTATTTCCAGAATAAGGTATATTTCTTTATTCACACATGCAAAAATAGCTGGATAAAAAAATATTACCACTGGCATGAAATTTTAATTATGATTTAAATTTTGAAAAATAGGAACTAGACATAGAAAAACGGACTTTTTTACAGAGAAAATTAGTTGAAATGGAAATAGAAATATGGGTCTTCTTCCAACTAAGATATAATTAGCTTGTCAATCACAGGAACTTGAAAAGATATAAGCCAACGACAATTGCTATGTTGATGATTTAAAACTGTAACAGAAATCAAGCTAAAGACCAATGGTTTCATAAAAATAAGCTACTAATAGCGGCAGCGGCAGGAAAACCTTGATTAAAAATATTTTTTTAAAATTTGGGCCGGCTTTCCTCAAATAAGCTAGTGGCAAAATTGTAACTCCTTATTCTTCTGCATGTCAGTAAATGCATGCAATGCATGATGGTTGTGAAGTAGTAGGCTGTTGCCATGCAAATAATCAGCAGAGTATCAATTAAAAGACGACTATCAATGTAAATCAAGAAAGTTAATTGAACATTTGGAGAATTTAACATTACCATGTCAATCAAAGTGCCCCACAATATGTACCAAGGATTATTAAATACCTGTAGTAACTTTCTTATCTTTTTCTCATGGCTTTAAACTTATGTATTGTGCATATAAAATCAACAACTATGCGAAATTTTTTTGAGCACTGTAACAAAAAAATTGAGTGTGTACCCAACAAGGATTATGAATTTTTATTCTTCTATTAATCTTTTCATTATGCATGCCAAGCAGCGATCACCCAATACAAACCCCTCCAATATAAAACCTGGCTCCAACCCCTGAAATTAAATTATATGCGCAAACAATTCTGATGAACATGACCATATGATCGTCATGGTGTTTGTAAGGAGTACATATATGATATATCCCATGATAGAACCACGGAATTCAATGGGAAATCATAGCATATTCTTAATTATATGATAAACATTAGAGCTACATGTCCCGCTGATATATTTAATATAACATTAAAACCTTCCGCCAATGTATCCAACATAAAGACTTACAACTCCATAGAAGCTTCCAATTACCGTACTTCTGACACAATAATAACTTCCTATAACCCTGTATTCCAGCTCAGGTCAGCCTCGATATTCACATAGATTTAGCAGTAAGGGGACCATGCTTGGTAAAGTGAGTTGAGACCGTAATACTAAATAAACCAAGCTTGATCGAAGCTTACCTGCCTGCTTTATTGAATTCAAAATCACGCAATTTCTTTCCATATTTCAAACCCATGTGACTTTCTCTTGTTTGGCTAATTACTGTTGTCATCGATTACCAAACGAGTATAGATTGTGGCTGTAACCTCGGGTTGGGCTTGATGCCTTATATAATATTCAATAAACAAGTCGTAATTGCTATTAATTGTACCGCCAAACTACGGCGAATCGGTTACGCGGAAAAACAGAAGAAGAAACTGAACTTTAGCTAAGTAAACCCATAATTTGACGTCGACAGAGTTGAATCATAAGAGCTAAAACTGTAAAACCAATGAAGCATGCTAAGGAAATCATGAAAAGAATCGGATTAAGAAATCAAGAAAACTCCACATTAAATTTACATAAGAGGAATATATAATCGTATCAAACTAATTCCCTAACAAGGAAACAGTCGTTGTGTGCACTATATTTCATACTCATAAAAAAACACGATTTTGCAAGGGACGTGATTAGAACAACAAACAACGCGATCTAGCTATGTAAAAACAACCTCAGATCATACTAACATAACTAAAACCACACCCACAAATCAACTGAACCGAGTAAAGCTGCCGCATTTACAACAAACAAGCATTGATATATTAATCTTGAAGCAAAATCTTACTGATCCTTGAGTATGATATACAAAATTGAAAGTTTGGTAACGTTATCGCTCGTAATTTGACACGATCGTACATCAAATTTATTGAATTAGGGCAACCAAATCAAGAAAAGAGATCATGTGAAGCCAACGGTCAACGAAATTAGAAACCCTAGAAATTGGTTGAAAGCAAAGAGAATGACAGTGAAAAGTACCTTCGATTCTCGACGGATGGAGGGGGGGGGGGGGCGGGGGGGAGAGAGAGATTTGAAGGCGATGAAGGAATTGGGATTGAATTTTGTTGGTCCCTACCCCCTCGCTGTTCACGACGAAACGAATCGGGTTTGTATCGGATGTACGGGTCGGACCCTTTTTAGACGGGCCGGGCCGGGCCGGATCGGTTTTAGCCATATTCACGAATTGCCCAGGATTTTTTATGCTGCAATTTAGTTAGTGTGAATTTGTGTTCAATGCCCTAAAGCATTTTTTTCCCCTCAAAAGAAAAAAAAGATTAGTTCGGCAATTGAGATAATTTAGTTACTATAAAACCCTATTGAATGGTATATTCGAAAAAAAATTGAAAGATATTTTTGTCAAAAAAATATCATATTCCGTTCATTTTGAGTTTATTCAATCCATCCGAAAAACATTTAGGTGTTTTTTGATCCAATTGTGGCATGTACGAGTTAATCAAGCTAACAATTTCATACAAAATTAGTAGTACAGTGGGGTTTTATAGTATTTTTAAAGTTTAATAGATTATCTCAAAAACCCCAAAAGATGGATGAGGTTTAGTAAAATGCACCCCTAAAAAAATATACATGTTGCTTTAAACTTGCACTTTTTCCCTTTTAATGATCTCAGTCATGTTTCCTTTTTGAATTTTTTTCATGATGGAGGTACTTTTCGGGTCACTGTCGGATGTTGTCTTCCACTGATCTCCGGATGGACTTAGACGGTTGTCTTCTGTTGCGTGTGGATCTCAATGGGTTTTTGGTGGAAGGGGTGGTATGAAGAGTTTGGTGCCGAGTACCTGCAAAAAAGTCCCCGAGTGGTTTGGTACCACCAAGGACCCTCCGACGATCAAGGTAGTGGTGAGATCCGAGCAGAGTAACGGCTTGAAAGTGTAAAGAATGGCTTACTTGACCCCTCTGTGATGGGGGTTTATATAACGGTGGTGACACGCAGCAGCGGGCGCGAGAATCTCGCCGGCAGTTACGCTCCCGATACCACGTCCGCGTGGAGAGCGGATCGCCCATTAATGGGGATCGTGATTGCGTGAAACGTGGGATGTTGCTGGCGTAAAATCCACGCATGAGGAGATTCGCGGAGCGGCGGTTACGCCTGTGAAGGATGGGGTTGGTCGGAGGGCCGAGGAAGACGGCCTCGGCGGGAGCTCGGGACGAGCGAGGAGGCCGAGGAGTCCTGGTCCTATGGAAGCTCGAGGTGAGCTGAGGGGCCGAGGAGGCTAATTCGCAAGTGGCACCGAGGAGGGTCAGCTTGTGCTTACAGAGCGGGCATAGGATGGCCTGACCGATCCCTGTGGGTCCTTTCTTCTGAATTCTGGGACACGTCATCTGCCACGTGTCCTGATCTAGGAGATCACTGATCTTGAGCATTATCATTTTCCTCGGACGATCAAGATGTTGGTAAAATGTTAGAAAAAATGAACATGTTAAACAACATATTTGTGGATGCTTCTTATATTCATCAAATATTTGCATTTTTCGAGAGGTTCAATATCTTAATAAGCTAACTTATTTGTTTGTTTTTCATCTCTTTGACACAGGTCACCACTTTCTCTCGTTCAATGCATGTAGAAGTAGAATGCATGTAGAAGTAGAAGAAGCCGGAGGCTTCTATCGTAGCTCCCTAATACCATCCGGTATATATTAAGCGGATTTAAAATTTTCCTGTGGTGCAGCTTAGCTAACAATGCATTTAAATGAAGGTTAAACCATTTGTTCGGATGATGATGATCGATAATAGGAATTCCCGAAATTACGACACATAGCAGCTGGCATGTCATCCACGTAAGCCCCGCCAGATTCTTGGGGACCGCGGAGATGGAGTATGTACGATGCATTGGGGATATTCTTTGACGTCTCGACTTGAGGTTGCATCCGACCTTTTGAAGACCTCTCCAGAGTACCTTCCCTATTCGCCTAGCAACCAGCCAACAGCTTGCTTCCGAGCTATCCTACGGCGGAACTTCCTCGGCCTCCTTACTCGTCACCGAGTTATTGCAGAGGTGAGTTTCCTCAGCCCCTCGCTGGTCACCGGGCTATCCGCCGAGCCGAGCTTCTTCGACTGCCCTGTCCGGCCGAGAGCACTGAGCCCATGAGTCCCCGTAACGGTTCCGTAGATCTCGTCATGACGAGATCTCCGCCGCCCCATGTCCCGCATTCCCCGCTGGCGTATCTCATTATTAATGGGCGTATCTCGCCATCAACACGAACGTGATGCAAGGGCGTAACAGACGGCGAGAATCTCACATCGGCTCGCTCCAATACGACCCCTATATAAACCCCTCCTCCAGACGACTCAGGTATGTCGAACTCATTCCCAAGACACCGTTGTGCTGCCCAATTACTCTTTGGTACTTACTTAATCGTCGAAGGGTCATACGGTGGTTTCCCATCCCGGGACTTCACTTGCAGGTAGCTCGGTGTCAGCATCAACAACCACCATTGAGACCCACACACTCAATCCTCACACCGATTATAATCCGTTCAGCCTTGTTGGCAGCAAAATCAACGGAGGATGACATCTAAGGGAGATTCCGACCTCCATCATCGGATCTTTCCGGTTGAAATGTAAAAAGACCTTTAAAATATCTCCATGATACATGACATTTGAGGCCTTTTATATATTTTTTCACGGTTGATACCGGACAATGAAGCCGAACTGTCCAACAATCTTAGGTTCTAGTTATGATTAGTTATGATACGATGTCAACATAAGATATATGACACTGATCATCAATATGAAACATGCTTACGGTGTTGAGGTTTTCTTGGATATTTATCTTCAATTTCTTGGATATTTATCTTCATTATTGAAGCTCTATCCTCCTAATTTTAGCAGAGGGAATATTGTTTACTCTAAAACTAGATCTCCACATAACATAAACTGATCAACGCAATATAGCAATATAGTCTCTCTCGACTGAAATGGAAGAATATTCTTCCTAAATAACAATAATAATAGATTCATTAATTGCATAGATAATAATAATAATAAACACAAAAAAATAATAATCATCTGGCCAATTTATTTCATTGATAAAACTTGGGTTTACGGTTACATGTGATTTGATGATAATAGCAAACTCTCAAATTCTTGGATCATGACCCCGTCTTGAAGACCGAGTGCAAGAGTAAGGATAGACATCTAAATCTCTTACACCGCGAGCATCAAGCTGAATCATGATGCATGGCTACACCGCTCGGCCTGCTCTCAATATCGAGCGCAAAATGGACGTCTAAATCACTCGGTCGTTTGTTACCAGACCGAGCGGGAGCCGATTGCCTCGTCTAGACTGAGATCAATCCCAGAATCACAACACAAGGGCAGGAATGAACATCTAAATCCCCCATTTTGTGACCGCCAAGCTTGACGCGGTCGGGGGGCCAAGATCGGTTCTATTATCACGTTATAAGAGTAGAGTAGGAATTGACGTATAAACCTCTCATAGTCATAATAACAGTCTTGATCCAACCCTCGGCCATATCGGCACCGTATGAGTGTTGGCGCCCTGAAATGAGGGCCGAGAGGAGCTCCTTCGTCTTGATGCTTTGTTTTCTATAAATTTAAAGGAATGTGGATGCATACCTGATCGAGGAGGGCTGGCTGTCTCAAGTCACGATAATGTATCGATGGAGATGGCGTTAGTCGCCGAGATTTAGGTTACATTAATTAAGATAGGGTGGTTGAGAAGCTCTAGAACTAGGAAAATTGATAATTGGTTTATTGATTGATTGAGAGCCTTTTTTCGTCCCACATTTTGTGCTTTTATAGTTTCTCAACCTTAGTTTTAACTTACCCATCAAGTAATATCTTCACCAATAAGTTACGAACTCTGCAAATCTTTTCGATTTTCCATGTTATTTCTTTGGTAGATCTTTTCTAATCTTTTCGGGTCTTGTTTGTTACCGCAGGTTAGTTGATTTCCTCTGACCGAATGGTAATTCGGCACATGACTTATTTGGACCGAACCATTCATCCTTAAGATCCAGCGAACGATTCGGCCCGATAGCCCGAGTTTCATTCTTGTGTAAACAAATATTAAAAAAACAAAAATTATTTTCTTTTAAAATTATGTTTTTTATATAGTCCCTCTAAAATATAGCTATTGTGAAAAACATCCAGATACTTCATAATTCCAAAAACGCCATATTTCCCCAATATTTAAATATAGTAAAATAGCAAAGTTTTGTTGAAATTTAGTGGGGCAGCGCCCCACATGCTTCTCACGAGAACGCCAGCGTCAATGTGCAAGACACAGAAAAATTTCTGGATAAGAATTAAATTCTTATACGGCGCCGCACGTGCTCTTCACACCGGTGCCAATGTGCAAAGCACAGAAGCACTTTTTGAGTAAGAATTAAATTCTTATATGACGCCGCACACGGGCGCCAATGTGCAAAGCACATAAGTACCTATCATAAGAATTAGATTCTTAAGTGGCGTCCACGGACACAACACGTGAGCGCCGGCGTCCAAGTAGAATTTGAGTTTCCGGTTCCGGCAAGAGAGCGAAGCGAACGATCCTTTGACGGACCGGGTGGCGTTTTCCTAACAAAAAGTTGGAATACTCTCTATTAAACAGAGCCGTTGGATCAAAAATCCAACGGAGATAATAAATTATCAAAATATAGAAGCAAATTCTATTAGAGAAATATCTCTCAAATGTTTCTAAATAAAAAAGATACTCTCGGTTGGATCAATAATTCAATAATAGAATAAAATTCTATTTTGGGAATATATTCTTTCAATTTTTCTAAACAAAATAAGATGGATTTCTGTAAAACAAAGAACTCTTGGTTTAAAAATTCAATGGTGATTAAAAAATCACTACTTGATAGAAAAAATTCTGTATATAGGAAAATATTTTCTCAATTTTGTTAAAAACAAGAACAATATATTCTGTAAAAAAGAAGTTCTTGGATCAAAAATCCAACGGCGGGTAAAATTTCCCAAATCAAATTTTGAAACCAACTAAATCACTTGGAATCTCTCAATGAGTGATTTTCTCAAAGCTAATTAACAACCTGCCTCCACCAAATAAAGGACCCGAAACTTCAAGTCTCAGAGATAGAGAGAGAGACATAGGGAGACAGACAGAGGAAAAAAACCTATAACCTTCTGCAAAAATACAGAAAGCTTTCAAACAATAGAGAATTTAATTCTCAAAGAGGAAGACTTCCCTTTCAAAAAAGAACCGAGTTAAAGAAAACACAAAGATCGAAATATCTCTTTTAAGGGTTTAACCCTTCTCAAAGAACTTAATTCTTTCTCTGGATCAGAGATCCACAAGATAAGTCTCCCACAAGTTGAAAATTTAATTCTCATCCAAAAGATCTCGTTCTTGAAAATTAAATATTCAGAAAAGAATTAGGTCCGAAAGAAAAATAAAGGGAAAAAAACTATAAAAGAACTTAGTTCTTAAAATAACCCTGATCTTCAAAAACGAAGATCTTGGTGATTATCAATGGTCAAAATGCCATTAACAGTGATTTAATCTCTATAAAAAAAGGAAAATAGACTAGTGCCTTACGTGCTTTCCACATGAGCGCCATTTTAACAGCGCCTAGCGTCTCACGTGAAAAACACGCGGACGTCCAAAACAAAAGGCCGGCGCCTTACGTGAAACACACGTGGACGCTGGATAAAAGTACTTAGCATTCCATATACAGCCAAAACGGCTGAGTGCTTAGCACTGATTGGGCAGCGCTAAGCGTCTCACGTGCTCCTCACGTGAGTGTCATATAAAAAGTGCTTAGCACTCCATATACAGCCAAAACGGCTAAGTGCTTAGCACTAATTGGGCAGCGCCCAACGCCGCATGTGCACCTCAGGTGGACGCCATAAAAAGTGCTTAGCACTTCACATTTAGTCAAAAGGACTAAAGTGTTCAACATTCATTGGGCAGCGCCCATGACTGAGTGCTTCACATAGCATATATGTGAGCATCAGAGTTCAAATAAGTGCTTGGCACTTTCACATAAAAAGAAAAGAGCTGAACAAACAGAGCCCAAATAAGTGCTTCGCACTTTTGAATGAAAAAGAAAAAGAATAAGCAGACTAAGCCCAAATTGGATAAATCTCTGAAGTTTCTTGCAGTTGAGCCCAAATGCTCTTTTACTGGATCTTAAGTAAAAGTAATCCTAAAAACATTGTTAAACTGATTTGAGTCTCAAACATGAATGATGATCTCTCATTGATGATATCTGAAATGATAGTCATCTCGTATCTCCTAAAGTAATCTTATTCTTAAACATGACTAACGATTCATAGGACCATCACAAACCCTTTCCCTCAATTACGGGATTCGGTTAATGGGTACATCTTTCCACACCTCTGATACATGCCGTTGTAATTTCTCAACGTCTTCAGAGTGGTGGCGGGTCCCTGGCAACCAATAACTTCTTTCGTCATACATCGATACACTTCCAAATTGACGTGCGCACCTCAAATCGGATTGCTTCCCAAATTGGATGCATTCCATGTCACCATCGTTCACTCCACCATGTAACAAATACACGTGCGCGTAAGATGAATGTTGGACCGAAATGTTCTTAAACCAACATTCGTTGGACCGAAATGTCCCTAAACTAATGTTCGCTTCAAACACGGCGATAATGGACCATGGTGTTCTTAAACTAAAATAATTAGGCCCAAATGCTCATATGTTTTAAGTCGATCTTAATCTCAAACCAGATTAACGGTCCTTAAATAAACCCAAGCCCAAATCTAAAATATACGGATTTGAACTGATCCGTGCCCTACGGGCGACGACATAAACTAATATCCGTATACAATCCACGGGCAAGCTAAACAAACAAAAACACACACGACACGAAATAAACTGCCGGAGCAGGCGAAAGTGGTTGTCGTAATGCGGCAACGTAATTAACTGCAGGGGCTTGCGCCTGCAGAAAAGAGCGTCCCTACAATCAAAAACCCCTCACAAATGAGGGGATCTGATAAAATCCGTTACAACGGCCGCGTCTGTCCAAATCTCTGATATATGGTGCTATAAATCAACTTGGTATTTTTGGAGAGGTGGATGGATAAGTTCAAATAACATATGCCCCAAGATTCATGCAACATGATCCATCCGGTTCGTCTCTGTCTCCGGCGGTGAACGCACCCCCTAAAACTGCTAACCCAACCTAATAAGACCTTAAGGTTTGCAAACGTTTCAATTAGAAACAGCTGTTGGATGGTTAAAATTACTCTTTTGTCCTCCTAACGGTTATATTGGGCGTTTTAAATCCCCTAGACCAAATACTCTCTCAGATCCCTCGAATTTGCAACAGTTCTTCCTCCAGCCGCTGCTCCAGCTCTTGTTCTTCGTCATCTTCCACCGATGCTGCTCCAACTCTAGCCACCGCTCCTCGAAGATGGTTCGGGTAGCAGCATTGCATCTTCAAGGTCCTTGAGGCAGCAACTATCATGAATTTCAATGAATCATCTTCATTCTCGCATCAAATCTTATGCTATTGTATGATACCAGTGAACGTGAGAATTTATAGAAAAGAAAATGAACACAAAGGCAAGCATTTTCACGGTTGCTGATGGAGCTCCTTTTCGGGCCTCCGTCAGATGTTGTCTTCCGTTGATCTCGCGGTGAACTTTGTTGATTATCTCCTGTTGCGTGCGGGTCTCAATGGGTTTTGGAGGAAGAAGTGGAGTGAGGAGTTTGGTGCCGAGTACCTGCAAAGAAGTCTCGGGATGGTTTGGTACTACCAAGGACCCTCCGACGATCAAGTTAGTGATGAGATCCGAGCAGAGTAACGGCTTAAAAGAGTAAAGATGGCTTACTTGACCCCTCTGTGATGGGGGTTTATATAGCGATGGCGGCACGCAGCAGCAGGTGCGAGGATCTCGCCGGCAGTTACGCCCCCGACTTCACGCCCGCGTAGAAAGCGGATCGCCCATTAATGGGGATTGATGGCGTGGAACGTGGGATGTTGCTGGTGTAGAATCTGCGCATGGCGAGATTCGCGGAGCGGCGGTTATGCCTGTGAGCGGTGACTTTGGTCGGAGGGCCGAGGAAGACGGCCACGGCCTGGAGCTCGGGTCGAGCGAGGAGGCCGAGGAGTCCAGTTCTTGTGGCAGCTCGGCGCGAGCTACGGGGCCGAGGAAGCTAGTTTGCAGGGGGCCCTGAGGAGGGCCAACTTATATTTGCAGGTCGGGTACAGGGTGTCATGGTCGGCCCCTGTGGGCCCTTTCTTCTGAGTTCTGGGACACGTCACTTGCCACGCGTCCTGATCTTGGAGATCGCCAATATTGAGCATCATCATTAGCCCCCCACTCTTGTCCCGACCAGCTAGCGGGTCTGGTCAGGAGTGGATCGCTGGGCCTCCCGAGGTGAGCTCCTTTCTAGGGTTTTGTCGGGATGGTCCTCGGGCCGTCGGTTGTCTTTTCCGCTAGCGAATCAAGACGAGATCTCCGCATTTAAAGAAGGTGCGCCGGTTCGTGCACTCTGCAACTGAAGCGACGGTCCACGTGTTGAGCGTCGATTAGCCGATGCGACGTATGCAGGCCTGCGGCGTCTGATGGGACGCGGCCCAGCGCAGAACTGACACGTGGAGCGATCGGGGCCGCTGGTCGCGAAGGGCCATTTCGGCGGGAGATGACGGGCGCCGTTGGATGAGGTCGTATGCAGCAATAAACAGGGGTAGGCCCGCTCTAAGGCCCTTACTCCTCCATATTTCCCTCTCTCAAGTCTTGGCTGCTCGGCGCTCGTCTCCCTTCTCTCGTTTTCAGCCTTTGAAGATTTTCTTTTCCAAGGTTAGATGTCTTCCTCTGTAGAATCGGTAGACATTGTAGGAGTAGGTTCTAGGGTTCCTTTAGCTGTGTCTGAGTCTTCTCGGGGAGCAGGGGTTGGATCCTCTCCCCGGGATCGTAAGGCGACGGCCGCCTCCAGGGAGGAGGCGGCAGATGTGGCCCCCAGCACCTCGTGCTAGGCGAGGCATGAGGACGAGCTCGCCAACGCCCGGGCTCGCTTCCATATCCCTTTGCGCTACACGCTTCGACTGGCCAAGGAGGGAGAGAGGGTAGATCGGGTACGGGGCAGGGAGATCGCCCTGTATTTGGAAGCTTTTTGGGGCGGAATGCGCCTGCCTTTCTCTCCTGAAGTGGTCGCCGCGCTGAATTTCTTCGGTTTGGCCTCCGGCCAGTTAGTGCCGAACTCGTGGAGGATCCTCCTTAGGTTCTTGATCCGCCTGAAGTTGCAGGCGGTCCCCTTCAGCCTTTCTCTTCTCGATTCCTCCCTCGTCTACAAAAGTCACCTTGGTGGTCGAGCGGGAGACCCGAGATTGGTTTATTTCACCTTCAGGAAGCGGCCGGGGGGCGCCGCCGGGACCGGGGTCGTTACCTTGCCCTCCTCCATTCATGATTGGAAAAAGAAATTTTTCTTCGTTTCCCCTCCCGAGGGCGAGGACTAACCCGTGCCTACCAAGTGGTCGAGGGAGAAGTGTCTACCGGGAAACCAGTCCGATGACCCCGCCGTGGTGAGAGTGGCGTCGTGGGAGCCCATCCCTCGACCCGACGTGCTGCTGTCCGAGAGGGTCTTGAGCTGGGCCGGGCTTAGCCCCGTCGAGTTCGTCGGTAAGTTAGGCTTGCTTTTTTGGGTTTCTATTTTACTCGTATCGCTGATTTGTTGGGTATTTGTTTTGTGCAGGATCCATGGACTTCGTCTCGCTCCGAGCTTCCATGCGCCAGCCGAGGCAGCCTACGAGGGCTGGTGTAACAACCCTAATTTTTTTATACACTTTTTCCTATACAAATTTTTCAAATATTTTTCCAAAATCCATAAAGGGGTATTTATTGCCTGAGCACAAGACTTAAGTAATTAATTAGCAATTTAATTACAAGAAGGAGCCTGTAGCTCATTGGTAATACCTTGCACTGCTGAAACAAATCACCAGAGTTCAAATCTCATGCCCCACATTATTTTTAATATTTATTTTGTTTTAAATTTTATGGAAGCCCAACAGTCCACACACAATAACTCCCAAAACTTGAACTGGACCTGAAAATCTAAATATACCAGTGCCTACAACTCGAGACCCCCACCTCCCAAGGCCTTGACTCGGCCCGACTCGGCCGAGTCGGCCGGCGCCGCCGGTCGGACTCGGTCGGACGGCCGAGTCATCAACTGATGAAATGTGTCTTTTCACCTTCTAAACTCCCATGCACACTCTAATTAAATGGATTGGTTTCAGAGACCTTTGAAATACCCTATTTACTCCAATTTTTAATGATTTTTATACATTTTTACATTTTTTTTAATTTTAAACCCTTCATCTATCCTAACCCTATAAATATCACCCCTACCCTCTACCCTCTCACTCACATTTCTGAGCTAACTCTCAAGAAAAATCCTTAGAACCCTAGTATATTATCGAAGTGAGCACGGGGCGAAGCTACGACGAATTTCCCGGTGGAACTTCCGGCGATTGTTTTAGGAACTACCGGCGACGACGCAACACATCGGTGATTCCACTACTTCCCTCTCACCCTCTTGTGTGTCCTAAAACCCGTAAGTCCCTCTTCTTTCCCTCTTTTCCAATCCAAAATATACTAAATTACAAAACCCGACGGAATCGGAACAAATCCGATTTCCGATTCGGTTTTCTATAAAATTTCACTTCTCACTAATACAATCATACTTAAACTTCCTCATGATGACTATTAAAGACTAATCAAATAATTTGATCAAGTTTCATCACATGAAATGATAGCTATTTCAATTTATCGTATTTTTCATTTAAATACCACATTGTTTCAACTTCATTTAACCCAATCAAACTTGCTATACATTTAAAGTAAATCATGAGATAACGACCTACCTTCTCACACACTTACATACAACCTAACACGATACGAAAAAACAAATATTTTCATTTAAATACCCTTTACTTAATAAAACTATTTCTAAAGGATTTAGTGTTGATACACTTTTAAATAAATACCTCTTATTATGAAAATACGATAAGTTGTGGACATCAGTCGTTTATCTAAACCTGACTTTGTGGTGTCTAGGCTAGGCAAGTAAGAAAGGTAACTTTAAAAGGCCCGTCTCACGGTGATTCGTGAGCGGATCCCTCCTTTCTTCACTTGTACTTACCTGGCCATAATTGGCGGTGAAGAGGCGATTTGAGGCATCTCACAACTTATCGTTTGGACCAGTTAGGAATAGTCTAGTTGACTTAGAAGACCCTAGAACATGGAATACGGAAAAATTGACATCTTTACAAATAAATACTACTTACTTCATAAAACCGTTTTCTAAAGAATTTAGTATTTATACAATCTTTGCAAAGCGCCGCTATAACCCATTTTGGGGAACCCGTTCGGGATGGTGCGGATTATCGCACATCCTCGGATTTAGTAGTGCGAGATTCAAACCTCCGCAAGGAGCATTCGGTCTCGAAAGATTTAAAATACGATATCTTAAGAAAATGAGATTTTTAGAATATAAAAAATATATTAAAATTATTTTTATATAAATATATGTATATTTATCATTAAATATCTATTTTGTTATGATATAAATATTCCACCTTTTTCTAAAAATCACAAGAATAAATTTTACACTAAAATACCATGAATTCCAAATAAATCAATAAATACCTTTATGAAACTAGGATATTTTCACGAGAAATATCACAATATAAAATCCACATTCATTACAACTCTAAAGACGAATAATAAATACTTGATGTGTATTTTGAAAAGTATATAAAAGTATTTTTACATAAAACCCCCTCAAGTTCTATAAATTACCCTAAGGATTCTAGTAAACATAGGTTTAAGCAGAACCAATCTCTTAAGCCCCAGGGAGCCGGAGAATTGAGTGCTTGCCTATCTAAGGTAGACAAATTAATAAAAACAATCATGACTTCAATTTACTTTGCTAATTGTCTGACTCAGTTTAAGTCTCAGTATAATCTGACTTGAATATGATTCAATTTACAATCTACAATCTATAATCTACAATCTTCAATATTAAAATTCAACATGAATTCATGAATCCAATTATCAATCTATACAACTTGACCGAACCGAACCATGGTTATACATTCCATTTACATGGTTCTCCAGTTATTCCATTTACATGGTTTTCCAGTTATTCCATTTACATGATTCTACGGTTACATCCGTTTACTGATATCATGGTTTCGGTCAGTCAATCAATTATACAATCAATACAATTTACAATCCAATACAATACAAACAAGACACTACGGGGTTTAAGGGGTAGATTGGTACGGAAGGTGTTAAAAGCGACACGAGACGGTAAGATTTAAGACACCTAACATGAATCCAATTGCCGTTGTTCCGGGCCTTCTAACGGAGCCTTGTACTCTATATTCCGTTTGCCCTGGTCTCTAGCATATAGAGACCCCTCTCGTATACACTGGCATTCTTCTGTACCAAGTTACAAACAACAGCGTTAATACAACATTACAACAATATAATAAACATTAAAGGCTACTCTCTCTCTCTTACTCTCTGTCTATTTCTCCCTTGTCTTTGGGACTTACCGAGCGACCTGTTCGTTGACGACATTCTATTTCCTTCTTCTTTGAATGTCGTCAGGTGGTTTGGACCCGGCAGAGATCGAGCCATCTGCAGAAGACTTGGATCAGCTTGTTGAAGAACTAGAGCTCTAATTTCATTGTACAGTTTCCATTCAGTACTTTTCATTTCCTGGTATGCCATTGTTTAGCCATCGCTTTTATTTCAGTTGTATTTTCTTTTCATGCATTATACAAAAGAATGTTAATAAATAAAAGTTGCTGTTTTTATTATATCCTGTATCTTGTATATTTACTTTTATATTGCTTAGATACGCTTAGCGTATTTACTTCAGAGTAAATACGTAGCGGACCAGTCGCGTCCCCTTCGCCGTATACCGGGAAGCGGAGCGTGACAGGTTTTGTTGGTGGCCCATGCAGGTTAGAGCTGTATGAAACCCTATTATGCAGTTCTGTTCTGTGTGAATAACCTAAGCAATATAACACAAGAACCAGCAATTAAAATATTCTTTACAATCATGTTCCTTGAATCCCATCATTTCTTATTCTTTGAATCATATACCTTGAGTCTGTCCTAATTCAAAATTCGTTCACCTCTTTTACAATTTTACCAAAACCTTCGCATTCTTTCATTCCTCCACACATTCTTCACATTTTTAAAACCCTTGCACCACCTTGTTATTTTCCACATATTGTCAGTACACCAGCACCAAACTTTTCTTGGATTTGTTACACTTTCCTTTTACAAATTTCGAGGACGAAATTTTTATAACGAGGGTGTTTCCCCAATCAGAGCAAAGCTCTGTTCAAGTTCCAAGATATGGAATGAAGCGACGCTTCCTTTCCCCCCAATCAGAGCAAAGCTCTGTTTCGAATTTCAAAATTTAAACTTGAAGCAACGCTTCAGATTCTGCTCGCTGCGCGCCACGTGTCAAAAGCGGACACGCTAGCGCCAGGTGCGTTGCGCCCTAGGCAGCCCACCTCCAATCAGAGCAAAGCTCTGCTTTAAAATTCAAAATTAAATTGAAGCAACGCTTCAGATACTGCGCGCTGCGCGCCACGTGTCAAATACAGGTGCGCTAGCGCAGTTGCGCTGCGCGCCACGTGTCAAACACGTGTGCGCTAGCGCAGTTGCGCTGTGCTCTGCGCTGCGCGCCACGTGTCGAACGTAGGTGCGCTCGCGCGAAGTGCGCCGGCGCTGGAATTAAAATTCCCCCACCGACAGATCAAATGATCTACTAATAATAAATTATTAATTAATTAGAACTAAAGTTCTGTTATGGAAAGATTTTTCAATCTTATTAAAACAAGAAGATTATCTTCTGTAAAACAGAAGCCTTAGGATCAAAGATCCAACGGTGGAAAATATTCCCAAATTAATCAGAGAAAGATCTCTTAAAACTGATTTAACAAATCATTTGGACCTATATAAAAGACCCTAGATTTCAAGTCTAAAGATATACAGAAAAGAGAGAGAAAACCCTCTGCAAAAAGAAGAGAAAGCTCTTAGAAAAAAAGAAGATTTTTCTTCATCTTCAAGGTAAAAAAAAGAACTACGTTCTTGAATAATAGAGATAAAACCATCTCGTAAAAAGAAAAACCATCTTCTAAAAAAAGATCTTAGATCTATAAAAAGACCAAGGTCTTTGATTTAAAAGAAAAGATCAAAAGATCTAAGCATAAAAAAATAAAATAATAATAGACAAAAGAAGTATTTTACTTCATCCATAGATCTTTTGATCTATAAAGGCAAAGCCTTTTATAAAAACAAGAACTTTTGTTCTGGGATCTTGAGGCAAAGCCTCCTTTGAAGAACATAAATTTGTTCTTTGATCTTAAAATTGATCAAATGCGCTTTGCGCTATTAAAAAAAAGTGCCTTACACTTATGAATTGCGCCTTTGCGCTTCTTGGACAGGCGCGCAGCGCTAGAACACGCCACGTGTCAACCAAAGACACTACTTGAGCTTTGCGCTTCTGAAACAGAGCACTGCGCTAATGGGCTGGCGCTCAGCGCCAAGCGTGCCACGTGTCACTCACCGGTGCGCCAACAGACTAGCGCAACGCGCTCATAAACTAAAAGCGCAATGCGCTAACAAACTAGCGCTTAGCGCTAAGCGCGACACGTGTCCTCTTTGTGTGCGCTACCCAACAGAAGCGCAATACGCTTTTTGACTGGTGCAAAGCGCCTGACGCGCCACGTGGCGCACTGTCAGAACACACTTTGTTCTGATGAATGCTATGCATTCAATATAAGACAAAAAATGACAGAGCCCGATACTTAGCATTATTAAAAGGGCCGAGCCTAAATGAAGGCTTAATAGCCAGAATAAAAATAATAATAAAATGTTAAAGCATTTTAATTGGACTTAGCCCAATTCTAGCCATAAGTCCTCAATCTATATTGAACTGAGCACATCTGCTCTGTCAACCAATTCACATCGGTTTGAGGGTATATCTCTTTACTCCTCTAATATCTGTCGTTGTAATCCTTCAACATCGTCAGAGAGGTGACGGGTCCCAACAACCACACATCACTACGGACTGTGAGGTCCTTAAACTCATGGACTATGATGTCCTTAACCTCGACCGGGATGTTTTTAAACTAACATCGGACTGTGAGGTCCTTAAACTCATGGACTATGATGTCCTTAACCTTGACCGGGATGTCTTTAAACTAACATTGGACCATGGAGTCCTTAAATCCACGGACTATGATGTCCTTAACCTCGACCGTGATGTCTTTAAACTAACATCGGCCCGTGGAGTCCTTAAATCCATGGACTATGATGTCCTTAACCTCGACCGGGATGTCTTTAAACTAATATCGGACTGTGGAGTCCTTAAATCCACGGACTATGATGTCCTTAACCTCGACCGTGATGTCTTTAAACTAACATCGGACTGTGGAGTCCTTAAATCCACGGACTATGATGTCCTTAACCTCGACCGCGATGTCTTTAAACTAACAATGGACCCCCATCTCCTTAAACTGGCAATCGACCGCAATGTCACTAAACTAAACAACAGAGCCCAATTACTCTCTTGTCAGATCTAAATGGTCCCATTAAGTTGATCTTAGTCTAAAATAAGACTAACGTATCCTTAACAAACGTTTAAGTTAATCTTATTCTCAAATGAGGCTAACGTATCCTTAAACCCAACCCCCAAACCTAAATCTAAGAAAGATACGGATTTGGACTAGTCCACGCCCTACGGGCGACAACATAACTTAGTCTCCGTATACAATCCACGGGCAACCAAACACAAAACAAACACCCACGACACGAAATGACCATATGGAGAAGGAGAGAGTTGTTACCGCGACGCGGTAGCGTAATTAACTGCAGGGGCTTGCGCCTGCAGGGAAGAGCGTCCCCACAATCAAAAACCCCTCAAACGAGGGGGAATCTGACGAAGTCTGCTATATTGGCCGCATCCGTCTAAACCTTCGATACATGGTGTCATAAATCAACTTGGCATCTTCGGAGAGGTGGACGGATAGCACCAATTAGCATCTGTCCCGAATTTCAGGCCAGACGTACATCGCGTCTCCGCCGCGTCTTTCGGAGGGGAACAGAGGGTAGAATGTAACAACCCTAATTTAATTATACACTTTTTCCTATACAAAATTTTCAAATATTTTTTCAAAATCCATAAAGGGGTATTTATTACCTGAGCACAAGATTTAAGTAATTAATTAGCAATTTAATTATAAGAAGGAGCTTGTAGCTCATTGGTAATACATTGCACTGCTGAACCAAGCCATCAGAGTTCAAATCCCATGCCCCACATTATTTTTAATATTTATTTTGTTTTAAATTTTATGGAAGCCCAACAGTCCACACACAATAACTCCTAAAACTTGAACTGAACCTGAAAATCTAAATATACCAGTGCCTACAACTCGAGACCCCCCACCTCCCAAGGCCTTGACTCGGCCCGACTCGGCCGGCGGACCGGCCGACTCGGGCCGGGGCCGTCGGTCGGACTCGGCCGGACGGCCGAGTCACCAACTGATGAATGTGTCTTTTCACCTTTTAAACTCTCCTGCACACTTTAATTAAATGGATCGGTTTTAGAGACCTTTGAAATACCCTATTTACTCTAATTTTTAATGATTTTTATACATTTTTACATTTTTTTTATTTTAAACCCTTCATCTACCCTAACCCTAGCCTAACCCTATAAATATCACCCCTACCCTCTACCCTCTCACTCACATTTCTGAGCCAACTCTCAAGAAAAATTCTTAGAACCCTAGTGTACAATCGAAGTGAGCACGAGGCGAAGCTACGGCGAATTTCCCGGCGAAACTTCCGGCGATCGTTTTAGGAACTACCGGCGACGACGCAACACATCAGTGATTCCACTACTTCCCTCTCACCCTCTTGTGTGTCCTAAAACCCGTAAGTCCCTCTTCTTTCCCTCTTTTCTATTAAAAAAAATACGAAATTACAAAACCCGACGGAATCGGAACAAATCTGATTTCCGATTCGGTTTTCTATAAAATTCCACTTCTCACTAATACAATCATACTTAAACTTCCTCATGATGACTATTAAACACTAATCAAACAATTTGATCAAGTTTCATCACATGAAATGATAGCTGTAATACCCAGTCCTTATATGTAATTAGCGTATTTTAATAAATAAGTCTCCAGGTATTTCCCCAAAATTTACTACAAATTTTCCGTATTTTTATAAGGGTCACTTACAGAATTTACTTATTGATATTTATAATTATTCTAAGTATTTTAAATAAAACCCTAATCCCTTCATTGTATCTTGGTTCCTTTATAACCCTAACCCTATTTTCTAATCTCCATCTCCTTTTATAATTTCCTAACCCAAACCATAACCATACTTCCTTTTTCCTTTCCTTATTTCCCTTTTACCCAAAATAAAACTAAGTGTATATATATATATATATATATATATATATATATATATATATATATATATATATGTTAGTGTATATGCCCTAGAGGCCATTACTGTATCATACTAGTATGTATATTACTTAATGGAAGCTTGGGATATTCACCTTGTATATACAATCTTGCTCAAAATAGTAGTATGCTACTTGGTTTGTTTCTACTTCAATGTGTACATGTGTTTATTTTAGTATATCACCTATGTACATTAGTGGAGCCCTTAGGATCTTTGCTTGATTACCAGCGTTGTGATGGCAGTCACACTAGTGGGGCTGGGTAATCTATAAGCACATCCTTATGCAGGTCCCTAGTCGCAGGACTATCGAGACAGGGCATCGATACTCCGGAGTAGACTAGCGCATGCGCTTCTCATCCCAGTGTGGGAGACGGTCTGTCCCACAGCCATCGGTACGTCGTACTTGAGATAGTATGCGGGTGCTCGTTAGGTTACGAGTACACTGGACAGGACTCGTCGGGAACTGACTAGTTGGTATTATGCCTATCGTCAGTTATCAGTTCTCAGGTGACATGAGTACAGCTTAGTCCGCTGACATAACACTGTCACTTCGCCTCGAGTGTCTTCCCACTGCACTTTGATTACTACCCTACCACGGCTCAAAGGAGTCGTGCAAACAGGTAGTAGTTGGGTGCAGTCCCGAAGCACTTGGAGGCAGTGACGGTTAGACATGATTCGTCTCTCCCGGTATTGGGGGTTGACATCGCGCTGTGTCTAGAAGAGCCATTACACGAGTAGTCCCTGGCCAGGGAAAACGAGATATACTGGTAGGCTTCCAGTGTTATCTCAGGGTGTTTTGGGCTTCACTCCGACACGACTTGTACCGCTATTGGGGGACTGACGTTTACCGCCCCCTAGGCCCGCCATGCGATGTATCAGACGAACAGACCGGACTGTATGGAGAATGTCACATTCAGGCTCAGTAGGAGTTCAGATGGGTTTCGCCTCGTCGGTCTTCTTGTCGGTATCTACCTGGGGACCGTTACGCACAGCTAGTGCCGCTTGCGGTCTGTGGTTAAACCCACTGCCAGCGTAGTGTCGAGTCTTTAGAGTCCCACACAGAAAGCTATTCGCCTTTTGGCAAAAGAGTAGAGGTCGCATGGTTTTGCGACAGGGTTCGGTCACATCCGTGCACTTGTGCACGTACAGTGTCCGGACAGTTTACACTAGCAGGCTTTGGTTTAAGCCAGATCCTAGTGTACCTTTTGGGATTGGTTTTATCCAGTATGTATTCGTGTTCCTCGGAACGCGGATACGGGTGTGTATGCACAGTTGACGGAGAGACAGAGGCAGAGGATTCTCATTAGGGTTGTTGACCGTTGACTGTTGACTATTGACCTTTTGCTCAACCCTAATGAGAATATGATATATATATATATTTAGCAATAATACTAATTAAGTGTTATAGTGACATGGTTGTTGGAGGGTTGACTTTGTTGACTTTGTTGACCGGTTGACTAGGTTGGACTGGTTGACCATCATCATCACAATGGTTGTCATTTTCATGCAAAGACTTTTGCTTGCTTGTTGTAGTTTGCAAAATGAGTGCATGGAAATGATATTGCCTTTGACATGATATGAACCATCACATAATACTTGATTAATTTTATGGCTCATGATGTTTTTGGATTATGAGAGGGTGAAAGACAAAAGAGAGGCTCATTTCTTTCTTGACCATTCTCTCTCTTGTTTTTGAGCTCTCATGCTCTTGCTCTCACCCTCTTCCTCTTACTCTCTCTTTTTTATTGGTCTATGGTTCATTTTGTCTCATGAGTTGAGAAACAAGAACCATAGAGTAAAATCCCAACATACTCTTCTCTACTCATTCTAGTTCACAAGGCCTAGCAAGCCAAGTGATCTAGTTTTCTTCAAAGTTCGAAGAAGGAGCCAAAGGTTGGAGCTTTCAGGTGGATCTATCTTCGGCGCAAGGAGACGACGGGAAGAAGCCGATCCGGACCACCATCGGAGTTTGAAGACGAAGGAGTTCAAGACAAGCAAGGTATAAACCCCCTAACCGAGTAGTTAACGACTCCTAGTTAGGTTGTTAGTTAGATATTTAACAAAGATCCGGGTTTTATGTCCATGTTACCACCTCTAAGAAAATCGTTTTTTATCAAATTCCGCATGCCTGAAAGTACCGGGAGAGGTAGCATGGACTTACAGTGGTATCAGAGCCTAGTTAAACTCTATCTAACATGTTAGCAAAGTAGCTAGAAGATCGATCAAAGAAAAAGTCCCGAAATGAACCCCGTTTTCAAAGTTGCTGTCGATTTTTTATGTTCTGTAAAAATGATAAATCATGCATCAAAAATCGACTCAGGGTTTTTAAAAGTTACTGTAGAAAAATCACCCAGAGATCCCCCTAAACGACCGCGGAAACGCGGCAATAGCTTGCTATTGCCGCGGTTCCGCGGCCTCCTTGGCCCCTCTCTGGTGTTTCTTTGCTGCAGTGTGATTGTAAGGGTATTTTGGGAATTTTGGTATATGTATTTTCAGCCCAGATTTTCCAGAACGAAAATTTTATTTTTAGGGTCCTGAAAATCCGTATTTTTGATCGAACTTCTAAAAGACTTTAGCTGATTGGTTTTTCTGTAATGTGATATTTGTATTGAACGTCTACTAATCGCTATATGTCGATTAGTGGGGGTTATACAAATCTATGATCTGTAATGTTGCTGGAATGTGGATATGAATATGTTGGATTGTCGCGGGTGAATAGCCGGGGGGGTTGTGAGACGAGAGTTTTTCTTTTCTTTCAATTCATGTAATTTTGTAAATTGATGTAATATTATTTGTATGACCGCACAACCGGGTCGGGTTGTAGCCGTCATTGTATAATTTCTTTTTACTGTTTTTGCTCCTAGGATAGACCCATGGAGGGGGTGCACAAACTACTGGGTATCTCGAAGTGCCGAGTGGCCTACTCACGGCATTGAGGGAGGTTGCTCCACTTCGGGTACTTGGCGGGTAGTTTGCCGCACCCGTAGGGGTCTTTGGGGGGTATTGGCTATTTACCGCGACCGTGTAATCTGCTTTTCGTTACAGGCTCGTACGAATTGCGGATTCCTAGTATATCCAATGTGTTCATCTGTGATCTGAAATGTCTATCATTGCAATATATCTATATATGATATTATTTAGGCGTTGCTTATGTTTTACAGCCGCGCTAGCCCAGCCCCCGCTCTGTCGTTAGTTAAGTAACCTAACGGGTAATGACGGGGCCCCGTGGCGAATGCGAATGGCATAAGCGTACGTCATATTTTGGTTGTTTTCTGCAATGGTAGGATTAAATGATGGGACGCATTAAAAGAACTAATGCAAGAATATCACGCATTAAAAGAACTAATGCAAGATAATAAACCAAGTTAAAGTCGTTGGAACACTTTCGAAAAACCACTCGGTTCTTTTCAAAACCAACTTTTAAATGCGGAGTTTGAGCCACTCCTTTTAAAAGCTATCATGGTTCCATCGATTATATCAAATTCACTACGTTCACGGTTTCGCCAAAACCATTCGTAGCTCTTCGTCGTTTCAGTTAAATATTCAGTAGTATTCAAGCTATGTATTTTGACCTTCGCCAAGGCATAGTGATTGGTAGCTGCTGAATGTTTATCTGTAGCATAGATAGATGCGTTGGTTTGGGACAGTCGTTGTCACGCCCCGCTTCCCAAAATACGGAATACGAGGGGTAGACAAGGCCAGCCATGCTCCTACGGTCAAGGAAATGTCCTGCCGTAGTCACACTTCGGCTTCTAGTTTATCATGGTAAACAGTAAATGATGCACAGGTAATGAGAAATACAGTAACTGAAAGAAACATTAATACAAACTGACCTGAAGGGGAACAAACGAAAGTAACTCGGTATAACAAGTCAAGAAGTCTGTGATGCACGTCTAGTTCTGATCCAAGCTAAATCTTCTCCTCACACTGAGCATGCATACTCAGGTCGTCAGAGCGACACAATAGCAATGTAATATGTATAAAATCAAGTGACAGTTCTAACAGTGATAATAGGTATATGAAGCAGTAAATAAATGACATCATGAATATGCATGTGCAGTAATCAACGCAGCGGAACAGTAAAGCAGTATAACGATATGTCACATATGTCATCATAATATAAAAGCAACATAAATGCCAGTATCCCTATGAGTCTCTAAGTCTCACCGTACAGGTCACTAAGCCTATCGTCAGTCCAAGTGTGAGAGTCAACCACTCGCGAGTGTCCTCCACCCAAGGGTAGAACCCAAGGGCAAGGGACCACGGGCCCAACATGTAACAAGAATATCACGGTGTATATATCACGTACCCTGTAAATCTCCATATAACTCCCTAAATATATAAGCCGGCATGGGACTCCCGAGATTCTGTTGAGCTCACACTTAAACTACCCCACACCCCGTGGTCTACATCAAACGCTGACCATTACCCTAAATACTAATCGATCCGTGACAAGTCTGCACGAGAACTGGAGGCAGGACCTCCATCAAGCACGCCCCGACTAATACCTAAGATAAATGGCAGTGTCGGATGCCTTATCTGTGACACCCGTGCAAGCGCTTCCATAAGTGTCCCATACCACTTATAGTCACACGTACACGCATCCCACAGACGTCGACAATGCAATAGAATAAAAGGGACACTGATTGTGCACAAGTACGTATCTCTTTCATTTAATCACGGATACACGAACATTGACGTACTTGTCACAATCACCACTAAAATCTAACACTGGGTAAATGCACGATGCCACTAGGTTATCAATACGATGATATAGGTATGATATGATGCGTGAACAAGTATGTAAACGTGATGAGGATGTTATGAAACAGCATTCTTTTACTTGTACGATTTATCATGAAACATACGTATATAATTTGGCGAAGTGATAAACAGGTTGTAATTAGTATGTTCAGTTATCCATCCATAAAATTTTGTTTCAAGCCAATCGGGTTCCAGGATCAATAGTTATACCCATTTCATTTTAAGCGCACGCGGCTGGAAATCCAATTTCAGAATCAGAAATCCAGTTCGCAACGCATTTTAACCCCAGTTGGGATCAGGTTTTAGCGACGCTACAGTTGGATGAATTCTAGGGTTTTCAGTAAGGTTTTCAACGCAATAGACGGATCATCAATCGCATCTGTACGTTAGGAGTTATAATCTGTTGACTATTAACATGTCAATTCTGATTCTGTTGGGACTGTTATGCGTCCCGACCTAATAAATTACAGATTAAATATCAAACGGTAACGAAACAGTATGAAATCAATTGTGTTGTCTAGCTAACAGGTTTATCTACAATAAAAAGCAGAGTTCCGCAACCTAAGAGTTAAGTAAATCCCGTGGTACCCATTACGGAACAGCAACCAATAACCGGAGTCGCTCTGGACTGCAGTCCAGAGTCGCACTCCGATCCAATTTCATCATGGTTTAAGTACAGGAATGTCTGGAAACTAGTACAGGGTTAAAGTTTGTCGAGTCGGCTTCGATTCGAGCCCTCGAACGCACCATTCTCGTATGTATATGTTTTATGGTGAATTTAACGGTTTTCAGGTACAATATAATTTCAGTTTTGCAATTAAACTTGGGGGTAGCCGTTTTAATCTTTAACGATCACATTATGCAGCGAAATTCATACTCTAAGTTCACAGCTATACGGGCCAACCAATACCGTTTGGTTCCGTCAAATTAGGGAAAGATTTCCTTTGGGAACACACGTCAAACAGGTTAAGACACATAATTAGTCAAACTTGTACTTTAATAATCTATGCATTTAACGATTATAACTTAAGTAACATAGCATGTAAGCAAGTAGAAACTTGTCTGGGAACGGCTCTGGGTTGAACGGCAGCAGCGGCGAAGACCGAGACCGCAAGGATCGATGGTGTATGAGAAGTGCTCGATGAAATGCCAAAGCTTGAATATTTTGCGGTGATCTTGACTCGGCTTGTGGGTTTGCGTCGCGACCTAGCTGTCGATGTGTGAAAGCTTGATTGTGTCGGGCCGTTAATGGGGGAGAGGGAGTGAGATATAGAGTTAGAGAGAGAGAGAGATATTCAGAAATGAGGTAGAGAGAGAACTGAGAGTGAGATAGAGAGGATTTGAGAGTGCAGGTGAGAAAATGGAGAGCACAGGGGGAGATGGATAGTGAGAGAGACAGAGAGATCGAGAGCAGAAAGAGAGGGAGTGCGAACAGAGAGAGGGAAACAGAGATCGAGAGAGAGTGAGAGGCTGGGAGCTTCTGCGATGAGAGGAGGAAGTGGGGTGGTAGGTCGTCGAAGGTGCTTGCAGGAACCCGTGGAGGAGGTTTGAAGGTTCTAGGGTTGCCGACGGCAACGGCAGGGGGTGAGAGAAGAAGGAGGAGAGGGAGCTCGGTGCGGTTGCGATGAAGGGGGCTTAGAGGTGGTGAGGAGTCTACATGAAGTGGTCGATGGTGGGCGAAGGTGATGGTGGGCGCTCGTGGAGGGTTGAGGGAAAACGAAGGGGATGGGGTTGGTGAGGTGCAGGGAATCGGAGTGTCGGGGGTTTAGCGGTTTCGAGAGGGACACGGGGAAGGGAAGCAATGGAAGTGAGGGAGAGAGGAAGAGTGACGAGAGAGATGGAGGGCGCGCGTCAGGGGGTAACGGCTGGCGATCGTGGGCGGAGGAGGCGGCGTGAGCTACGGCGAGGAGAGCGGATCTCGCGCGGTTGAAGGAAAGTTACCGTTGGGGAGTTTTAAAGGAGACGAACAGTAACGGGGTTCGGGTTGAGGGCGTAGCGGGCGCGGGCGTGGGGAATAAGTGAAGCAGGCCAAAGGAATTAAAGGAGAATCAGTGAAGGATGTGGGCTGGGCTGAAGTTGGGCCAGAAAAGAAAAAATCAATTAGGGAAAATATAGCAACGGGCCGGGGCTGGGCCGAGGAGAATTTAGAGAAGGAAACAAATAGCAGTGGGCTTGAAAAGAAAATTGGATGAGAAAAAGGAGGGGATGGGCCGTCGGGAAAATATATTAAGTGGGGAAAAAGAGAAGAATAAATTCTAATAAAGGAATGGGAATTGGGGTTCAGTTAAAAGAAAATGGTTTTGCCTAAGGGAATTTGTTGGAAAAATATAATAGAGTTTGGGTTTTATTTAAATAAAAGAAATGGGCTGAGTGAAATAAATATAGTTTGGTTTAGAATTTGGGTTTATAAAAGAAGTTATAATAAATAAATAATTTCCTAAATAAAACACATAGAATTATAAATAAAATGAATGGAATTCTAAAGTAACAAAATACGGACTTGGTATAAAAAGGGGCCGGGTGTTACAGTCGTACTACCATTTTGGCCTTCGTCAAGGGTATGTACGGGTGGGTTCAAATTAACCTGGATAATGACGGGTAGAACTTGACATGTGACTTATGATATTTTGGCCTTCGTCAAGGTCATAAGAGCATGGGGCAAAAATCCACATCGGGAGTTTCAAAAGAACTGAAACTTGCTAGTGTTGCATACCATTTGGAGTGTGATGATTCTGGTAGGATTCCTTCAGTTTCGTCACACGATGATATTTGGATCCCGATCCTACTGTGAGTATATGCTACTCCTCGGGAAATTTCTCACTTAACGATCAATGCTATAAACCAAGTAGGTGTCTAGAAAGGTGTTAGCGGGGCTACGCCCACAGGGAAAAGAGGTTATTTAATTAAGGAACTTCGCGAAAGCGTTGGAAAACCTCCCTCGAAGTACCGACACTAGCCTGGCTGAACGGTTAAGCAAGAATTGTACGGTGAGATTGATCCTGACTAATTCTTCCTTTTTGGTTTGAGGATGGATTCGAGAGACAGTGGGAGCCATCCTGTTTAGACAAATTAAAAACCACTCTAAACTTGCAAGAGTATCATGCTGAGTGTTTTCTTCTCTCTCTCTTAATTGCAGCGACCCAGTGACCGCACCTAGGTTACATCTAGATAATAATATGACTGAACCTGACTGTTATGACTGGCAAAGGTCTGTCCAGATGTCCATTACCCATGACAAGCTGGGACACCTCTTAACTAATCAAACCCCTACTGTCTCAGGTCCAGTTTCCCCTGTCACGGATGTTTACATCCAAAGGACATCGGAAAAGGATTGTGCGAAAGCCAAGTGCCTCGTGTTAGCCTCAGTTGATGGTGCAAACCAGGGGCGGTACGAGAAGATGGACTCAGTTTCTATCTTCCTCCATAACAAAGTTTTATATGGAGAGCAATCTCGTATCGCAAGATATGAGACCTCGAACGAATTGCTTCAAGCGAGGTTGGCTGTCGGGTCATCTGTAAGGGACAACGTCCTTACAGAGACCAGCTATTTTGAGCTCACGGACCTGGAGACCACGTTGAAGAATGGGTCAAGTACTGACTTAATTCTACAGTCCCTGCCCTCTGCTTATACCCTGAAAGAAACCAGGGAAGAAAAAGGAAAAGCAAGGGCAAAAGTTTCAAGACTGGATATAGTAAAAGAAGGATGTTCCTATTGTAACGGGAATGAACAATGGCAGAAAGATTGCAGGGCTTGCAAAGCCAGTAGCTAGAATTCGAAGCATGTTGTGGTTTCGGCTTCGTGTGTGTTTGTAATAGAGAACTGTTTGTCAGTTAACCCTACTTCCTGGGTATTGGATACCGGATCAGGATCTCATATCTGTAATTCGTTACAGGCTCTGAGAAACCGTAGGGTTATCAGGAAAGGTGATGTGACTCTCAGGGTTGCTAACGGAATGAGCATGGATGCTGTATCCGTAGGGGAATATCACCTAGGACTGACAACTGGGCAGATATTGATTCTGCGTGACTGTTTGTATGTACCAGGTGCGACTTGTAATATCATATCTGTATCCTTACTTTCTAAGGAAGGATATGATTTTGCTTTTGTAAGCGATGTAGTTAACATCCACCTAAATCAAGTACTGATTGGGTCAGGTACATTAAATAATGGTATATACGTATTGAATCAAGCTCAGATATTCAGTGTCCAGAACACACTTAAAAGAAAGTCTCCAGAATTAAATCAGGCTTTCTTATGGCATTGTAGACTGGGTCACATCAATGAGACACGGTTGACTAAGTTACATAAAGAAGGATACTTGGATCCGTTCGAGTACCAGTCTTATGCCACTTGTGAATCTTGTCTCATGGGAAAGATGACAAAGACTCCGTTCACTGGACACGGAGTAAGAGCGAGCGAGCTCTTGGGACTCATACACAGTGACGTGTGTGGTCCAATGTCTACACATGCGCGAAGCGGTTATTCATACTTCATTACTTTCACAGATGATTTCTCTAGGTATGGACATGTCTTCTTAATGAAGCACAAATCCGAGGCCTTTGAGAAATTTCGGGAATACAAGAATGAAGTTGAAAAACAAACAGGCAAAAGTATTAAGACACTAAGATCTGATCGAGGTGGAGAATACTTGAGTGCCGAGTTTCTGGACTACTTAAAAGAGAATGGAATTCTCTCTCAGCGTACTCCTCCATACACACCACAACACAACGGTGTATCGGAAAGGAGGAATCGAACCCTATTGGATATGGTTCGTTCCATGATGAGCAAGGCTGAGTTACCGCGATCTTTCTGGGGCTATGCACTAGAAACTGCTGCATATCTCTTGAACAAGGCTCCCACCAAGACTGTGCCTACCACCCCATATCAGATGTGGAGTGGGCAGAAACCCTGTCTTAAGTACTTAAAGACATGGGGAACTCCAGCTTTTGTTAAAAAGCAGCATGCGGACAAACTCGAGGCACGCTCAGTACTGTGTAAGTTTGTGGGATACCCAAAGAACTCCAGGGGGTATTTTTTCTATTACGCAGAGGAACAAAAGGTTTTTGTTTCTCGTCATGCCCACTTTCTGGAATATCAGTTTTTAGAAAAAGGAATAAGTGGGAGCGCAATAGAACTGGAAGAAATTCCAGAACCACAAGCTATTACTGAAAGCTTGGAAGAACCAGAAGTTTTAGGGGAACCGGACATTCCTGCGCCACTCCGCAGAAGTAGTAGGCAGTTTCATCCGCCCGAGAGATACTACGGTTTTCTCATAGACGGGGATAGAGAGGATTGCACCATGGATTATGGTGAGCCTACTAGCTTCCAGCAAACCATTCAGAGCGGTGACTCGGTAAAATGGCTGGATGCAATGCGGACCGAGATGGAGTCCATGTACACCAACAAAGTTTGGACTTTGGATTTTGCTCCAGAAGGGGTAAAACCCGTAGGCTGCAAATGGATCTTCAGAAAGAAGATTGGTGTAGATGGGCAGGTTGAAACCTATAAAGCTAGGCTCGTTGCGAAGGGTTTTCGTCAAAGACCTGGTTTGGACTATGACGAGACCTTTTCTCCGGTAGCCATGCTTAAATCCATTCGGATCCTTCTTGCCATTGCTGCCTTCCACGATTATGAGATCTGGCAGATGGACGTAAAGACGGCTTTTCTAAATGGAAATTTGGAAGAGTGCGTCTATATGGATCAGCCAGAGGGATTCATTCAGAGTGGGAGCAGCGGTAAAGTGTGCAAGTTGCTCAAGTCCATCTATGGACTCAAGCAGGCATCGCGGAGTTGGAACATCTGCTTTGATGATACTGTCAAAGAATTCGACTTTGTCAAAAACCCAGATGAACCATGCATTTACATTAAGATTGTAGGGAGAAATGTGGTATTCCTCGTCTTGTACGTCGATGACATTCTCCTAATAGGAAATGATATTCCTATGCTACAGTCAGTCAAAGGATTCTTGTCACAGAGGTTCTCCATGAAGGACCTGGGCGATGCCAACTACATTCTGGGGATCCAGATCTATCGTGATAGATCTAAGAGGATGTTGGGACTTTCACAGTCAAGGTACATCGACACCATACTGAAACGATTCAGTATGGAAGATTCCAAGCGCGGTAATCTACCGGCTTGTCACGGAATCACCCTCTCCAAAGAGATGTCTCCCAAGACTGATTTGGAAAGGGCTCGCATGTCATCAATACCCTACGCATCTGCGGTAGGCTCTATTATGTATGCGATGTTGTGTACCAGACCAGATGTAGCATACGCATTGAGCGTTGTAAGCCGGTATCAGTCGGACCCAGGGGAGAAACACTGGATAGCAGTAAAGAACATTCTTAAGTACCTGAGAAGGACTAAGGAGATGTTCTTGGTGTATGGCGGAAAAGACCTCCAGATTGAGGCCTTTGCTGACTCCAGCTTCCAGAGTGACAAGGATAACTCCAAGTCCATGTCGGGTTATGTCTTTACCCTCAATGGAGGGGCGGTTTGCTGGAAGAGTTCCAAGCAGGAGACCGTTGCTGACTCAACTATGGAAGCGGAGTACATAGCTGCTTACGATGCCGCAAAAGATGCTGTCTGGATGAAGAAGTTCCTCACGGAACTTCAGGTGGTTCCTACCAGTGTTGATCCAATACCGCTGTATTGTGACAACAACGGCGCTATAGCTTTAGCGAAGGAACCCAGGTCCCATCAGAAGTCCAGGCATATTTTGAGGCGCTACCACCTGATCAGGGAGATCGTTGATCGCCGGGAGATCGAGGTGAAGAGAGTAAATACGGAAGATAACACTGCAGATCCATTCACCAAGGCCTTGCCCCAGACTCAGTTTGAGCGGCTGATCGAGATGATAGGTCTTCGATACGCCAGTACATGGCCTTAGTGCAAGTGGGAGATTGTTAGTGTATATGCCCTAGAGGCCATTACTGTATCATACTAGTATGTATATTACTTAATGGAAGCTTGGGATATTCACCTTGTATATACAATCTTGCTCAAAATAGTAGTATGCTACTTAGTTTGTTTCTACTTCAATGTGTACATGTGTTTATTTTAGTATATCACCTATGCACATTAGTGGAGCCCTTAGGATCTTTGCTTGATTACCAGCGTTGTGATAGCAGTCACACTAGTGGGGCTGGGTAATCTATAAGCACATCCTTATGCAGGTCCCTAGTCACAGGACTATCAAGACAGGGCATCGATACTCCGGAGTAGACTAGCGCATGCGCTTCTCATCCCAGTGTGGGAGACGGTCTGTCCCACAGCCGTCGGTACGTCGTACTTGAGATAGTATGCGGGTGCTCGTTAGGTTACGAGTACACTGGACAGGACTCGTCGGGAACTGACTAGTTGGTATTATGCCTATCGTCAGTTATCAGTTCCCAGGTGACATGAGTACAACTTAGTCCGCTGACTTGACACTGTCACTTCGCCTCGAGTGTCTTCCCACTGCACTTTGATTACTACCCTACCACGGCTCAAAAGAGTCGTGCAAACAGGTAGTAGTTGGGTGCAGTCCCGAAGCACTTGGAGGCAGTGACGGTTAGACAGGATTCGTCTCTCCCGGTATTGGGGGTTGACATCGCGCTGTGTCTAGGAGAGCCATTACACGAGTAGTCCCTGGCCAGGGCAAACGAGATATACTGGTAGGCTTCCAGTGTTATCTCAGGGTGTTTTGGGCTTCACTCCGACACGACTTGTACCGCTATTGGGGGACTGACGTTTACCGCCCCCTAGGCCCGCCATGCGATGTATCAGACGAACAGACCGGACTGTATGGAGAATGTCACATTCAGGCTCAGTAGGAGTTCAGATGGGTTTCGCCTCGTCAGTCTTCTTGTCGGCATCTACCTGGGGACCGTTACGCACAGCTAGTGCCGCTTGCGGTCTGTGGTTAAACCCACTGCCAGCGTAGTGTCGAGTCTTTAGAGTCCCACACAGAAATCTATTCGCCTTTTGGCAAAAGAGTAGAGGTCGCATGGTTTTGCGACAGGTCGCATAGTTTTGCGACAGGGTTCGGTCACATCCGTGCACTTGTGCACGTACAGTGTCCGGACAGTTTACACTAGCAGGCTTTGGTTTAAGCCAGATCCTAGTGTACCTTTTGGGATTGGTTTTATCCAGTCTGTATTCGTGTTCCTCGGAACGCGGATGCGGGTGTGTATGCACAGTTGACGGAGAGACAGAGGCAGAGCATTCTCATTAGGGTTGTTGACCGTTGACTGTTGACTATTGACCTTTTGCTCAACCCTAATGAGAATATGATATATATATATATATATATATTTAGCAATAATACTAATTAAGTGTTATAGTGACATGGTTGTTGGAGGGTTGATTTTGTTGACTTGTTGACTTTGTTGACCGGTTGACTAGGTTGGACTGGTTGACCATCATCATCACAATGGTTGTCATTTTCATGCAAAGACTTTTGCTTGCTTGTTGTAGTTTGCAAAATGAGTGCATGGAAATGATATTGCCTTTGACATGATATGAACCATCACATAATACTTGATTAATTTTATGGCTCATGATGTTTTTGGATTATGAGAGGGTGAAAGACAAAAGAGAGGCTCATTTCTTTCTTGACCATTCTCTCTCTTGTTTTTGAGCTCTCATGCTCTTGCTCTCACCCTCTTCCTCTTGCTCTCTCTTTTTTTTTTTGGTCTATGGTTCATTTTGTCTCATGAGTTGAGAAGCAAGAACCATAGAGTAAAATCCCAACATACTCTTCTCTACTCATTCTAGTTCACAAGGCCTAGCAAGCCAAGTGATCTAGTTTTCTTCAAAGTTCGAAGAAGGAGCCAAAGGTTGGAGCTTTCAGGTGGATCTATTTTCGGCGCAAGAAGACGACGGGAAGAAGCCGATCCGGACCACCATCGGAGTTTGAAGACGAAGGAGTTCAAGACAAGCAAGGTATAAACCCTCTAACCGAGTAGTTAACGACTTCTAGTTAGGCTGTTAGTTAGATGTTTAACAAAGATCCGGGTTTTAAGTCCATGTTACCACCTCTAAGAAAATCGTTTTTTATCAAATTCCGCATGCCCGAAAGTACCGGGAGAGGTAGCATGGACTTACAATATATATATATATATATATATATATATATATATATATATATATATATATATATATATATATATATATATATATTCCCCCGGCCCAACAAGACAAAACAAAACCAAATGAACATACAAAAATCCCCAAGCCAGCCCACTCCTATATTCCTACCTTTTCTTCCTTCACAAAATATATGAAATAAATCCCTAAAACCCATATCCATTTTCCCTTACCAAAATTAATTAAACTAATTCCCCCAAATCTAGCCCTAGCCCAAACCCTCACTCCCCTCTATTTTTCCTATTTTTATTTTTCTTCGAGCCCGGCCCATCTCTCCCCTTTCCCTTTATTTTCCTTTCTTTTAATTCCGGCCCGGCCCAAACCCCCTAACCCTTTTCTTATTCCTAACCCGAGCCCGGCCCGGCCCCTCTACCCGACCCGTTAGCACCTTTCTTCCCCACGCTCCTTTCCTTCCCGCTCGCTTCCTTCCCCCACGTCGTGACCCCGTCCTCTCGCGCCTATGACGCACGCGCGTTCCAACCCAATGACCCGCTCTCCTCAACGGCTCCCTCCCCCTTCTCACGCTTCTCCCTCTTCCTCCTCTCTCCTCTCTCAAGAAACCACGAGCTTCCCCTACCCAATTGCCTGCACACCGAGCCCACGCCCCTTGCCTGCCCTCGTCGCCGACACTCATCTCTTCGTCATTGACCATACCCACACCCTCGTCTCTACCTCCTCTCTTCCTCCACCTAGCTCGCTACTCCTCCAGAAAACCCATATCGGTCGACCCCACCGTTTGAGCTCACTACCGGAGCTACCTCCATCGACCACGACGAGCCCAGCCACCCTGCATCACCCGAGCCTCTTCACCACGATCAAGCTCCCACGCCCACTTCTCACGCCGCCACCAGCTGCTGCCATCTCCTCCTTCACCGACGAGCCTACACCGCCGCCCTCCTCGTCTCACCTCTGCGACATCACCACCTCCTTGCGACCGGGCAACACCCCTCTCCTCCATCGCCTGCACCCCGAGCTCCTATTACCGGAGCTCTCGCCGCCTGAAACCCTTGCCGGCGCACCCTATCGTCGCTACACTCATCTCCGATGAGCCCACCTCAACAACCCCGAGCTCCTCAGCAACCCCCTTTCCTCTTCCCGAGCTCACCCATTTCCCTGCAACCCGAGCACCGTTGCTCAACCAAACTCCAGCACCCACCTCGAGCGCCGTTGCTCAACCAAACTCCAACACCCACATCGTCTGAGCCCCCATCGCGAATGATGAGTCGCTGCTAAACCATTACCAGAGCTCCTAGCCGTCGACCACTCTAAGCCCGAGACCGAGCCAAGCATTTCCCTTTTTGCCTTGAGCCCAAGCGCAAGCCAAGATCGAACCTAGCTGTTGTGTTGTTGCCGTACCGCGCGTGTGTCGCAATCGCGCCGCTGCCGTACCATCGTCAACACGTCACCAGGCAAGTTTGATACTTGCTTCATGCTAATTTTTATATTACAATTCAAGTTATCAATAGTTTCCGCATACACTTTTTCATGTGAATCGTTATAATCCACGTGCTCGATGCAAAACCCGAATGAGAGAAAACCGTTAAATTGACGGCGACATATAACATGTGATGGCCCGGGTTATAATGAATGTCCCTTGAGATTTTGGTACCAATACAATGTCGTTTGCTCACGTATAATGACGTCCCGATTTCTGTCGTAAAACCTGAAAACTTGTGGACATGCTAAACCGTAAAATTTATAATAAATTGTGGACAAACCGGATTTTAGCCTTCGATGGCTCATATCGAAGCTAACTGTTGAAACTACTGTATTATATTATCTATCACTGAATTTTAATAAACTATGATAGAGATAATTGCAGGGGATTACGATTCTGGACTGCAGTCCAGAATGGAAATCCCAGTTAACCCCTGTTCCTAAACCCCTGTATATTCCTGTTCAATTGTGAGAATGCGCGGAACCCTATATATTTACGTGTAGAATTTAATTACCTTTCTTCCTCCACTAGTCTCACTGGATTTCTCAACCATTTGATATTTTTAACTCATTTTATAATGTCGATACGTCTTGCTGAATTCTGCAGAGGCAGATTCTACACATCGAGTATAACCTGTCCATAACTCCCTGTTGATATAGTATATATCTGATCCATCAATTGCGGTGGAAACCTGACTGATAAACCTAAATATTGTTCAACTATGGAATCGCCTAATTGCGATCCCAACTGGGATTAAAATGTGTTACGAAATAGACTTCTGATTCTGAAACCGGATTTCTATCCGTGAACATTTAATTTGAAATGGTCATAACTAGCAAACCTAAAACCCGATTGGCTCAAAACCAATTTTTATGGATAGATAATTAAACATACTGATTACTCCCTTTTCATTGTTTCGCTAAATTTTGTATGTATGATTTATGATAAATTATGCAAGTGGTAGGACACCGACTGATGATATCTTAATCATGCCTTAATTATCGTATTCTCATCACATTATATGGATGTCATTGCATTGGTAACCTAGTGATCATGTGCATTACCCAGTGTTAGGTATTAGTGTTTGATTATGGCAAGTATGTTAGCGTTTAAGCATGAATGGATCAGTGAAAGTGACACGTACTTGTACACAATCAGTGGACCCTATTGATTTATTGTATTGTCGACGTCTGTGGGACATATATAAGTGTGACTATAATTGGTATGGGACGATTATAGAAGCACTTGTATGGGTGTCACAGGTAAGGCACCAAACACTGTTCATTTATCTTGGGTATCAGTCGAGACATGCTTGATGGAAACCCTGTCTTCAGTTCTCGCGTAGACTTGTCATGGACCGACTGGTATTTGAGTTTATGGTTGGCGTTTGATGTAGACCACGGGGTGTGGGGTAGTTTGAGTGTGAGTTCAACAGAACCTCGGGAGTCCCATGCCGGCACATACAGCGATTCTGGAGATATATGGGGATATTACTGATTATTAGCGAGCGACTCGGGCCCGTGTTCCCTTGCCCTTGGGTCCTACCCTTGGGTGGGGGATACTCACGAGTGGTTGACTCTCACACTTGGACTGACGATAGGCTTAGCGACCTGTACAGTGAGACTTAGAGACTGATAGGGTTAGTGACATTGACATGCATTGCTTACTGATTCAACATACTTGCCATATTGTTTACTGCTTCACTGTTTGCTTGCTCTATTAGCTACCTGTATTGGCTACTTCATGTTCACGTCTTTATTCCATGATTATTGTTCCATGTTCATTATTATTGCACGAGTTACCATTTGTATCAATATATATATATTGCTATCGTGTCGCTCTGACGATCTGAGTATGTATGCTCAGAGTGAGAAGTGAATCTAGCTTGGACCAGGACCTGACGTACTTCGAGGATATCGCGGACATCTTGATCAGTGACTCAGAGCTATATTCTCTTGATCTCCTTCTGGTTAGTTCTTTTGTATTTGTTTTGATTTAGTGACTGCATTTCTCCTTACCTATGTATTGATTCCTGATTACCACGTAAAGCTAGAAGCCGAAGTGTGACTACGACAGGATATTCCCTTGACCGTAGGAGCATGGCTGGCCTTGTCAACCCCTCGTATTCCGTATTTTGGGAAGCGGGGTGTGACAATAGCTATTTCAATTTATCGTATTTTTCACTTAAATACCATATTGTTTCAATACTAAATTTAACCCCATCAAACTTGCTATACATTTAAAGTAAATCACGAGGTAACGACCTACCTCCTCACACACTTACATACAACCTAACACGATACAAGAAAACAAACATTTTCATTTAAATACCCTTTACTTAATAAAACTATTTCTAAAGGATTTAGTGTTGATACACTTTTAAATAAATATCTCTTATTATGAAAATACGATAAGTTGTGGACATCAGTCGTTTATCTAAACCTGACTTTGTGGTGTCTAATCTAGGCAAGTGAGAAAAGTAACTTTAAAAGGCTCGTCTCACGGTGATTCGTGAGCGGATCTCTCCTTTCTTCACCTGTACTTACCTGGCCACAATTGGCGGTGAAGAGGCGATTTGAGATATCTCACAACTTATCATTTGGACCAGTTAGGAATAGTCTAGTTGACTTAGGAGACCCTAGAACATGGAATACGAAAAAATTGACATCTTTACAAATAAATACCACTTACTTCATAAAACCGTTTTCTAAAAGATTTATTATTTATACAATCTTTGCAAAGCGCCGCTACAACCCATTTTGGGGAACCCGTTCGGGACTGTGCGGATTATCGCACATCCTCGGGCTTAGTAGTGCAAGATTCAGACCTCCTGTCACGCCCCGCTTCCCAAAATACGGAATACGAGAGGTAGACAAGGCCAGCCATGCTCCTACGGTCAAGGAAATGTCCTGCCGTAGTCATAATTCGGCTTCTAGTTTTTCATGGTAAACAGTAAATGATGCGCAGGTAATGAGAAATGCAGTATCTGAAAGAAACAATAATATAAACTGACCTGATGGGAAACAAACGAATGTAACTCGGAATGGCAAGTCAAGAAGTCTGGGATGCACGTCTAGTTCTGGTCCAGGCTAAATCTTCTCCTCACACTGAGCATGCATACTCAGGTCGTCAGAGCGACACAATGGCAATATAATATATATAAATCAAGTGACAGTTCTAACAGTGGTAAAAGATATGAATAACAGTAAATCAATGACAGCATGAATATGAATGTGCAGTAATCAATGCAGCGGAACAGTAAAGCAGTAAAACGATATGTCACGCATGTCAACACAGTATATATGGTATATAAATGCCAGTATCCCTATCAGTCTCTAAGTCTCACTGTACAGGTCACTAAGCCTATCGTCAGTCCAAGTGTGAGAATCAACCACTCGCGAGTGTCCTCCACCCAAGGGTAGAACCCAAGGGCAAGGGACCACGGGCCCAGCATGTAACATGTATATCACGGTGTATATCACATACCCTGTAAATCTCTATATATCTCCCTAAATATATAAGCCGGCATGGGACTCCCGAGATTCTGTTGAACTCACACTTAAACTACCCCACACCCCGTGGTCTACATCAAACACTAACCATAATCCTAAATACTAATCGATCCATGACAAGTCTGCGCGAGAACTGGAGGCAGGACCTCCATCAAGCACGTCCCGACTAATATCTAAGATAAATAGCAGTGTCGGATGCCTTATCTGTGACACCCGTGCAAGCGCTTCCATAAGTGTCCCATACCACTTATAGTCACACGTACACGCATCCCACAGACGTCGACAATGCAATAGAATAATAGGGTCACTAATTATGCATAAGTACGTACCACTTTCACTTAATCACGGATACACGAACACTGACGTACTTGCCACAATCATCACTAAAATCTAACACTGGGTAAATGCACGATATCACTAGGTTATCACTACAATGATATGGGTATGATATGATGCGTGAACAGTATATAAGCACGATTAAGGTGTCACAAAAACAGTATTCTATCACTTGTACGATTTATCATGAAACGTACACATATAATTTAGCGAAACGATAAACAGGTAGTAATTAGTATGTTCAGTTGTCCATCCATCAAATTTAGTTTCAAGCCAATCGGGTTCTAGGATCAATAGTTATAACCATTTCATTTTAAGCGCTCGCGGCTGGAAATCCGGTTTCAGAATCAGAAATCCGTTTCGCAATGCATTTTAATCCCAGTTGGGATCAGATTTTAGCGATGCTACAGTTTGATGAATTCTAGGGTTTTCAGTAAGGTTTTCAACTCAACAGACGGATCGTCAATCGCATCTGTATGTCCGGAGTTATACACTGTTTAACACTAATATGTCAGTTCTGATTCTGCTGGGACTGTTATGCGTCCCGATCTTTTAAATTACAGAATAAATAACAAATGGTAACGAAACAGAATGAAATCAATTGTGTTGTCTAGATAACAGATTTATCTATAATAAACAGCGGAGTTCCACAACCTACGAGTTAAGGAAATCCTGTGGTACCCATTACGGAACAGCAAGCAACAACCGGAGTAGCTCTGGACTGCAGTCCAGAGTCGCGCTCCGATCCAAATATCATCACAATTTAAGTACAGGAATATCTGGAAACTAGTATAGGGTTAAAGTTCGTCGAGTTGGCTTTGATTTAAGCCCTCGAGCGCATCATTCCAGTATGTATATAATTTATGGTGATTTTAACGGTTTTCAGGTATGGGGAATGTTCAGTTTTACAGGTAAACTTGGGGGTGGTCGTTTTAGTCATTAACGGTTATATTGTCCAATGAAATTCACACACTGCATTCACAACTCTACGGGCCAGATAATACAAGTGAGTTCCATCAAATTTGATGAGTACTTTCATTGAGAACACACGTCGAACAGGTATGGCACACTATTGTTCTAAAATTGTAACTTTTAGAATCTACGTAATTAAATATTGTAACTTGAGTATATAGCATGTAAGTAAGTAAAATACTTGTCTGGAAACGTCTCGGGTTGTACGGCAGCAGCGGCGACGACCGAGACAGCAGGGATTGACGACGTATAAAAAGTGCTCGATGAAATGCCAAAGCTTGAATGTTTTGCGGTGACCTCGACTCGGCTTGTGGGGGCGAGGGTGGTTGCTGGCGGGGTTCAGGTGAGGTGTTCGGGATGGGGGTTCAAGAGAGGGAAAGTGATATAGGGAGAGAGAGAGAGTGGGAAGTATAGAGAGAGAGAGAAGAGCTGGGAGAGAGAAGGAGAGCACAGAGAGATTGAGAGTTAGAGGAAGAAAGAATTAGAGGGAGGGAGTGAGTGAGAAGGAGAGAGACACAGAGAGGGGAAGGGCAAAGAGAGGGAGAACCGGAGGGAGAGAGAGAGATATCATGGGAGAGAGAGAGAGAAACAGAGTGAGAGGGAGATGCCGAGAACAGGGGAAGAGAGAGGGATATCATGGGAGAGAGAGAGAAGTGAGGAAGAGAGATCAAGAGAGAGAGAGAGTAGAGGATGGTGGCGACGGTGACGATGATGATGATGATGGGGTCGACGAGGAACAGTGGGCCGCCGTCGAGAGGGTGCAGGGGTGGAGCTCGGGTGTGGTTAGTGAGTGAGTGGGGGTGTTTGGGTGACGACGAGGAGGGTGCGGCTGTGGTGGTCGCGGTGTTGGGAGGAGGAAGGCGAGGGAGCTCGGGGTTTCAGGAGGGGTGAGGGAGGAACGAGCTGCAGAGTCGGTTAGTGGGTGCAGGAGAGACACAGAAAAGGGAAAGCAATGGGAGTGAGGGAGAGGGACGAGGTGCGCGTTGTGGAGTAACTGCGCTCGAGCGGGGGCGTGGGCGCGAGGTGCGGCGAAGTGTGCGCGAGCGTTGGCGAGAATGGTGGATCGCGCGCGCGAGGAAGAAGGAGGTAGCCGTTGGGGGAAGATGGGCACTGTAGAAGTGGGTCGGGTGTGGCTGAAGCGGGTGAGGGGGAAAGTGAGTGGGCCGGGCCGGCGCTTAAATTAATTAAAGAGAAATAGAAGTGGGCTGAGGGAGAATTGAAGTGGGTTGGAATATTTAATTAAGGTAGAAAGAATTTATAATTAATGGAAGTGGGCTGGCTGCTGGGCTAGAGGAAAAATATATGGAAAATTTTGGATAAAAGAAAGAATGGGCCGGGGTTATTAAATGGCAAAAATTGTGCTTAGGGAAATATAAGTTTGGGTTTGAATTTAAATAAAAGAAGTGGGCTGTGGATGCTTGGGATCTAATTGCTATGGGTTTTATTTTAATTGGTTGGGCTGAGGAAATAGTGATAAGAGAGAAGTAAAGATTTGGGTTTGGGGTTTTAGGGTTTAAAGAAGTTTCTTTAAAATAATTAAATAATTAAAAATAACAAAATTCATAGTTTAAAGAGAAATACGGATTTAGGCGTATATAAAAAAACCGGGTATTACATTATACCACCCTTACAAAAATTTCGTCCTCGAAATTTAAAATAAACGATAAGTTATACAAACATAAGCGAAGGCTATTAGACTGCACACTAACACCAAAGATTTATTAGCAGTACGTGGACAAAGAAATTTGAAAATTTATATATAAGTAAGAACAACATACGAAAGGTAGGTCTAAATAGGTATAAAGCAAGAGTAACTATAAGAGCAACTACGAGTATACGAGAATATAGGTATCAATAGCGAACAATAATAATCAAAGTGTGCTCGATAAAAGTCGAAACCCACATATTTGCACATCTAAGTCTATCAAAGCAAACAGAAAAATAGTATAAGGCTCAACTATTTATAATAGTAATCATAAGCACAATTTTCGAAAATAAGGTAACGACACTAAAGTAGTGAAAGATTAGTCGGTAGGTTAAAACATTTTAGGACAATATATCGATCAGATAGTTTTAAAATAACTTAGAAAACTCGTATCATGAAAATAAGGAACATGGAACAAAAATATGCGCGGTGTAAGGTTGCGCTACTGAAAATGAGAATACTAATAGTGTACTTAGAATACATAAAACAGAGTAATCAATAACACACACTTTTTGATAAATTTAAAATGATGAAAACTAAATTTTGAATAATAATGTCTCTAAGTATATTTGGGGTAATAGAGAAATCACCAATCTGAATAGGGCTAGCTAGGGTAGTGATTACAAGAAGGTGTGGTTCAATCAGAAGGTCGGAGTGTGGCGGCTTTAGGCTGAATGTTAAGGAGATTGGGATAGGGTCAGCACAGGAAGTAAGGATGAGCAACAAAGGAATACAAAAGGAAAAGTGTGGGGGAAACAACAGTCGGTACAACACACGAATCAAAATTTGAAGAGTTAGTGAACTCGGAAGTTTCACAAGAACTGTTCTCCTCCCAGAAGGATCTCAAACGGGGCACAGACGAGGGATGGAGGGTGGCTCATTCCAAGGATCAGGGTGCGGTACTTTCTAATCGAAACGGGGTGAAAATTATACAATGAATAGGGGTGGACAGTCAGGGAAACTCAGCAGAAAAATAAATGGATATGGGCAATAAGCAAGTATCAAGCGAACCAATAATCAAAAGGTTTACGAATTCAGAAGATTTATTTCATTGAAGAAAATTTGAAACAAGGCATTCCCAAAGGCGAAAAGTGGCCCTAAACTATACACATTTTATTTGGCCAGAAGACAACATCAAAAGAAATTCCGTCAGTCGCGGTTGTGGAGATTCAGTAGGTTGCGGTAGGCTCGCGTACTCAGGTAGGGGCGTCCATTTCCATATCGTCTCGCGGGGACCGCCAAAGGGAGTTCTTCCACGGCAGGGTCTTGATCTTCTGGTCCTTCATCCTCGGATAAAGCTTCTTCATCGAGGTCCGATCCCATGTGGTTCTCTTCTTCTGCATTCTCTTCCATGGGATTTTCCTCTATCGGGTTCTCTTCAGGGTATTCTTCCTCCTCGTCGGAATCAGCTATCATGTCGAACTCTGGGACGGCTACTTCTTCGTCCTCCGAATCATCGTTTCCGAAATTGACCTGGGGACCGTTGATCTCATCGTCAGAACTCAACAGTGTGCGGTCTAAGGAAATGCAAGATTGTGCATCCTCATCCAGATGCGGCGCTGCTCCAGGGTGGGCCATGGTCTGAAAAGAAAAGTCATGATTAGATAGTGGAATACATCAAGGAAAAAGCTCAGGGTACGAAGTATAGGTAAATATGCGGTTGCAGGAACTGAAAAATCAGGATAGAAACGCTGTGATAACGAACAATATAAATAAGGAGAAAACAAGAGAATGATGCATATATTATGATTCAAGTTTTATTGCATTCAATCAAAAGTTCAGTGGATACAAGATTTCAAACGGAAAGAAATATTTATAAAAGGATGACCACATTATTACTGAGAGTAGAAAACATAAAATTCTTCTTTGATTGCTAGACCGCTGCAATCTCGTCACGCGAGTTGGATCCTGCGTTGGGTCTGCTTTATCCTCGAAGCGCGAACTACGCAATAATCGTCACTCGGCAGAAGTGGGGAGTATGGACGAGTTTCCTCCTTGTAGTTCTTTTCTTTCTGGGCAACCGTTGATGAGATGTTCGCTGGATCCACAAATCAGACATTTCCCTTGGGCGTGGCGACAATCCCTCTGAAGATGTCCTGGCCTCTTACAGTATCCACAGCATGGGGTCTTCTGCTGCTTCTGTCGCGGGGAAACAAATTGACGCTTCATCTGCTTCTCTTTTCCTCGTCTAACGGGGATCCCTTTATGATTGGAGACTCCTGCTGGTGCCTGATTCACCTGTCTTCTCAGTCCTTCAGCCAACAAGTCGTTTGTTCGCTCCTGGGTTTCCTTTAAACCTTGCAGTACACTCAGGATCTCAATGGTCTGATTCTGGGGAGCGGATATAGATGAAGAGTCGTTAGAAGACATGATCCTGAAACAACAATTTTGAGGATGTCACAAGCTAAACGAATCAAAATATAATATGGATAGGACGAAGATTCAAGAATATCAGAGGTGATGAATTTATTATAAGTGGAGAACCAACTGTACGATTCCAAGTTACTTAAACCGGGTATGGTAGTGTAATCGTGATGTAGTTCACTATTACAACCACGAAACTTCGCCAAATCACCTGAGACCCTAGCGAAAGGATAGTTGAACACACGATATGAATATGGATCAAGAATATCAAGTTTACAATCTAGACTGAGGGATATCTTAGATTGTCGAGCTCTACACGGAAAACTGCAATCCCAATCGAAACAAAACCTGGCTCTGATACCAACTAAACCATGTCACGCCCCGCTTCCCAAAATACGGAATACGAGAGGTAGACAAGGCCAGCCATGCTCCTACGGTCAAGGAAATGTCCTGCCGTAGTCACAATTCGGCTTCTAGTTTTTCATGGTAAACAGTAAATGATGCGCAGGTAATGAGAAATGCAGTATCTGAAAGAAACAATAATATAAACTGACCTGATGGGAAACAAACGAATGTAACTCGGAATGGCAAGTCAAGAAGTCTGGGATGCACGTCTAGTTCTGGTCCAGGCTAAATCTTCTCCTCACACTGAGCATGCATACTCAGGTCGTCAGAGCGACACAATGGCAATATAATATATATAAATCAAGTGACAGTTCTAACAGTGGTAAAAGATATGAATAACAGTAAATTAATGACAGCATGAATATGAATGTGCAGTAATCAATGCAGCGGAACAGTAAAGCAGTAAAACGATATGTCACGCATGTCAACACAGTATATATGGTATATAAATGCCAGTATCCCTATCAGTCTCTAAGTCTCACTGTACAGGTCACTAAGCCTATCGTCAGTCCAAGTGTGAGAATCAACCACTCGCGAGTGTCCTCCACCCAAGGGTAGAACCCAAGGGCAAGGGACCACGGGCCCAGCATGTAACATGTATATCACGGTGTATATCACATACCCTGTAAATCTCCATATATCTCCCTAAATATATAAGCCGGCATGGGACTCCCGAGATTCTGTTGAACTCACACTTAAACTACCCCACACCCCGTGGTCTACATCAAACACTAACCATAATCCTAAATACTAATCGATCCGTGACAAGTCTGCGCGAGAACTGGAGGCAGGACCTCCATCAAGCACGTCCCGACTAATATCTAAGATAAATGGCAGTGTCGGATGCCTTATCTGTGACACCCGTGCAAGCGCTTCCATAAGTGTCCCATACCACTTATAGTCACACGTACACGCATCCCACAGACGTCGACAATGCAATAGAATAATAGGGTCACTAATTGTGCACAAGTACGTACCACTTTCACTTAATCACGGATACACGAACACTGACGTACTTGCCACAATCATCACTAAAATCTAACACTGGGTAAATGCACGATATCACTAGGTTATCACTACAATGATATGGGTATGATATGATGCGTGAACAGTATATAAGCACGATTAAGGTGTCACAAAAACAGTATTCTATCACTTGTACGATTTATCATGAAACGTACACATATAATTTAGCGAAACGATAAACAGGTAGTAATTAGTATGTTCAGTTTTCCATCCATCAAATTTAGTTTCAAGCCAATCGGGTTCTAGGATCAATAGTTATAACCATTTCATTTTAAGCGCTCGCGGCTGGAAATCCGGTTTCAGAATCAGAAATCCGTTTCGCAATGCATTTTAATCCCAGTTGGGATCAGATTTTAGCGATGCTACAGTTTGATGAATTCTAGGGTTTTCAGTAAGGTTTCCAACGCAACAGACGGATCGTCAATTGCATCTGCACGTCCGGAGTTATATACTGTTTAACACTAATATGTCAGTTCTGATTCTGCTGGGACTGTTATGCGTCCCGATCTTTTAAATTACAGAATAAATAACAAATGGTAACGAAACAGAATGAAATCAATTGTGTTGTCTAGCTAACAGATTTATCTATAATAAACAGCGGAGTTCCACAACCTACGAGTTAAGGAAATCCTGTGGTACCCATTACGGAACAGCAAGCAACAACCGGAGTCGCTCTGGACTGCAGTCCAGAGTCGCGCTCCGATCCAAATATCATCACAATTTAAGTACAGGAATATCTGGAAACTAGCATAGGGTTAAAGTTTGTCGAGTTGGCTTTGATTTAAGCCCTCGAGCGCATCATTCCAGTATGTATATAATTTATGGTGATTTTAACGGTTTTCAGGTATGGGGAATGTTCAGTTTTACAGGTAAACTTGGGGGTAGTCGTTTTAGTCATTAACGGTCATATTGTCCAATGAAATTCACACACTGCATTCACAACTCTACGGGCCAGATAATACAAGTGAGTTCCGTCAAATTTGATGAGTACTTTCATTGAGAACACACGTCGAACAGGTATGGCACACTATTGTTCTAAAATTGTAACTTTTAGAATCTACGTAATTAAATATTGTAACTTGAGTATATAGCATGTAAGCAAGTAAAATACTTGCCTGGGAACGTCTCGGGTTGTACGGCAGCAGCGGCGACGACCGAGACAGCAGGGATTGACGACGTATAAAAAGTGCTCGATGAAATGCCAAAGCTTGAATGTTTTGCGGTGATCTCGACTCGGCTTGTGGGGGCGAGGGTGGTTGCTGGCGGGGTTCAGGTGAGGTGTTCGGGATGGGGGTTCAAGAGAGGGAAAGTGATATAGGGAGAGAGAGAGAGTGGGAAGTATAGAGAGAGAGAGAAGAGCAGGGAGAGAGAAGGAGAGCACAGAGAGATTGAGAGTTAGAGGAAGAAAGAATTAGAGGGAGGGAGTGAGTGAGAAGGAGAGAGACACAGAGAGGGGAAGGGCAAAGAGAGGGAGAACCAGGGGGAGAGAGAGATATCATGGGAGAGAGAGAGAGAAACAGAGTGAGAGGGAGATGCCGAGAACAGGGGAAGAGAGAGGGATATCATGGGAGAGAGAGAGAAGTGAGGAAGAGAGATCAAGAGAGAGAGAGTAGAGGATGGTGGCGACGGTGACGATGATGATGATGATGGGGTCGACGAGGAACAGTGGGCCGCCGTCGAGAGGGTGCAGGGGTGGAGCTCGGGTGTGGTTAGTGAGTGAGTGGGGGTGTTTGGGTGACGACGAGGAGGGTGCGGTTGTGGTGGTCGCGGTGTTGGGAGGAGGATGGCGAGGGAGCTCGGGGTTTCAGGAGGGGTGAGGGAGGAACGAGCTGCAGAGTCGGTTAGTGGGTGCAGGAGAGACACAGAAAAGGGAAAGCAATGGGAGTGAGGGAGAGGGACGAGGCGCGCGTTGTGGAGTAACTGCGCTCGAGCGGGGGCGTGGGCGCGAGGTGCGGCGAAGTGTGCGCGGGCGTTGGCGAGAATGGTGGATCGCGCGCGCGATGGAGAAGGAGGTAGCCGTTGGGGGAAGATGGGCACTGTAGAAGTGGGTCGGGTGTGGCTGAAGCGGGTGAGGGGGAAAGTGAGTGGGCCGGGCCGGCGCTTAAATTAATTAAAGAGAAATAGAAGTGGGCTGAGGGAGAATTGAAGTGGGTTGGAATATTTAATTAAGGTAGAAAGAATTTATAATTAATGGAAGTGGGCTGGCTGCTGGGCTAGAGGAAAAATATATGGAAAATTTTGGATATAAGAAAGAATGGGCCGGGGTTATTAAATGGCAAAAATTGTGCTTAGGGAAATATAAGTTTGGGTTTGAATTTAAATAAAAGAAGTGGGCTGTGGATGCTTGGGATCTAATTTCTATGGGTTTTATTTTAATTGGTTGGGCTGAGGAAATAGTGATAAGAGAGAAGTAAAGATTTGGGTTTGGGGTTTTAGGGTTTAAAGAAGTTTCTTTAAAATAATTAAATAATTAAAAATAACAAAATTCATAGTTTAAAGAGAAATACGGATTTAGGCGTATATAAAAGAACCGGGTATTACACCTCCGCAAGGAGCATTCGGTCTCGAAAGATTTAAAATACGACATCTTAAGAAAATGAGATTTTTAAAATATAAAAAATATATTAAAATTATTTTTATATAAATATATGTATATTTATCATTAAAATATCTATTTTGTTATGATATAAATATTCCACCTTTTTCTAAAAATCACAAGAATAAATTTTACACTAAAATACCATGAATTCCAAATAAATCAATAAATACCTTTATGAAACTAGGATATTTTCACTAGAAATATCACAATATAAAATCCACATTCATTACAACTCTAAAGACGAATAATAAATACTTGAAGTGTATTTTGAAAAGTATATAAAAGTATTTTTACATAAAACTCTCTCAAGTTCTATAAATTACCCTAAGGATCCTAATAAACATAGGTTTAAGCAGAACCAATCTCTTGAGCCCCAGCGAGCCGGAGAATTGGGTGCTTGCCTATCTAAGGTAGACAAATTAATAAAAACAATCATGACTTCAATTTACTTTGCTAATTGTCTGACTCAGTTTGGGTCTCAGTATAATTTGACTTGAATATGATTCAATTTACAATCTACAATCTATAATCTACAATCTTCAATATTACAATTCAATATGAATCCTTGAATCCAATTATCAATCTATACAACTTGACTAAACCAAACCATGGATATATTTTCCATTTACATGGTTCTCCAGTTATTCCATTTACATGATTCTACGGTTACATCCGTTTACTGATATCATGGTTTCGGTCAGTCAATCAATTATACAATCAATACAATTTACAATCTAATACAATACAAACAAGACAATATGGGGTTTAAGGGGTAGATTGATACGGAAGGTGTTAAAAGTGGCACGAGACGGTAAGATTTAAGACACCTAACATGAATCCAATTGCCGTTGTTCCGGGCCTTCTAACGGAGCCTTGTACTCTATATTCCGTTTGCCCTGGTCTCTAGCATATAGAGACCCCTCTCGTATACACTGGCATTCTTCTGTACCAAGTTACAAACAACAGCGTTAATACAACATTACAACAATATAATAAACATTAAAGGCTACTCTCTCTCTCTCTTACTCTCTGTCTATTTCTCTCTTATCTTTGGGACTTACCGAGCGACCTGTTCGCTGACGATATTCTATTTCCTTCTTCTTTGAATGTCGTCAGGTGGTTTGGACCCGGCAGAGATCGAGCCATCTGCAGAAGACTTGGATCAGCTTGCTGAAGAACCAGAGCTCTAGTTTCATTGTACAGTTTCCATTCAGTACTTTTCATTTCCTGTTATGCCATTGTTTAGGCATCGCTTTTATTTCAATTGTATTTCCTTTTCATGCATTGTACAAAAGAATGTTAATAAATAAAAGTTGTTGTTTTTATTATATCATGTCTCTTGTGTATTTACTTTTATATTGCTTAGATACGCTTAGCGTATTTACTTCAGAATAAATACGTAGCGGACCAGTCACGTCCCCTTCGCCGTATACCGGGAAGCGGGGCGTGACAGCTGGGGGCGCCAGTTCTTCCCGTGTGAAGCCCGCCCCGGCTCCTACCCCACGAGCGCTCGGTGGCGGCGCCCCGCGAGTGCTCGGTGGCGGCGCCCCGCGTTTTACAGGCACTGATTCTGGAGGACTCGGCCTCGGAAGACAAGATCGGCTCTCCCTCGGAGCCGCTCAAGAGAAGCTCCAAGAGGCCCTCCTGGGGCCGGCCCACAACGACCATGGTGGAGGAAGGGGCTTCCGGTTTGCGGTGCCATCGGGACTGTCCGTGGCGGACAGCCTCCTGCACGAGATAGAGACCTCGGCAGGGGGCAGGGTCCCAGGGGGACCCTCAGGGCTCAGCTGGCGTCCATCGCCCAGGAGTCCGTACAGGTAAGTTTTTGTTTATTCATGGTGAGATTCAGTGCTCCCCTCATCTTTCTGATCTTTTCCGTGTTTTACAGGTTCTCCAGCATGTAGCCCTCGCCCTGCGCATGGAGGCTGAGGTGGTAGCCCCGGCGCTGGAGGCTGCGGGTCAGTTCGCCTCGCTGCAATAGAGCTCCAAGCGGGAGCTGGAAGCGATGTCGGCGAGGGTCGCCGCCTTGGAAGGAGAGGTGGAGGCCGGGAAACGGGAGGTGGCCCGGCACCGCGAGGCTACGGTGATCGCCGAGGGCAAGCTCGAGGACGCCCAGGTGCTCGCCGGCAACCTGAAGAGGACGGTGAAGGCCCTTCGGAAGGAGCTGGGGGCGGCGGCCGAGACGACCAAGTCGGCCGAATCGAGGGCGGTGGACGGCTATAAGAAGTCGAAAGACTTCTATGACGACTTGGCCGTGGCCACGACCCGCATTTGGCACGACGCCCTCGATGCCGTTAAGTCCCGGATGCCGGAGTTCTCCGACGCAGATCTCCGGGCCGAGTTCCCCCTCGTAGGCGCCGACGAGCAGGGTGAAGAGGTTCCTGGCGAGGAGGTTGCCGAGGACCCAGCGAGCCACGTAGTGGAGGTCGAGGACCTCGAGGTCGTACCTGGCCCCGAGGTGTAGATCCCCTGCTCTCCTCCTTTTATTTTGTTTTCTTGAATTTTGTAAGGCTGGGGAGCCCAAAAAATACCCTTTGTAAAACTTTATCTTTGGCAGTAATAAAGTTTTTCTTCGGCTCCATAGAATTGCACTCTGCCATCTGTTTGCAAGATATTTTTGTCTGTACCGTTGTGCTTTCATGTCAGGTTGGCCATCTGCCTGGCGATTTTCCGTCGAGTTGACTTCAATCACTGGCCGATGAGCGTGCCAAGCGCTGCCGAGAAGGTATCCCTATAGGCCCCGGAGTCGAGGGGAGATCATTTAGGCTTGGACAGACCTAACGCCCCTCACTGGGGTCTCGGATCCTCCGCGGGCCACAGGGCATCTCCGATTTCGAATGTTGACCACCATCCGGGGGTGACTGGGCTGGGTAGCTGCTCAGTCGCCTTTTGCAAGGGCTTTCTGGTCCCCGGCGTTGCGGTAGGGGAGCTACCTGCCAGGGATCGCCGAGCAAGGGCTCGACTGCCTCTGGGAGGACTTGGGTCCTTAGCGCAAGAGGGCTGTAAGAAGCCCACTAAGGATGACCGGGCAGCGAAGCTGCGCGGTTGCCTCTTGGCGAGGGCTTTGATCTCTGGCGTCGTGGGTAGGCAACTACCAGCCTGGGATGAATAAGCAGGGTAGCCGCTCTGGTACCTCTTGTGAGGGCTTTTGATCCTGTAAGTCCACGGTAGCGCGCCGGCCGTCTAACAGATGCCAAATGCGGAACAAAACTTTTTACAACTAGCGCTATCGCGTACTATAACCCGGATCTGCCATTAAAGCTAAACTAACAAACTACAAAGTGGGTAGAAGAGTTATACCGAACGATCCGAGTCTTTCGGTCTTCAACCATCATCCCACGCTTTGTTGCGGCTGCTCCGATCTTCTTGAACTCCGGTGTTCTCGTCCAGGTGGCACCACGTCGACGGATCTTTAAACGGGCTCCCGCCTTTGAACCGAGGCAACTCGATCGTCAAGTTTGCTAAAAGAGACGACCAAGATGAAGTAGAGAATGAGTAGAACACTTTGTCTCGTTACGTCCAAGGCTATGGACGAACGGTTAATGAAGTTGCCTTTTGGATCGGGTGAAATGAGAAATGAGGCTATCTAATTTCCATGAATCCAAACTATCATAATCTTTTTTTCAACAAGTGAGAGAGTGTCACAAGAGGAGGGGAGGGGGCCGGCCATCATATAGGAAAAGGGGGTGAGTGTAGGAGCAAGGTGGGTGAGTGTAAGCAAAGCTTATCATGAGAAAATATCTTAGCACCAAGTATGAACACATTAATGTAACTAATGAATCATCACCCTTAGTCACCAAAACATTAATGAACATTTAAAGCACAAATGAGTCACATGCCACCTCATCATCCTAGTCACCATCTAGATGCTTCTAGAACCTTCCACACTCATCTCAAGAAAAGATAAATCCGCATTTAACCGAATGTTAAATACGGCCGATAGAAAACTGAAAACTGGCAACTTCCAAAAGTGATCCTGAAACGAATTTCAGGATAATCCCGTAATGGTATAAACATACCCGCATTTGTATTACGACCGAATACAAATGCATCTGAGACAAAGATATTATATCTACACGGTATAATACTCGGATCCGGCTTAAACCAAAACCGGCCAGTATTATCTGCCCGAAAAATGACACGTGCGAAAACGCACGTGCATTTTCCGAACCTTGCCATAAAACCATATGGCCTCTACAACGTTTCGCCCGAACTTGGGAAAGTGTCTGTGGGGGACTCTAATGACTCATCAACACACTGGCACTGGGTATAACCTCTAGCACATCAGAGGTACGAGCTGTACGTGACGGTTGCTTATGTATTGATTGGAAGGGAAGCTGACGAGCGAACTCATCTCATAAACCCTACTGAGCCTAACAGCGACAATATACATACAGTCCGGTCCGTTCGTCTATGAGTATTACATATCTGCCTAGGGGCTGGTAACGTCAGACCCCCAATAGCAGTATAAGTCGTGTCAGAGAGTGGCCCAGAACACCCTGAGATACTACTGGAGTACCTACCAGTAAATCTCCTGCCTCGGCCAAGGGCTTTGTGTAATGGCTCTCCTAGACACAGCGCGATCTCACCCCTAATACCGGGAGAGACGAATCCCCTGCCGATCCGCTCACTTGCCTCCATGTGGCTCGGGACTGTACCCAACTAAAATCTGTTTGCACAACTCCTTTGAGCGTGGTAGGGTAGTAATCTAAGCACAGTGGGAACTCACACGAGACAAATGACGATCTCAGGTCGATGAATTAACCTGTACACATGTCACTAGGGAACTGCTATCTGACGATATGTATAATACCAACTAGTATGTTCCCGGTGAGTCCTGTCCGGTGTACTCATAACCCAATGAGCACCTGTATACATCTTAGGTGATCCAACTGACACCAGTGGCTTGTGAGACCGGCCACCGCCCCTCGTCGGGGTCTCGACTGTATACACTAGTCTACTCTGGAGTATCGATGCCCTGTCTCGAAACTCCCACGACTAGGGACACTTTAAGGATGTGCTTACAGACTCCAGCTCCCACGTATATGATCGCCATCATACTGCTGGTAGTCAAGCAAAAATCCTATGGGCTCTATCATCATGCAATAGTGAACTAAAGCATGTATACGATGATAAAGACAAACCAGATAGCAAACTATCATCTCGAGCAAGACTGTCATATCGGTATAGGTCCTTCCTCAATCATTGCAATCACGTACCTACGATCCAATAATTGATTTTGAGGGCATTATCTCCAACAATCTCCCACTTGCACTTAAGGCTAATTATTGCGATGTCGCATACTCACAGCCCGTATGATACCGAACACCCAACTCCTCTACTAATCAGTTTCACAAAGCTCGTTTGTAAAACTCTCGTGTTCGAGAAATAGCCTCAGTGAGTGGATCCGTCCTGATGTTTCTTTCTATGTCTCTCTTAATCTCAAGTTCGCGGAGAAAGCCATCTCCCGAATCGAGTAATACCTATCTTAGAATATGTCTGAATATATGATGGGACCTAGTTCATAAATGAACTCCAAATCCAAACTTCTTAGACTGTATCGATAACTGAACCTAATCAGTATCCAGCACCATGCCTCCCACAGTATCCTCTTGGACCACCTGTCCATAATACTGTCCCTCGTCAGAGGGAAAACTATAACTCTGACAATCACTCTGTCATCCATGTCACCTTTGAAGCCTGGAATGATAACCGTCTCCCGAAGGAGGCTGCCGTCATCAAATCCGTAGAACATGTACTTATGTTCTAAAACTGCTTCCTTATGTTTCTCCAGGATTGGATTAATATAAACTTATCGCATCTAGTGCAAAAACAACATCTGGTGTGGTACTTGACATCTCATGATTGACTCAATTGCCTAAGCAAGTGATCTGCCAATCATGCACATCCCTCTCTCCTTTAGTCTGTAAGAAACCTTTAGAGAGGGTGACTCCATCACCTGCAGGTACACCACCATGCCAGTAGTCATCTATTCTAAAAACTATTAGAATACTGTCACAGTACCCACATTGGGAAACTACCCAAATTCAGATCTAAAACCATAGATCTAGAAACCGGAATGTCTGATATTATATCCATGTCCTGTCTGAAGAAACAACTGTGTGACGACCACAGTACAACCGATCGTAGTATATGAATTTTACTTCCTACTCTGTGTATGTTATCCAAATACCAGGACATCACACCCTACTACCTTCTTAACAGATCCATCCCCTATTCTGATGAAGTCAAACCTATAACTGTCACATCAAAATTAGATGATCTTATCTCCGCTATATCTGCTTAAGTCTATAAATAGACATAAGCTACTTGCCCACTATGCTTCCGCTGCTCCCACCGACTATGACAACCCTCTGGCAGAATAATATCTACGTACACTTTTAAAGCATGTTTAGAACGGCGTTATACTTATCCTCTTGCCGGGTCTCATAGTCTGGAACAACAATAGTGTCAAGTCTGGGTAAACAAGAACCTCCCTGTCACCGTCCTTGAGGCTACCGGAGTACCTCTCGGGTGTCTGAGGTTACCCACCATATCTGCGGAGTGGCTAATGGAATGTCAAACCTGATTGAATATATAGGTCCTATTAAATTTTCCGTAATCGTTTGCGGTTCTGGAATCACTTCCAGTTCTACCATACTCCCACTACTGTTTTCTGAAAAAATCCATTTTACTAAAACCGTGGCGAGTCAAGAACAATATCACTATTGATCTTCAAGATGGTAGAAATGTCAACCTTCGTCAAAGCCAGGGTCAACCCACAAACTGCCATTACAGGAACGTGCCTTGATTTATCCAGTGTCTGGTTTTAAGCATAAGCTGGAAAACTCCCCGTATCTTAACATTGTTAAGATATGAACCATTCTATATACAATATAGAAATAGAGGCGCTAATTTAATTGGAACCAGATTCAAATCATGCAGCTGTCTCCAGTGCACATCAACTTAATGGAAAGAGGTTAATCAGCATTACTCAACTTAGGAATCCATCCAATTATGAATAACCTGAAAGAGAAACAAGTTTCTCAAAAACCATTACTATCAACAGAATATCAATCACAAGAATCTACATCTTCGATCTTTTTGAAGAATCTCGATACTTGCGATATCTGGTTCTCTACTTTATTCTTATACTCACAACTTCTCATAACTTAGACATTGTATTTCTACGAAACACTTGTCTAAAAACTAGAGAAGTCACAAGTAAACAGAACATAGTACGAGGACCTACCCCTTTGTCCTGACGGACACTGGACAACATACAATACTCTGTATAAGTCCGCTGAGTTGAATAACTCAAAACATGTGCATCGTAGGTTGAAAACTGTACCCGGGTGATTTTCTCAAATATCACCAATCACAATGAATTCCGATATAATGAGGATAATCACCTAATTCCCAATAACTTACTCCCACTCATCATCTGTAAAACTATATAGATAAGAATGAAACCTGGTAAATATATACCCTGGAGTAAGTATCTAATCGGGAAATCAGCTTTCTTTTAACAATGCGCAGTGAAACTGAAACATTAAAATGTCTCGTAGGGGTATCCTGGTATTCCTAGTAATCCCTCTTCCATAATCCTATTCATGACTGTAACCGTATATTTCTTTGCCATCTCTCCAAATCCCTTTATTTGTCTTTAGTCGTTACCTTCTGTACACCTTCGTTAGGCTAAATGGTTTTCTTCCTTCCCTACCGTTCGGCACCAGCCTATGGTTTGGAAGAAGACTATCCCGTAAGCATAATAGGTGTACCCTCCTAAACCAAGGAGCACTCGCAACTTGAGAGAAGGTGATGATAAAAGACAACTGAATAATACCTTATTCTATTTCTCCCAAACTGGGGAAAAATGCAAAGGTGAAATAGGAGTGGCGATGAAGTACGCGGTTTGGTCGTGAATGATAACAGTCGCAATTTAGTTTGCCCCTCTTTCTAATCCCTTCATCTTGTCTTTACATATTACCTTCTGCACACCTTACTTAGGCTAATTGGTTTTCTTCATTTCCTACCTTTCGGCACCAGCCTATGGTTTGGAATAAGACTATCCAATAAGCGTAATAGGTGTACTCTCCTAAACTAAGGAGCCCTCGCAACCTGAGAGAAGGTGATAATATAAGACAACTGAATAAACCAATTCTATATCTCCTGAACCTGGATCGATCCTCAAAGAAGTCCCTTCGAGTTTGTATATAACCATACGATGGATCTATCCAATGGAAGTGGATGTCCGTAGTAATACGGGGTGTTCTGAGAAATACAAAGGGTAAAAGAAAGAGCGGCAGTGACTTATGCAACTAAGACAATCCAAAAACCAGTATTTTAAAAAGGTCCGGTCAACTTGGTCACTGAGTCATAGTCTAGGGTCGGTCAAAGGTCGCTGTTAAAGAGAGAGAGAGAAAAGAAACACTCTGCGTGCACTCTAACCTAGATCAGAATGGTTATCACTTTATCTAATCAGGAAACCTCCCACTGTAATCTCAAATTCTCCTCCAAACCTGAAAGAAGAATTAGTCGGGATCACCCGAAGAGTAGACCAACTCATCAGTGAGAATCGGGATCCAACTATCATCGCATGATAACTTGATGGAAGCCACTCAAGTTATCACACTCCGGAAGGTATGCGCATGCCTGGAAAGTTTCCTGTATATTTGAAACTCCCGATATGATTTGTAGGGTTCCTAGGCACACTCAAGAGGTTACACAAGGCATCAACCATGCCAAATTCAAAAATTTATGTACCGAGAAACCCTAATGCAAGATCGTTAACTAGAGGATAGGAGAAATACAAACAAGTTAACAACTTTAACTACAAGTGAAAGGGATTACAACCTTTGTAGATCCGGTCCTCCACTTTTTTAGCTCCGTGTTGACGTCCCTCCGCTGCGATCATCGGAATCCCGGACTCTAGCGATGGTTTCGTCGGAGAAATGAGCGGGCTAGGTCGTTGACTTCGGTGCCGAAGATGATCTACGTCGAGACGACCCAAACTCAAGCTCCATCTTCACTAGATCATGAAACTTGTGAAAAAATCACCCTATACAACATGGAAAGTGGTAGAGGATGAAGAAATAGGAAGTGGGTTCACTTTGGATTTGGATTTCTCACTTGATTTCAACACTTGAAATTTTCTAGCAAGCTTTCTTCACTTCATGAAGAAGAAGAAGAAAGAAAATGAATTAATTCAAAAAGAAAATTCAAGTGAAGTTTATCATATTGCAACCATGGGTGAGTTAACACATGTAGAGAATAAACTAGGGTTTAGGTTGATGGTTAGGTTAAAGCATAAAACAAAATGGTTAGACTTTTCAAAGATGCTTAAAAAGCTTCATGAAACTTCAAGCATAAAACAAAGAAAACCACCATTTTATTTTTGCCAAAAATGAATAAATAAAATAAATAAATAAGTTAAAACCCTAACCATTAACCTAAACATGGTTTAAAGCATACACACACCCAAGTTTGCATGTATCATCAAACATGATACAAACTAGTGCACAAACATATATCATATATACAATATGTGCACAATCTAGTGAGAAAAATAATCTTAAGTGAACCAATACTAGTTAATGTAAAGTAATATATCAAATATATAATTATATATTAAATCATTAAATCAACACTTGATTTAATGATCCGGTCATAACCGACTAATATCATGTGTATCAATATATCGAATCAACATTTGATTCGGTAACCCGGCTATATCTTATACAACCGTCCGATGATACAAATCGCGAGAATAGAATTCAGTATCACATACTGGCATTATTCTCGGTCCCGCACACATCTCATATGCGCTCCTATTTCGTTTCGCTTGAGCCAGGAAATCCCTGTGTAGGACTCTAAAGACTCGTCAATACGCCGGCAGCAGGTGATGATCATATCAAACACCCACAAGCCGCAAGCGGTCTGCTAAACGTAACGGCCGCCCGGGTATTGAGCGATCAGAAGATCAACGAGCAAGCCCGCTCACACTCCTGTGAATCCAACCAGTAACACTTACCGTACAGTCCGGTCTCGTCGTCTGATGTCGCATATCTTGCCTAGGGGTGGTAAACGTCAGACCCCAATAGCTCGATAAGTCGTGTCGATATGAGGTCTATAACAGTTCAAGAAATTACTGGTAACACTTACCAGTAAATCTCAGCAACCCTGGCCAGGGATTTCCGGTTATAGCCAATCGAACACAGCACAACATCAACTCCCTATACCGGGAGAGACGAATCCCCTCCTATCGCTCATTGCCTCCATGTGATTCGGGACTGTACCCAAAAACCACCGTTTTGCACGCCCTCTTGGACGTGGTAAGGTGGAAATCAAAGTACAGTGGGAATCACACAAGACTCTATAACGATCTCGGGTCTACAGACTACTCTGTACCAGTGTCACCGGAGAACTGCCATCTGACGTGAGGTATAATACCATCTGGGAGTTCTCGGCGAGTCCGTCCAGTGTATCCAGTCTCCACTGAGAACCCGTATATCATCTCTGATGTCAAACATCAATAGATATGGGATCATCCATCGCCCATCTGTATGGGTCGAGAAGGTATACGCTAGTCTACTTTGGTATATCGATGCCCCGTCTCGATATACCCACGACTAGGGACCTTGAAGGATGTACTTATGGACTACCATGTCCCCACTAGTATGATCCGCATCATAGTCCAGGTAATCAAGTACACATCCTAAGGGCTTTACCAACATGTAACAGAGAGACAATCAGTATACACGTTAAGATAAAGTGTAACCAGATAGCATACTATCATGTCGAGCAAGAAAGTCCTCCCTATATATGTCCAAGCATCCACTACAATATACATCACATGTATAGTAATGGCCTCTAGGGCATACATATAACTAACAATCTCCCACTTGCACTAGGGCCATCTGATAACAGTGGTTGAAGTATCTCATAGTCAACCATCCCATAAAAGTCTCTCTCTGGGAAAAGGCCTTTGTGAGTGGATCCGCCGTGTTATTCTCTGAGTCTACTCTCCTGACCTCGATCCCCTGGTGATCAAACATCTCCATGATCAGGTGATACTGCCTAAGAATTATATCTGGATTACTGATGGGACGGGCATTCCTTGGCATAAGCCACAACTCCATTGTCACACAATGGTAGGAACGAAGTTCATCTCATGAACTTATATACACCCAGACTTCCTCTTTGGTAGCATCTTTGGTAGCGATGTATCTAGCCTTTATCGTCTAGTATGCCACGGTATATAGCTTGGAACTCTTCCAACATACCGTCCCTTTACTGAGGGTAAAGACAATGCCTGTGACTGACTTTCAGTCGTCCTTATCACCCTGGAACCCTTCCAGTGATTCTCCCCAGGATCGTTTGATACCATCTCACTACATCTAGTGAGAATCCTAACATCCATTTAGATCTATCTCATAGATCTAAAACCTAGGATTTAGGAGGTATCAATTTGATCCTATATGGAGAATCCTTGTGATAAGCGGAGATTGACCGAGCGTAGCATAGGAAACTCCTTCCCTATCAAGAGTATGTCATCCACGTACTCTACGAGGATCACCACTATACTCTCTACTACCTTTTTGTATATACAAGGTTCATCTACCATTTTGATGAAATCAAACTCTTTGACTATCACATCAAAACAGACGTTCCAACTCCGCGATACCTGTTTTATCACATAAAACATCTTGCACACGTTTCCGCTGCTCCCACTGTCTACGAAGCCCTCTGGCTGTGTACTTATAGACGCTCTCTTCCAAATCATCATTTAGAAAAGCAGTCATGACACTCAACCACCAGATATCGTAGTCATTGGATATAGCCGTGGCAAGTAGGATCTGGATGGACTTAAGCGTAGCTACTTAGAAAAGGTTTCATCATAATCCATACCTGGTTAATGATGCAAAGCTTTAACAAGTCTATCTTTGAAAGTATCAACTTTTCCAAGTACACCAAGTAATCTTCTCAAGATATACGTGCTCCTGATGAGGATTTAACCCTTCAGATAAAGCAACCAAAGTCCATACTTTGTTGGTGTATAAGGATTCCATCTCAGATCGATAAGCATCCAGCCATTTTTACAGAGTCCCATTCCTGATGGCCAGCTCGAAACTAGTTGGGTCACCATCTCATGATGCAATCCTCGCTCCTACTGTCATAGAGAAACCGAAGTAACTCTTAGGTGGGTGAGGAACCCTACTAGATCGGCGGAGAGGCTGAGGTTCGTTGGTTACTATTGAATCCTTTGGTTCTACCAAATCATCAGCTGCAATTTGTATAGCTGGAACCTTTCCAGTTCTACATAACAGACCTTGCCTTAAGCTTGTCCGGATTTTGCTTTTAGACATAGGCCGGACAACCCCAAATCTTAATATACTTAAGATATGGGCTCTTCCCTTTCCATATCACATATGTAGTGGTAGGCAACTGATTTGATTTGAACCCTATTCAATAGGTATGCAGCTTCTCAAGTGCATAACTCCCAAAAGGAAATAGGAAACTCAGTAGTACTCATCATAGAGCACACCATATCACATAGGGTGCTATTGCTCCGCCCCAATACACCGACGTGCTGTGGTGTATACGGAGGACTAATGCTGAGAGAGAATCTCATTCTCCTTTAGAATAATCCAGGAATTCTGTGCTCAAGTATTCTCCTCCTTGATCTCATCATAGGACATAATACTTATACCCGTATTTTGGTTCTCTACTTCTAACTTATATTCTGTGAATATCTCAAAAGGTTCGGACTTGTGTTTCAACAGGAACATATGTCTGAATCTTGAGAGATTATCAGAGAATGTAATGAAGTACAAAGGACCGGTCTTGGTATGTATAGACAGGGGACCTTCATACATCAGCATGTATCAATCCCAAGAGTTCACTAACTCTTTCTCTGTTTCCAATAAACAGAGCTATAGTCATCTTATCTTTGTGACATGATCGGCAAGTTTCACAAGATGTAAATTCAAACAGATTTAAATATGTATCTTAATGTAACTTCAGCTAGTCGGGTCGCATTGATATGACCTAGTCTACAATACCTCAAGAAGGATTCGTTCATTTCTGAACTCTTCCTCTTGTGTGTGTTCTGTATACTAAGAACTGTAGTTTGATTTAGAACGTTAATGCTTTTAGATAACGTGCCTGAACCGATCATCTCTTGATATAGGAAATGTTCAAAACATTATCCAATAATACAAAATTATATCACTTCTTTACTAATAAAGAGACTGATATGATGTTGTATATCAGGTTCGGTATCTAATAACATTTGTTCAGAATCAATGTATTCTGGTAATACAGGGTGACAGTAACCAACAGACTTGGCTGCAACACTTGCACCGTTTTCTGTCTCATAAAACTTATCACCCGTTCTCAGTTCTCTACCTTTCTGTAGCCCATGTAACAAATTACATATGCGGGATCCTGATCCGGTATCGCATACCCAGGACGTAAAAGATACTGAGAAACAGTTCTCTGTAACGAACACACCCGAAAATGATGCATCAGTATGCACTTTCTTCGTTTGGGCGGCACGGGAAATCTGGTATTCCCTAATTTCCTGCTCTGTCTTATAACAATTATAAGTTGGAGCGGGACCAACGTTCCCCAGCTCAGTATAACAAGCGGGTTCGGTCAATTTATCCGTTTTATTATCTTGATTAAGGAATGATATGGTCGCTACCTGGAGAAAGAGAGAAAAAAACACTCAGCGTATGCTCTTGCAAGATTAGATTGGTTATCATTTTATCTAATCAGGATGGCTCCCACTGTTTTTATCAAATCTTCCTTCAAACCCTAAAAGGAAAGACTAACCGGGATTAATTACACGCTACAAGTTCGCCAATCTTTCAGCCAGGCCAGTGTCGGTACTTTGAGGGAGGTTCCCCGTGCTTTCGCACGGACCTAATTAAAGTAAACCTCGTTTTCCCAGAGACGTAACCCCGTTAACACCTTTCTAGACACCTACTTGATCGGCTAATTGTAATGTGTAAAACTCTCCCAGGAGTAACTCTTACTCGCAGTGGGTATCGGGATCCAACTATCTCATAGAAGGTATGCAATCTCATTGCAAATTTCAACACTTGAAATTCCCGATAATATTTTACCCCTAGCGTCCTATGACCTTGACAAAGGCCAACAAACCATAGGCTGCTAGTCAAGTTCAACCCGTCATTTCTTGATTGAATTAAACCCACCCGCACGGCCCTTGACAAAGGCCAACAAGGTCGCACGACTACCCTAATCCAATCTGCATCATATGCATAAGCAGATAAGTACTATTCAGCTACCGCACACTACGCCTTGACAAAGGCCAACAAACGCAGCACGAATACTAAACAGTCCTTATCTGAAATGACGGAGGGCTACGACAGGTTTTTCTGAAAACCTATTGCGTAATGATCTTGATATCGTTGTAGAATCAAATGATTTTAAAATGGAGTGTTTTTAGGCTTTTCTAGTTTTGCTAAAGGGGTCACTCCCGGTGAAGGGATCGTCGGTCCTTTCCTCATCGAATAGGGTGCAGGGTATATCATATATACCACTATGCAAAGCACAAACTCCAAAAGCAATCAAAAGACAAACCGAGGGGTGTAGCATCTTCCAGTCATTGCTAAAGGGGTCACTCCCGGTGAAGAGATCTCAGCCCTTTCCTTATCGAATAAGGTGCAGGATGTTCTATAAGGAACACCACGATGCAAAGCAAGAACTGTAGCTACCTGTTTTTGAAAATTCGATTCCACAACATCATTAGGTTTCTTTTATTTCATTAATCTCATTAATGAAGTCCCATCATTTAAGTCACCTAAACATCACAGATAATACGACGTACACTTATGCCATCCGCATTCGCCTCGATGTTCCCTCGTGCACCGTTAGGTTAGGTAACTAACGGCAGAGCGGGACAGGGCTAGCGCGGGTGTAAAACATAAGTAACGTCTATATAATATATCATATATACTATATACAATATCTATCTGAACATATCACATGATCACATCACAGATAACGCAGCAGAAAATATCATATGAAATATTGGATATAGTAGGACGTCCGTGTTTTATTTTGAGCCTGTATAAAACACGGATTCCACGGTCGTGATGAATAGCCAATCCCACACCCCTAGACCCCTACGAGAGCGGCAAGCAACCCTACCAATTCTAGAGTTAGGAGACCCGAACTCGACTCCTCGAGATGGTCTCCCACTGGACCCTAGAACCCGGTTACTTGTGCTCCCCTCCTTGGGTCTATCCTAATGCGGAAAAGTAAATAATATACAATGGTGACATCATCCTCAACCCGGAAGTGCCCCAATAAAAGAATATTACATACAAGTTTTTACATGAATGAAAATGAAAAAACACTCATCTCACATAAAAAAAACCCGGCTATTCAAACACGACGATCCAATATAACATATCCAGCAACACATAACATCACATGTCATCAACGTAAGTAAATATGCCCATCCCAATTATCGTTGACATATAGCAACGAAACCGGCGATATCACATATTACACTTACGGTCACAGAAAAGAAAGTGTAAAACTACAACAGTTGGAATCCGCAAACTCTTTAGACATCGCATGCCTAATCAAATGAATTCCTTAGACATCACATGCCTAACAATTATAAACCCCGCATTTTAGTCTCAATATCGAAAACACTTTTCAATATAAAGTCGGGAAATTCAACAAGATTCCCGACATCCTGAATGAATGCTCGTCGCAAACTTCAGTAGACGGCCGCACCCCCGATATCGTCGACAAAGTGCACTAAGGCGGAACGCCGCTGCCGCGAGCATCCGAACGGATGCTTTTGGCGACGGGGATCTCCTACAGTCACTTGGTCGGGGCTATGGGGCGTGGCTATCTATTAAGTTTATCGGCGAGTATTCGCATACGCAACGTGATTGCGACAGACTTTTGATCACATCAAAATCCTGTGGCAACCGATCAAGTGAGACTAAAGTGCTATGTTTATAACATCCAAATCAGTTATCTCATAACTACTTGTGGATTCCAAATATTGTATCACATTCCAGATAAATAGAAAATGTTAAACTTTCCGATCGAACAATCAAACACCCAAGTTTTCCCGAAACAGCTCAACACATGAAATAAGTTTAAAAACATTCACTTCATGCCACAGTACCAACGGTCCAGCCGTAGAAGGGTCAAGCCAACGCATCACATGTGGCACGCCGTACTGCCCCAAACCCTAAGGTTCAAAGGGCAGTTCAAGACGGTCACATAATCGAGTTAAGGTTTGCTGTCTTCTAGAGGGTCCATCGAGTTACTTGCACTACTTAGACATTCTTAAACTATGGGAAAAATCCAACACTTGGAAATTTTCCGCAGGGAAAAAATTGGGTTATTTATATCCGGTCGAACCTTTTAACATGTTCTAAAATACCCGGAAAAAACACTTAGACGAAATTAAACTTTCGATCGAATCAACGAACTCCCAATTCAACCCAGAAAACTCAACTGTTGAGTATAATTTAAAAATTCCTAGAAAACACAGGAAATTCAGTTGGGCATTACTGTGCAGAGTACGTGACAAGAGCCACCTTTATGGCCGCGGAACCGCTGCGCAAGCCAGGGTGGCGCCGCGGTTCCGCGGCTCATTAGCCGACTTAGGGGCACGTGCTCCACAGTAACTCCTATAAAACCCTGCTGTATTTTTTTGGATATTTTTAATTTGGAAAAATGCACTGTTTTAAAAATTGTACAGAGAGGGGTGTCGATTGGGGTTTCGGGGTTCGATCGGGCTTCTAACATCGTCTACACTTCGCCTAAAGCTCTAGCTAGGCTCTGATACCACTGTAGGGTTCCTAGGCACACTCAAAAGGTTACACAAGGCATCAACCATGCCAAATTCAAAAATTTATGTGCCGAGAAACCCTAATACAAGATCGTTAACTAGAGGATAGGCGAAATACAAACAAGTTAACAACTTTAACTACAAGTGAAAGGGATTACAACCTTTGTAGATCCGGTCCTCCACTTCTTTAGCTCCGTGTTGACGTCCCTCCGCTGCGATCATCGGAATCCCGGACTCTAGCGATGGTTTCGTCGGAGAAATGAGCGGGCTTGGTCGTTGACTTCAGTGCCGAAGATGATCTACGTCGAGGCGACCCAAACTCAAGCTCCATCTTCACTAGGTCATGAAACTTGTGAAGAAAACACCCTATACAATATGGCAAGTGGTAGAGGATGAAGAAATAGGAAGTGGGTTCACTTTGGATTTGGATTTCTCACTTGATTTCAACACTTGAAATTTTCTAGCAAGCTTTCTTCACTTCAAGAAGAAGAAGAAGAAAGAAAATGAATTAATTCAAAAAGAAAATTCAAGTGAAGTTTATCATATTGCAACCATGGGTGAGTTAACACATGTAGAGAATAAACTAGGGTTTAGGTTGATGGTTAGGTTAAAGTATAAAACAAAATGGTTAGACTTTTCAAAGATGCTTAAAAAGCTTCATGAAGCTTCAAGCATAAAACAAAGAAAACCACCATTTTATTTTTGCCAAAAATGAATAAATAAAATAAATAAATAAGTTAAAACCCTAACCATTAACCTAAACATGGTTTAAAGCATACACACACCCAAGTCTGCATGTATCATCAAACATGATACAAACTAGTGCACAAACATATATCATATATACAATATGTGCACAATCTAGTGAGAAAAATAATCTTAAGTGAACCAATACTAGTTAATGTAAAGCAATATATCAAATATATAATTATACATTAAATTATTAAATCAACACTTGATTTAACGATCCCGTCATAACCGACTAATATCATGTGTATCAATATATCGAATCAACATTTGATTCGGTAACCCGGCTATATCTTATACAACCGTCCGATGATACAAATCGCGAGAATAGAATTCAGTATCACATACTGGCATTATTCTCGGTCCCGCACACATCTCATATGCGCTCCTATTTCGTTTCGCTTGAGCCAGGAAATCTCTGTGTAGGACTCTAAAGACTCGTCAATACGCCGGCAGTAGGTGATGATCATATCAAACACCCACAAGCCGTAAGTGGTCTGCTAAACATAACGGCCACCCGGGTATTGAGCGATCAGAAGATCAACGAGCAAGCCCGCTCACACTCCTGTGAATCCAACCAGTAACACTTACCGTACAGTCCGGTCTCGTCGTCTAATATGTCGCATATCTTGCCTAGGGGTGGTAAACGTCAGACTCCAATAGCTCGATAAGTCGTATCGATATGAGGTCTATAACAGTTCGAGAAATTACTGGTAACACTTACCAGTAAATCTCAGCAACCCTGGCTAGGGATTTCCGGTTATAGCCAATCGAACACAGCACAACATTAACTCCCTATACCGGGAGAGACGAATCCCCTCCTATCGCTCATTGCCTCCATGTGATTCGGGACTGTACCCAAAAACCACCGTTTTGCACGCCCTCTTAGACGTGGTAAGGTGGAAATCAAAGCACAGTAGGAATCACACAAGACTCTATGACGATCTCGGGTCTACAGACTACTCTGTACCAGTGTCACCGGAGAACTGCCATCTGACGTGAGGTATAATACCATCTGGGAGTTCTCGGCGAGTCCGTCCAGTGTACCCAGTCTCCACTGAGCACCCGTATATCATCTCTGATGTCAAACACCAATAGATATGGGATCATCCATCGCCCATCTATATGGGTCGAGAAGGTATACGCTACTCTACTCTGGTATATCGATGCCCCGTCTCGATATACCCACGACTAGGGACCTTGAAGGATGTACTTATGGACTACCATGTCCCCACTAGTATGATCCGCATCATAGTCCAGGTAGTCAAGTACACATCCTAAGGGCTTTACCAACATGTAACAGAGAGACAATCAATATACACGTTAAGGTAAAGTGTAACCAGATAGCATACTATTATGTCGAGCAAGAAAGTCCTCCCTATATATGTCCAAGCATCCACTACAATATACATCACATGTATAGTAATGGCCTCTAGGGCATACATATAATTAACAGATTTTTGCCTCATGCTCTTGTGACCTTGACTTTAGTTAACAAATCATAAGTCACATGTCAAGTTCTACCCGTCATTGTCCAGGTTGATTTGAACCCACCCGTACATACCCTTGACTTTAGTCAACAAGGTAATACGTGTAAGTGCACGGCGGCGCCCCGGCCGTCAATCCGACGGCCAAATGCGGAAGCGGTGATAAACTTTAATTTTGCGGACTTTGCAAACCGGCACCACCGCGCACTAAAACCCGGATCGTAACCATTAAACTAGTCTAGCTAACAAGAAGAAAGGGAAGAGATATACCGAGTGATCCGAGTCCTCCGGTCTTCTCGTCGTCGTCCCGATCTCCCGCGGAAACTCCGGTCGTCGCCTCCTCGCCGGAAGGGCACCACATCGCCTGCATCTTTTACGGGCTCCCGCCTCTATACCGAGGCAACTCGGGCATGAAGCTGGCAAGTCGACATGCCCAAGACTTGCTGTAGGATGTGTAGAGTTTATGTCTCATTGGGGTTATGTTGCCTTTGGATGGAGGAAACATGAATGGACTTTTGAATGAAGTGAAGAATTTTGCAAGCATGAAAATGATATGTGAATTAATCCCTCATACCAAAATGAACTCCTCTCTCTCTCCCACAAAATGTGGCCGACCCCTTTTTAAGAATGGTGGAGGAATCAAAATTGCAAAACTATGAAGGGAGGTTATGGTAGTAAAAGTGAAAGGGTGACCATAAAGAAAACATACACCATGCTTATATTAAATCCAACCCATACCCTTTCAATCATCATTAAAGCAAGTGATGGAGTAAAAGATATCATAATCAATACATTTGCAATAAAACCCTCCACAAAGTGTTATTTGCGAACTTGCAAATAACCCCCTCCATCGGAAAAGTCCGGCCGGGAAAGAACAAAGGAAAACCGGCCGGAACGGAATGCAAGCTGGCAACTCCAAAAACTGGTCCCGTAATAAATTACAGGAAAACCCCGATACTGTGCATACACACCCGCATCTGTATTCCGTCCGGATACAAATGCAAAGAGACAAAATCTACACTGTACTATACTAGGATCCGGCTTAAACCAAAGCCGGCTAGTAATATCCGTCCGATCCTGATCCGTGCAATACCGCACGTATCTGATCGAACCCTGCCATATATCCATACGGCTACTAGTACAAACCGTCCGATCCTGATCCGTGCAATACCGCACGTATCTGATCGGACCCTGCCATATCTCCATACGGCCTCTACAGCGTTTCGCCCGAAAGCTGAGTAACTGAAAGTGTGGTGGACTCTAAAGACTCGTCAATACTATGGCTGTGGATTTAACCACTAGCACGTCAGAGGTATAAGCCAATACGTAACGGGCCACCAGCTATTGACTAAAAGGGACGTCGATGAGCGAACTCATCCTGACACCCTACTGAGCCTGTCAGTGACAATATCCGTACAGTCCGGTCCGTTCGTCTATGAGCATCGCATGTCGGGCCTAGGGGGTGGGTAAAAGTCAGACCCCCAAAAGCGGTACAAGTCGTGTCGGAGTGTAGCCCAGAACACCCTGAGATACTACCGGAATACCTACCAGTAAATCTCCTGCCTTGGCCAAGGACTTCGTGTAATGGCTCTCCTAGACACAGCGCGACCTCACCCCCAATACCGGGAGAGACGAAACCCCCGAAGATCCGCTCACTGCCTCCATGTGGCTCGGGACTGTACCCAACTAAAACCTGTTTGCACGACTCCTTTGAGCCGTGGTAGGGTAGTAATCAAAGTACAGTGGGAACTCACACGAGACAAATGACGATCCCCAGGTCGATGAACTAACCTGTACACATGTCACCTGGGAACTGCTATCTGACATCAGGTATAAGACCAACTAGCATGTTCCCGGCGAGTCCTGTCTGGTGTACTCATAACCCAATGAGCACCTGTATACATCTTAGGTGAACCAACTGACACCAGTGGCTTGTGAGACCGGCCACCGCCCCTCGTCGGGGTCTCGACTGTATACACTAGTCTACTCTGGAGAATCGATGCCTTGTCTCGAAACTCCCACGACTAGGGACCTTTTAAGGATATGCTTTATAGACTCCAGCTCTCACTTATATGATCGCCCTCATACTGTCGGCAGTCAAGCAAGAATCCTAGGGGCTCTATCAACGTGCAATAGCGACTTGTCAGGTCACCTAAAGCAGTACACGATGACAAAGGTAAACCAGATAGCATACTATCATCTCGAGTAAGACTGTCGTACCGGGATAGGTCCTCCCTCAATCATTGTAATCATGTGCCTGTGATCCAATAATTGACTCTGAGGGCACTACCTCCAACAATCTCCCACTTGCACTCAAGGCTAATTATTGCGATGTCGCATACTCACAGCCCGTGTGATACCGAACACCCAACTCCTCTACTAGTCAGTCTCACAAAGCTTGTTTGCGAGACTATTGCGTTCGAGGAATAGCCTCAGCGAGTGGATCCGCTCTGATGTTTCTTTCTATATCTCTCTATATCTCAAGTTCGCGGAGAAAGCCATCTCCCGAAATGAGCAATACCTGTCTTAGAATGTCTGGATGTCTGATGGGACTTAGCTCATAAATGAACTCCAAATCCAAACTTCTTAGACTGTATCGTCAACTGAACTTAATCAGTATCCTGCGCCATGCCTCCCTTAGTATTGCTTTGGACCACCTGTCCAAAATACTGCCCCTCGTCAGAGGGAAAACTATAACTCTGACAACCTCATTGTCGTCCATGTCACCTTGGAAGCCTGGAGTGATAACCGTCTCCTAAAGGAGGCAGCCGTTATCATATCCCTAGAACATTCACTTATGTTCTAAAACAGCTTCCGACAGTTCCTCCAGGATTGGATCAATATCAACTTATTGCATCTAGTGCAAGAACAACATCTGGTGTGGTACTTGACATCTCATGATTGACTCAATTGCCTAAGCAAGTGATCTGTCAATCATACACGTCCCTCTCTACTTTAGTCTATAAGACACCTTTAGAGAGGGTGACTCCATCACCTGCAGGTACACTACCGTGCCAGGAGTCTTCCATTCTAAATACTCTTAGAATGCTGTCTAAGTACCCTGATTGGGAAATCACCCAAATCTAGATCTAAAACCATAGATCTAGTAACCAGTATGTTTGATATAATGTCCAAGTCCTTTGTGGAGAAACCACTGTGTGACGACCAAAGTATAACCGATCGTAGTATAGGAATTTCTTTTCCTACTCTGTGTATGTCATCCAAATACCAGGATATCACACCCTACTACCTTCTCAACAGATCCATCCCCTATTCTGATGACGTCAAACCCATGACTGTCACATCAGAAATAGATGATCTATCTCCGCTATATCTGCTTTAGTCTATAAATAGACATAAGCCTGATGTCCACCAATGCTTCCGCTGCTCCCACTGACTACGACAACCCTCTGCCAGAGTCATATAGACGTGCACTTCTAAAACTAGTTCAGAACGACGCTATACTCATCCTCCTGCCGGGTCTCGCAGCCTGGAACAACAACAATGGCAAGTGTGGGTAAACAAGAACTTCCCTGTCACCGTCCTTGAGGCTACCTGAGTACCTCTCGGGTGCCTGAAGTTACCCACCTTATCTGCGGAGTGGTCAATGGAATGTCAAAACAGATTGAATCTTTAGGTTCCTTATCAAATCTTCAGTAATCGTTTGCGGTTCTGGAATCACTTTCAGTTCTACCATACTCCCACTACTGTTTTTGAAAAAATCCATTTTTAATAAAACTGTGGCGAGTCTAGAACAATATTTCTATTGATCTCCCAGATGGTAGAAAATCAACCCTCGTCAAAGCCTGGGTCAACCCACAAACAGCCATTACAGAAACGTGCCTTGAGTTATCCAGAGTCTGGTTTTAATCATAAGCCGGACAACTCCCCGTACCTTAACAACGTTAAGATATGAACTGTTCTATATCCAATATAGAACCAGAGGCACTGATTTAATTGAACCAGATTCAAATCATGCAGCTGTCTCCAGTGCATGTCAACTAAATGGAGAGAGGCCGATCAGCGTTACTCAACTTAGGAATGCTTCCAATTATGAGTAACCTGAAAGAGAAGCAATTTCTCTTTATTATTACTATCAACTGAATACCATACACAAGTATCTACATCTTCGATCACTTTGAAGAATCCCGATACTTGCAACACCAGGTTCTCTACTCTATTCAAATACCTATAACTCCTCAAAACTTAGACCCTGTGTTTCTACGAAACACATGTCTAAGAACTAGAGAAGTTAAAAGTAAACAGAATATAGTATGAGGACCAACCCCTCTGTCCTAATGGACACTGGACAACATACAATACTCTGTATAAGTCCGCTGAGTCTAACAACTCTTTTACTGTGTGTCGTAAGTTGAAAACTGTACTTATGGTTAAGAAGAATTACACCGCTGTTTAATGCTCCTTACCTAACCATCCACTGATATAGGTAAATGTCATCGTCATAATATCAAAAGGTATATCTCACTCTATGAAAATAGACGTACAGATATATCAATTTGAAATTGGTGCATAAAAGCGGATATTCAAAACCAAATATTTGCCGACCGGCAAACAGCCCAGACGATCTCCTCAAATATCACCGATTACAACGAATCCCGATATAATGAGGATGATCACCCTATTCCCAATAACCTACTCCCACTCATCATCTGTAAAACCATACAGATGTGAGAATCATACCTGGTAAATACATACCCTGGAGTAAGTATCTAATCGGGAAATCAGTTTTCTTTTAACAGTACACAGTTGAACTGAAACATTGAAATGTTTCGATGGGGTATTCTGGTATTCCTAGTAATGCCTCTACCATTGTCCAGATTCACAACTATAACCGTACAATTCTTTGCCACCTCTCCAAATCCCCTTATATGTTTTTAGTCATTACCTTCTGCACACCCCTTAGGCCAAATGGTTTTCTTCCTTCCCTACCGTTCGGCACCAGCCTATGGTTTGGAAGAAGACTATCCAATAAGTATAATGGGTGTACTGTCCTAGTCCTAGGAGCACTCGCAATGCGAGAGAAGGTGAAGATAAAAGACAACTGAATAAACCTTGTTCCTATTTCTCCTGGACCAGAATCCATCCCCGAACTGGAACAAGTTCCTTTCGAGTTCGTATATAACCATACGATGGAGTATCCAATAAACTGTGGATCTTCGTAGTGATACGGAGTGTCCTGGAGAAATACAAAGGTGATTTAGGATTGGCGAAGAAATACTTGGTTTGGTCGTGAATATCAGTCGCAATTTACTTTGCCCTCTTACTAATCCCTTGCTTTGTCTTAATCTTAATACCTTCTGCACACCGTTTAGGCTAATTGGTTTTCTTCATTCCGTACCGGTCGGCACCAGCCTAAGGTTTGGAAGAAGACTATCCAATTTGCGTAGTAGGTGTACTATCTCCTAAACCAAGGAGTACTCGTAACTTGAGAGGAGGCAAAAAAAGAAAAGACAACTGAATAATCCTATCCGTTTTCTCCAAAACCGGAAACCATCCTCGAATAAATTCCTTCGAGTTCGTATATAACCATACGATGGTTTTGTCCAATGGAAGTGGACGTTTGTAGTAATACGGGGTGTCCCGGAGAAAAGGGTAAAAGTAGGAGTGGCAACGAGGTTTGCAACTCTGACAATCCAAAAGCCTGTGTTAAGAAGGTTCGGTCAACTTGGTCACTGAGTCATAGTCTTGGGTCGGGTCAATGGTCGCTGCCAGAGAGAGAGAGAAAAGAAACACTCAGCGTGCACTCAAACCAAGATCAGAATGGTTACCAATTTATCTAATCTGGAAACCTCCCACTGTACCTCAAATTCTCCTCCAAACCTGAAAGAAGAATTAGTCGGGGTCACCCGAGGAGTAAACCAACTCATCAGTGGGAATCGGGATCCAACTCTCATCGCATGATAACGTGACGGAATCCGCTCACGCTATCACACTCCAGAAGGTATGCGTATATCTGGCAAGTTTCAGTTCTTTTGAAACTCCCGATGTGATTTTTACCCCATGCTCTTATGACCTTGACTAAGGCCAACAAATCATAAGTCACATGTCAAGTTCTACCCGTCATTGTCCAGGTTGATTTGAACCCACCCGTACAAGCCCTTGACTAAGGCCAACAAGGCTATACGACTGTCCCAAACCAACGCATCTATCTATGCTGCATATGAATAACCAACAGCTACCAAACACTGTGCCTTGACTATGGCCAACAAACACAGCTTGAATACTATTGACTATCCATATGAAACGACGGAGGGCTACGAATGGTTTCTGGCGAAAACCTTTAACGTAATGAACTTGATATCGTTGAAGGAACGGATAGCTTTTTAGAAAATATAGTGACGAAAACCTTCACTAAAGAGGTCACTCCCGGTGAAGGGATCTCGGCTCTTTCCCCGTAGAATGAGGTGCAGGATATTCCAACTGAATACCACGATGCAAAGCAAAAGTAATCGGCTATAGTGAAGTTAATGCCCTGACGCAAACTTCTGTCCAAGGGGTCACTCCCGGTGAAGGGATCTCGGCCCTTGCCTCGTCGACTGAGGAGCAGGATATTTCAAATGAATACCACGATGCAAAACAAAAGTGAACGTCCTTGCAATAACAGTTTTTTGAAAAGTGTTCCAACAACATCAGATTAGGTTTGTTTAACTTGCATTGATCCGAATCAACGCAGTCCCATCAATTGATCACACCACAAAGAACGAAAATATACTGACGTACGTATATGCCATCCGCATTCGCCACTGGGTCCCGTCATCACCCGTTAGGTTAGCTAACTAACGGCAGAGCGGGGACTGGACTAGCGCGGATGAAAAACATATACAATATCTACTAATATATATACCAATATATAGTATTTCGCTCAAGGCGTGAATAAAATGCAACATCACAGAAATGTACAGCATCACAGAACAATACAGATATCTGGGATCCCCGGGTTTCACAGAGCCATTACTGAAACCCGACGTTCCCCTGGTCGTGTGGATAGCCTGTGCAATGAAATCCTAGACCCCTACGGGCGCAGCAAGTCACCCGCCAAAACCTGAAGCGAGGCAGCCCCCTTCAGCGCCGTGAATGGACCACCCAGCACTTCACGGAATCCGGTAACTTGGGCACCCCTCCTGGGTCAACCTGTACCCCCTACGAGTGCGGCGAATAGCCCGCCAATTCCAGACTGAAGCCCCCTCCGTCTCAATGCCCTGAGATGCGGGCTTGTTGCCCTCCAGAACCCGGCTATCCGTGCACCCCTCCGCGGGGTAACCCTAGTACAGAAAGTAAAATATACATACAACGGGTACATCGACCGCAACCAGGTCGTGCCCCAAAAGAATAATACAAACAGGCAGTGACGGCAGTCCACATGTCGGACGCTCGCCCCGCAATATCAAATGTACATAATACAACAGAAACTGTACTGGCATTGCATCCAGGCTATCCCCCACGACCGATCCGCAACATCACAGCAAAAACATAGAACATCAACGTGAAAATCACGTTCGCAAATCCGTCTAACCGGGCTATAGCAGTTAGACCGGATTTACCGATCGAGTGACATTCACGGTCGCAGATATAATGTAAATACTGTGAAAAAATGTGTTTAAAATATCCGATCGATCAAAAATTAACAAGTGGGCCCCCAAGCAATACTGTAGCACTCACAGAAAATCTGGGCCCAATTTTAATATTCCAAAACCCCCAAAATAAGCCCAGAAGCCCACTAGAAAAACCCGGCCCATTGATCCATACAAACTGCGGCGGAACCGCGGCCCCAAGTGGGAATTGGCCGCGGTTCCGCGCTCCTGTTGAAAGGTCAATGACTCGAATTTTCCCAGATGTCTTAGAACTCCCTGCACATCATTCTGAGACCACTTGAAAAATTTTTAGACTTCAAAAAATTTCAACAGAAACTGATGTGAAGGAAAAATACGGTTTTTGGAATTTTGGTCGATCGGAACTGAAAAACACATCAAACGAAGCTAGACGAAGTTAATGGCGAGGCTCTGATACCACTGTAAGTGCACGGCGGCGCCCCGGCCGTCAATCCGACGGCCAAATGCGGAAGCGGTGATAAACTTTAATTTTGCGGACTTTGCAAACCGGCACCACCGCGCACTAAAACCCGGATCGTAACCATTAAACTAGTCTAGCTAACAAGAAGAAAGGGAAGAGATATACCGAGTGATCCGAGTCCTCCGGTCTTCTCGTCGTCGTCCCGATCTCCCGCGGAAACTCCGGTCGTCGCCTCCTCGCCGGAAGGGCACCACATCGCCTGCATTTTTTACGGGCTCCCGCCTCTATACCGAGGCAACTCGGGCATGAAGCTGGCAAGTCGACATGCCCAAGACTTGCTGTAGGATGTGTAGAGTCTATGTCTCATTGGGGTTATGTTGCCTTTGGATGGAGGAAACATGAATGGACTTTTGAATGAAGTGAAGAATTTTGCAAGCATGAAAATGATATGTGAATTAATCCCTCATACCAAAATGAACTCCTCTCTCTCTCCCACAAAATGTGGCCGGCCCCTTTTTAAGAATGGTGGAGGAATCAAAATTGCAAAACTATGAAGGGAGGTTATGGTAGTAAAAGTGAAAGGGTGACCATAAAGAAAACATACACCATGCTTATATTAAATCCAACCCATACCCTTTCAATCATCATTAAAGCAAGTGATGGAGTAAAAGATATCATAATCAATACATTTGCAATAAAACCCTCCACAAAGTGTCATTTGCGAACTTGCAAATAACCCCCTCCATCGGAAAAGTCCGGCCGGGAAAGAACAAAGGAAAACCGGCCGGAACGGAATGCAAGCTGGCAACTCCAAAAACTGGTCCCGTAATAAATTACAGGAAAACCCCGATACTGTGCATACACACCCGCATCTGTATTCCGTCCGGATACAAATGCAAAGAGACAAAATCTACACTGTACTATACTAGGATCCGGCTTAAACCAAAGCCGGCTAGTAATATCCGTCCGATCCTGATCCGTGCAATACCGCACGTATCTGATCGAACCCTGCCATATATCCATACGGCTACTAGTACAAACCGTCCGATCCTGATCCGTGCAATACCGCACGTATCTGATCGGACCCTGCCATATCTCCATACGGCCTCTACAGCGTTTCGCCCGAAAGCTGAGTAACTGAAAGTGTGGTGGACTCTAAAGACTCGTCAATACTATGGCTGTGGATTTAACCACTAGCACGTTAGAGGTATAAGCCAATACGTAACGGGCCACCAGCTATTGACTAAAAGGGACGTCGATGAGCGAACTCATCCTGACACCCTACTGAGCCTGTCAGTGACAATATCCGTACAGTCCGGTCCGTTCGTCTATGAGCATCGCATGTCGGGCCTAGGGGGTGGGTAAAAGTCAGACCCCCAAAAGCGGTACAAGTCGTGTCGGAGTGTAGCCCAGAACACCCTGAGATACTACCGGAATACCTACCAGTAAATCTCCTGCCTTGGCCAAGGACTTCGTGTAATGGCTCTCCTAGACACAGCGCGACCTCACCCCCAATACCGGGAGAGACGAAACCCCCGAAGATCCGCTCACTGCCTCCATGTGGCTCGGGACTGTACCCAACTAAAACCTGTTTGCACGACTCCTTTGAGCCGTGGTAGGGTAGTAATCAAAGTACAGTGGGAACTCACACGAGACAAATGACGATCCCCAGGTCGATGAACTAACCTGTACACATGTCACCTGGGAACTGCTATCTGACATCAGGTATAAGACCAACTAGCATGTTCCCGGCGAGTCCTGTCCGGTGTACTCATAACCCAATGAGCACCTGTATACATCTTAGGTGAACCAACTGACACCAGTGGCTTGTGAGACCGGCCACCGCCCCTCTTCGGGGTCTCGACTGTATACACTAGTCTACTCTGGAGAATCGATGCCCTGTCTCGAAACTCCCACGACTAGGGACCTTTTAAGGATATGCTTTATAGACTCCAGCTCTCACTTATATGATCGCCCTCATACTGCCGGCAGTCAAGCAAGAATCCTAGGGGCTCTATCAACGTGCAATAGCGACTTGTCAGGTCACCTAAAGCAGTACACGATGACAAAGGTAAACCAAATAGCATACTATCATCTCGAGTAAGACTGTCGTACCGGGATAGGTCCTCCCTCAATCATTGCAATCACGTGCCTGTGATCCAATAATTGACTCTGAGGGCACTACCTCCAACAATACGACTGTCCCAAACCAACACATCTATCTATGCAACATATGAATACCTATCAACTACCAAACACTATGCTTTGACTTTAGTCAACAAATATAGCTTGAATACTACTGACCACTCATAAGAAATGACGGAGGGCTACGACTGGTTTTTGGCAAAAAACCTTTAACGTAATGAACTTGATCTCGTTGAAGGAACCTGATAGCTTTTTATAAAAATATAGTGGCGAAAACGTTTTGCTAAAGAGGTCACTCCTGGTGAAGGGATCTCGGCTCTTTCCTCGTGGAATGAGGTGCAGGATATTCCAACTGAATACCGCGATACAAAGCAACTTGTAATCGACTATATTGAAGTTACTACCCTGGCGTAAACTTCCGCCAAGGGGTCACTCCCGGTGAAGGGATCTCGGCCCTTGCCTCGTCGAATGAGGTGCTGGATATTCTAACTGAATATCACTATGCAAAACAAAAGGAAATGTCTTTGTAATAACACCTTTTAAAATTTGTTTCAACAACATCAAATATAGGTTTGTTTTATCCTTGCATTGATAAGAATCAACGCAGTCCCATCAATCAATCACACCAGAAAAGAATGAAAAATAAAATGTACGTATATGCCATCCGCATTTGCCACTGGATCCCGTCATCACCCGTTAGGTTACTTAATTAACGACAGAGCGGGGGCTGGACTAGCGCGGGTATAAAACATATACAACATCTAATAGTATATATACCAATATACAATAATCGCTCTAGGCGTGATAATATGCAACATTACAGAAAAGTAATAAGCATCACAGAACAATACAGATAATCTGGGATCCCCGGGTTTCACAGAGCCGCTACTGAAACCCGACGTTCCCCTGGTCGTGTGGATAGCCTGTGCAATGAAACCTAGACCCCTACGGGTGCGGCAAGCTACCCGCCAAAACCTGAAGCGAGGTAGTCCCCCACAGCATAGTGAATGGAACACCCGGCACTTCACGAAATCCGGTAAATTGAGCACCCCTGCTTGGGTCAACCTGTACCCCCCATAAGTGCGGCGAATAGTCTGCCAATTCTAGAGTAAGGCCCCTCTGCCTCTCAAAGCCATGAGATACGGACCCGTTTCCCTCCAGAACCCGGCTATCTGTGCACTCCTTCGCGGGATAAACCTAGTACAGAAATAAAAATATGTACAACGGGTACATCGACCACAGCCCGGTCGTGCCCCAAAAGAATATTATACAAACAGGCAGTGACGGCAGTCCACATGTTGGACGCTCGCCCCGCAATATCAAATGTACAAATAAATCCAAACTGCACTATCATTGCACACTGCTATTCACCACGACATATCCGCAACATTACAGCACAACACAGAACATCAACGCGAATGTCACGTTCGCAAACCCGTCTAAAAGAACTATAGCAATTAGACGCGGTTTACCGATCAAATGACATTCCCGGTCGGAGATATAAAGTAAGTACTGCATACTAACAAGTTTAAAATTTCGATCGATAAAATTTCCCGAAGTGGGCCCCACGTACATCTGCTGTATAGTAACAAAATCTGGGCCCAAAAAAATATTACGAAAAGCCACAATTTCCCGTGAATAAGCTACTGCAAAAATTTGGATCACTGTTCCTACGGTGTTGTCGCGGATGCGCAGTCAAACTCTCGGTTTGACCGCGGATCCGCGGTGGTACTGTAGGATCACGTGACCAACTTTTTGCAGTTTGCTTAAAAAACCCTGCTTAATTTTCTGGGATGATCAAAATTATTTTTAGGCCCTTTAAAAAATCGACAGAAACTTGTGTGCTAAAAATCGTGATTTCGGAAATTCCATTCGATCGATCTTTTAAACGCGTTAGCACAAGTTAGTATAGCTTAATGGTGAGGCTCTGATACCACTGTAAGTCCACGGTAGCGCCTCGGCCGTCTAACAGACGCCAAATGCGGAACAAAACTTTTTACAACTGGCGCTATCGCGTACTATAACCCGGATATGCTATTAAAGCTAAACTAACAATCTACAAAGTGGGTAGAAGAGTTATACCAAACGATCCGAGTCTTTCGGTCTTCAACCATCATCCCATGCTTTGTTGCGGCTGCTCCGATCTTCTTGAACTCCGGTGTTCTCGTCCAGGTGGCACCACGTCGACGGATCTTTAAACGGGCTCCCGCCTCTGAACCGAAGCAACTCGGTCGTCAAGTTTGCTAAAAGAGACGACCAAGATGAAGTAGAGAATGAGTAGAACACTTTGTCTCGTTACGTCCAAGGCTATGGACGAACGGTTAATGAAGTTGCCTTTTGGATCGGGTGAAATGAGAAATGAGGCAATCTAATTTCCATGAATCCAAACTATCATAATCTTTTTTTCAACAAGTGAGAGAGTGTCACAAGAGGAGGGGAGGGGGCCGGCCATCATATAGGAAGAGGGGGTGAGTGTAGGAGCAAGGTGGGTGAGTGTAAGCAAAGCTTATCATGAGAAAATATCTTAGCACCAAGTATGAACACATTAATGTAACTAATGAATCATCACCCTTAGTCACCAAAACATTAATGAACATTTAAAGCACAAATGAGTCACATGCCACCTCATCATCCTAGTCACCATCTAGAAGCTTCTAGAACCTTCCACACTTATCTCAAGAAAAAATAAATCCGCATTTAACCGAATGTTAAATACGGCCGATAGAAAACTGGAAACTGGCAACTTCCAAAAGTGATTCTGAAACGAATTTCAGGATAATCCCGTAATGGTATAAACATACCCGTATTTGTATTACGACCGAATACAAATGCATCTGAGACAAAGATATTATATCTACACAGTATAATACTCGGATACGGCTTAAACCAAAACCGACCAGTATCATCTGCCCGAAAAATGACACGTGAGAAAACACACGTGCATTTTTCGAACCTTACCATAAAACCATACGGCCTCTACAACGTTTCGTTCGAACTTGGGAAAGTGTCTGTGGGGGACTCTAATGACTCATCAACACACTGTGTTACGCCCCGCTTCCCGGTGTACGGCGAAGTGGACGCGACGAGGTCCGCTACGTATATACTTAGAAGTACATACGCTAAGCGTATCTAAGCAATATAAAGTAAATCACAAGAGACAAGAGATATAGAAATAACAGCAACTTTATTAATAACAATCTTTTGTACAATGCATGAAAAGTAAATACAACTGAAATGAAAAGCGATGCCTAAACAATGGCATAACAGGAAATGAAAATACTGAATAGAAAAAGGTACAATATCTAGAGCTCGGGATCTTCGTGAAACTGCTCCAAGTCTTACAGGTGGGCTCGATCTCTGCTGGGTCCAAAGCACCTGACGACATTCAAAGAAGAAAGAAATAGAATGTCGTCAGCGAACAGGTCGCTCGGTAAGTCCCAAAAATAAGGAAGAATTAGAAAGACAGAATAAGAGTATTTTATAAAGTATTATGTTATAGAATATTATGGAATATTGTGTTAACGCTGTTGTTTGTAGCTTGGTACAGAAGGATGCCAGTGTATACGAAAGGGGTCTCTATATGCTAGAGATCAGGGCAAACGGAATGTACAAGGAACCGTTAAGCCACGGTACAACAGCAACGGAATATAGGTTAGGTGTCTTAATCTGACCACCTCGTGCCACCTTTAACACCTTCCGTACCAATCTACCCCTTAAACCCCGTAGTGTTTTGATAGTATTGTAGTATTGTATTGTGTAAGTTGGATAACCGACCAAAACCATGATATCAGTAAACATGTTGTAACTGCATAATCAGGTAAATGGAATAACGGAATAATAGATGTATATCCATGGTTTGATTCAGTCAAGTTGTATAGATTGTTAACTGGATTCTGGGATTCATGTGTTCATATTGAGTTGGAATATTAAAGAATATAGATTGACTTGAATCATTTTCAAGTCAGAAATAATCAGACTCAAACCCGAGTCAGACTAAAAGAAATGTGAATCGAAGTCTTATAATTGCTAGGGTCCTTATTGTAATTTATAAAACTTGAGGGGGTTTTATGTAAAAATACTTTTGTATAGTTTTCAAGATACACCTCAAGTATTTATTATCCGTCTTTATTGTTATAATGAGTGTGATTTTATTTTGTGATATTTCTAGTGAATATATTCTAATAAAAGTATTAATTTGTAATATTGATTTATTTGAAATTCATGGTATTTTAATGTAACTTTTAGTCTTGTAATTTTTAGAAAAAGGTGGAAACTTTATCTTATAACAAAATAGGTGTTTAAATGATAAATATACATATGTTTATACAAGAATAATTTTTAATAAATATTTTATTTTCCAAAATCACATTTTTCTTAAATGTCGTATTTTAAACTTTTCGAGACTGAATGCTCCTTGCGGAGGTCTGAATCTCGCACTACTAAGACCGAGGGTGCACGATAAACCGTGCAATCCCTAACGGGTTTCCCAAATGTAGGTTGTAGTGGCGCTTTGCAAAGATTTTATAAATACTAATCATTTAGAAAAAACGGTTTTATAAAAATAAGGTATTTATTTGTAGAAGGGTGTAAATTTCCGTATTTTAGATTCTAGGGTTTCCTAAGCCAACTAGCCTATTTCTAAATGGTCTAAACGACAAGTCATAAGAAGCCTCAAATCGCCTCTTCACCGCCAATTGCGACCAGGTAAGTGCCAGATAAGTGGGAGGCTCTCCACTACAAGTAGTGGCCTTAATTAAGTAACCACTTGCCTTAGACACACTTGCCTAGACACCACAAAGTCAGGTTTAGATAAACGATCGATGTCCATAACTTATTGTATTTCCTATTAAAAAATATTGCATTAAAATTGTATACAACTTAGAACTTTTAGAAAAGGCTTATAAAGAAAATGATATTTTAATGTAAAATCTTGTTTTATCGTATTCTAAGTTTTCAAGGTAGCGTGTTATGATTACATATGAGTGTGTGTGGAGGTAGGTCATTACCTTGTGATCTACTTTAAGGTATAGCAATGTTAAAGGGTTAAATGTGATAAACCAAACATGGTGGTATTTAAGTGAAAGAATACGATATATTGCAAAAGCTATCATTTCATGTGTGAAAACTTGTTCAAATTGATTTTTAAGTGATTAGTAGTCAACATGAAGATGTTTAAGCATTACGGAATTAGTGATAAGTGAGTTTTGATAGAAAACCGAATCGGAATTCGGTTTGTTCCGATTTCCGTCGGGTTTTAAAAAGTCGTATTATTATGAAGGAAAAGAAAGGTAGAAAAGGGGACTTACGGGTTTGGACAAGCTAGAGAGTGCTAGGAAGGTAGAGGGTTTGCCGGTGCGTCGAAACGTCGTCGAGAGCTCCTAGCACGATCACCGGAAAGTCGCCGTCGATTTCGTCGGTGCTTCGCCTTTCGCTCGTTTTCCGACGTACCAAGTTCTCTTGAGATTTTGGGAGAGTGGACTTAGGAATTTAGGATGAGAGGGTAGAGAGTAGGGGTGTTTATATAGGGTTAGGCTAGGGTTAGGGTTTTCAATAAAAAAAATATAGAAATATATATATAAAAATCATTAAAAATCATTAAACCTAGGATTAAAAGGGATTTATTGGCCAAATGATAACCGATCCAAGCAATTAAAGTGTGCAGGGGGGTGGACAAAGTCAAGAGGAGACTTTTCTTTGTTAGTGACTCGGCCGTCCGGCCAAGTCCGGCCGGCGGAGCCGGACCGAGTCGGCCGAGTCGCCTGCCGGCGGCGCCGAGTCTGGCCGAGTCAGGCTTCCAGTGGCCAGGGAAACTTCGGGGGTACAATGTGGTATATTTACTTTTTGTTGTCCAGTACATATTTTGGGAGTTATGGCCTTTTGACCATAGACTTCCAAAAGAAATTAAAACAAAATAAATACAAAAATAATGTGGGGCATGGGATTTGAACTCTGGTGGCTTGGTTCAGCAGTGCAAGGTATTACCAATGAGCCACAAGCTCTTTCTTGTAATTATGGAGTGAAATAAATATTTAAACAGATATCAGCCGCAATAAATACTCCAAATATACATTGAATTTAAATCAATTCCTTGTACATTGAAAATGGAGTTGTTACAGTCTACCCTCCTTACAAAAATTTCGTCCTCGAAATTTACAACTTTTATTTGAGGACTAGTTTACAAAGAGGTGTGGATATCTAGTACGCATTTCATCCTCCCTTTCCCAAGTGGACTCTCCTGGAGTGTCTTTCCTCCATATTACTCGAACCAAGTTAACTTCCTTGTTCCGAAGTGTCTTCACTTTCCTGTCCAGGATTTCCACATGCTGTTGCTCACAAGACAAGTCGGGCTGTATAGTGAGCTCGGAATGATCGAGAACATGGCTGGGGTCACTTACATACTTTCTGAGTTGGGATATATGGAACACATTATGCACTCCTTCCAATGAAGGTGGAAGCGCTAAACGGTATGCCACTTCATCGACTCGTTCGAGTATGTCGAACGGTCCAATATATCTCGGACTCAATTTACCCCGTCTTCTAAATCGGATCACTCCGCGGTTCGGAGATATTTTCAAGAATACGTGATCTCCTGGCTGAAACTCCAAGTGTTGCCTCTTTGCATCAGCCCAGTGCTTCTGTCGATCTTGGGCTATGCGCATCCTTTCCCTGATAGTACGAACCACATCAACAATTGCTACTATCATCTCCGGTCCAAGAAGTTCCTTATCTCCGATGTCATCCCAACTTAATGGCGATCGAAACTACCTTCCATACAGTGCTGCAAAAGGTGTCATTCCTATGCTTGCTTGGTAGCTGTTGTTGTACGAAAACTCCACGAGATGTAGGTGATCTTCCCACGATCCTTTGAAGTCTAGCATACACGCTCTGAGCATATCCTCCAAGATCTGAATAGTTCGTTCCGACTGACCATCTGTTTGTGGATGATAAGCCGTGCTGAAGTTCAGACTTGTTTCCAAGCTTACTTGCAGACTCTACCAAAATTGCGATCGGAATCTGGTGTCACGATCGGAGACAATGCAGACCGGTACTCCATGAAGTCTCACAATTTCCTGTATGAGTTCATGGGTATCAGAGATAGTACATTATGAAGAGTTTTAAATCTAAATTAGATTATTACCTCCATGTACTTCTTTGCTAGTGTCTCAGTTGATTGGCCAACTCGAAATGGGATGAAGTGAGCCGACTTTGTGAGTCGATCCACAATGACCCATATGGCATTGTTACCCTTTGTGCTGCGAGGAAGAGCAGTCACAAAGTCCATCGTGATGTGTTGCCACTTCTATTCTGGGATTGGTAACGGTTGAAGTAATCCAGCAGTCCTGTGATGTTCAGCCTTTACTTGCTGACACACCAAGCATTTTGCGACGCTTCTGGCTACTTCATGTTTCATTCCATGCCACCAATAATTCTGACGTAGATCTTTGTACATTTTGGTACCTCTAGGGTGTACTGAATAGGGAGAGCTGTGAGCTTCTTTCATTAACTATTCCCGTACAGGACCTTTTGGTACACACAATTTGCTGCCGTATCTCAAAGATCCGTCTTCATGGATGATGAAGTCTGTTCTGAGTCCATTCTGCACTTGTTCTCTGATCTTTTGCAACTTAGCATCACTTGCTTGAGCTGCTTTGATCTGATTGACAATGGTTGATTGAACTTGTAAATTCATCAAACTTGAAACATTACCTGGCATGACTACTTCAATCTCCATCTGATGCAAGTCTTGTTGAAACTTCCACTGAGCGGTGAGATTCATTGCTAATGGTTGGCGACTAAGAGTATCAGGTACTACATTCTCCTTCCCTGGATGATATTGCAAGTTGATGTCAAAGTCCGCCATGAGTTCTAACCATCTTCTCTGCCACATATTCAACTCCTTCTGAGTAAACACGTACTTTAGGCTCTTACGATCTGTGTAGATGTTCACCCGTTCACCAAGTAAGTAATGACGCCAAACCTTGAGAGCAAAAATGATGGCTGCCAACTCCAGATCATGCGTCGGATAATTGCGCTCATGAATCTTCAGCTGTCTTGAAGTATAAGCCACAACCTTACCGTGCTGATGTAGAACACATCCTAATCCCTTACCGGATGAATCGCAATGCACTTCGAATCCTCCAGATTGATCCGGTATGACGAGAATAGGTGCTGATGTCAACCTTGACTTGAGTTCTCCGAAAGCTTGTTCGCATGCTTCTGACCACACAAATTCTTCATCTTTACGTGTGAGCTTGGTCAGGGGCATTGCTATCTTCGAAAAGCCTTCAATAAACCTTCTGTAATATCCAGCTAAACCCAAGAAACTTCGAATATCCTTTACTGACTTTGGTGTAGGCCATTCGCTAACTGCCGAAACTTTCGCTGGATCCACAGAGATTCCTTCTCCTGATACGATATGTCCAAGAAAACCAACTTGATTTAGCCAAAACTCGCACTTGCTGTACTTAGCATAAAGCTGATGTTGTCGAAGAGTTTCCAGGACAATTCGTAGATGTTCTGCATGCTCTTTCCGACTCTTAGAATAAACCAGGATGTCGTCGATGAAGATGACAACAAACTTGTCTAAGTACTCCCGGAAAACTTGATTCATAAGGTTCATGAATATTGCGGGTGCGTTGGTCACTCCAAATGGTATCACTAGAAATTCGTAATGTCCATAGCGAGTTCTGAAAGCTGTTTTGTGAATATCAGCTTCCTTGACCTTCACTTGATGATAACCTGAACGAAGATCCAATTTAGAGAAAACACAAGATCCACTTAGCTGATCGAATAAATCATCGATGCGCGGGAGTGGATACTTGTTCTTTATAGTGACTTCGTTCAGGGCTCTGTAATCGATGCACATTCTGTATGAACCTTCCTTCTTCTTCACAAGTAATACAGGTGATCCCCAACTTGAAGTGCTGGGACGAATCCATCATTTCGCCAGTAATTCGTCCAACTGTGTTCGGACTTCCTTCAAACCTTCCGGACTTAAACGATAGGGTGCTTTGATCACCGGTTGTGCTCCTGGTACTAAATCAATACTGAATTCAAGAGCCCGATCGGGAGGCAAACCTGATATATCGTCAGGAAATACATCGTCGAACTCTCGAACCACATCTGGTCTTGATTCTTCCTCTGCTTGAGCTGCTGCAACTACTGCTTCTCTTGGCTTCGCTTTGTAGGTACTTGGCTCCAGTGTACGGTCTCCGCTTTTGAAATAGAAGACCGGATGGTCTGGAATCTCGAATACTACCCTCCTTTGACGACAGTCGATGGTAGCATAAAAAGTTCCAAGCCAATCCATTCCTTGAACCACATCGAAGTTCGGTATGTCCAGCACTTAGAAGTCAGCATAAAACTCTCGACTGCAGACGACGACTGGACACATGCTGTATCCCATAGTTGCCTTTAGAACGCCATTTCCTGAACTGACATTCCAGCTGGATACAAGCGGTGAAACTGGAATCGCATGGGTTCGAACAAACCGTTGCGACATATAGCAGTGTGATGCTCCAGTATCGAACAGTGCAAGTGCAGAGATTGATGATACTAAGATTGTACCTAAGGTATGTGGGATTTGTTTTAGGTATAGGAAATATGTAACTAAGTAGTAGAATAGAAAAGAAAAGTTTGAAAAGAAAATTTTACCAGTGATGACTTGGCCAGTGGCCTCAGCTTCTTTCACGGACATCGTGAAAGCCTGGCGTCTTGGTACATTCCTCCTGGCCTGAGGAGCATTCCTCGGAACGTTCCTTTGAGCTTGATGGAACTGACGAGGAGGTGGTGCAGCTTGTGGTCCTCTGGGTGGTGCAGGTAGTGCAGGTCTGAAAGCAGGTGCCTGAAGAGCTGGTCGCTGCGGATAAGTAATTGTTGGCCTGGGTGCAGCAACTGGGTTCTGTCTTTGGGGACAAGACCCAATATCGTGAGTAGCTGAGTCGCAGACTAAGCAAAGGCGGTTGGCTCGACGACAGTCCTTCATCATATGTCCAGTTCTCTTGCAGTAGGTGCAAAAGGCTGGGCTGGGACAATGGGTTGGTACTCCGGGTCGTCTTGGCACGAAATATGGCCTGGACGAGGCTCCACCTGCCATCTGGATGGCAGGGCGCTTGACTCCTGCAGACTGAGGTCTGCCCCTTGCTTTTATCACTGCCTCATAGCTGCGGGCAGCTTCTAGAGCATCCTCATGAGTCAAAAATTTTCCCGTGGCTAGAGCAGCCTGATTCTCCGTGTCCAGTCCTTGTTGAAAGCGACGGGCTCTGATCTCGTCCGTCGGTATCAAGTGTGCCGCAAATCTGTTTAAAGATTGTGTTAGCTGTGTAGTATGTGATATTTAAAAATTGAACTATTGTGACATATCTTACCGGCTTAACATGGTGAATTCAGCGTCGTATTCATTTACTGATTTGTCCCACATTGAACCCTGTTGTAGATGAATAAACTGCTGCTCCATTGCAAACCTGGCAGTCACAGGGAAGTATTTCGCGTCGAACTTCTCACGAAAAGTCTTCCATTCAATCGGCTGTACCAGACGGCTTTCTTCCGCCTTCCACCAGTTGCGAGCATTATCCGTGAGCTGTAGTTTTACTACACGGACCCAAGCGATGTCTGGCACTTGAGCTGCTGCCAGATCGTCTTCGATACTTTGTGCCCATTCTTCCGCTTCAAGAGGGCTTCCTTTTCCAGAGAACTGTTTGGGATGTAAAGCCCTGAATTGCTTTACTCCCGGTGCGTCGGTCTCAGGACGGTTCAGAAGTTGTTGTTGTCCTTCGAGAAGGCTGCGAATTGCCTCAAGTAGCACTGTTTGCTCGGTGGGTGGTGCAGGAACAGCTGGTACGAGAGGTAGTGCTGGAGGTGTGTTGTTGATGTTGGTGCTGGTGTTGTTCGGGGAATCCATAACCTTGAAGAAAAATTTGGGTTAGGACAGATTCAAATACATGAAATGATAAGATTCAAGGAATAGGAATTTATAAGATTCAAGAATCATGAATTGTAAAGAATATTTTATTGCTGGTTCTTGTGTTGTATTGCTTAGGTTGTTCACGCAGACCAGAACTGCATGATAGGGATTCATACAGCTCTGACCTGCATGGGCCACCAACAAAACCTGTTACGCTCCGCTTCCCCGTGTACGGCGAAGTGGACGCGACGAGGTCCGCTACGTATATACTTAGAAGTACATACGCTAAGCGTATCTAAGCAATATAAAGTAAATCACAAGAGACAAGAGATATAGAAATAACAACAACTTTATTAATAACATTCTTTTGTACAATGCATGAAAAGTAAATACAACTGAAATGAAAAGCGATGCCTAAACAATGGCATAACAGGAAATGAAAATACTGAATAGAAAAAGGTACAATATCTAGAGCTCGGGATCTTCGTGAAACTGCTCCAAGTCTTCACAGGTGGGCTCGATCTCTGCTGGGTCCAAAGCACCTGACGACATGCAGAAATAATATATATATAAGATAAGGGTCCCAGATCTGAACCAAGATCTCCTATGAAATAAAGCAGATTTTTCCTTTTACTCATATTCATGTGCTGCGGATTCTCGAACAAGAACAGCTTATTCTCTTATTCTCTTCCGAAACAACCTATTTTGAGAAAAAAATGAGACTGAAGATAGGGGCTTCAAAGAAGAAAGAAATAAAATGTTGTCAGCGAACAGGTCGCTCGGTAAGTCCCAAAGATAAGGAAGAATTAAAAAGACAGAATAAGAGTATTTTCTAAAGTATTATGTTGTAGAATATTGTGTTAACGCTGTTGTTTGTAGCTTGGTACAGAAGGATGCCAGTGTATACGAGAGGGGTCTCTATATGCTAGAGACCAGGGCAAACGGAATGTACAAGGAACCGTTAAGCCACGGTACAACAGCAACGGAATATAGGTTAGGTGTCTTAATCTGACCACCTCGTGCCACCTTTAACACCTTCCGTACCAATCTACCCCTTAAACCCCGTAGTGTTTTGATAGTATTGTAGTATTGTATTGTGTAAGTTGGATAACCGACCAAAACCATGATATCAGTAAACATGTTGTAACTGCATAATCAGGTAAATGGAATAACGGAATAATGGATGTATATCCATGGTTTGATTCAGTCAAGTTGTATAGATTGTTAACTGGATTCTGGGATTCATGTGTTCATATTGAGTTGGAATATTAAAGAATATAGATTGACTTGAATCATTTTCAAGTCAGAAATAATCAGACTCAAACTCGAGTCAGACTAAAAGAAATGTGAATCGAAGTCTTATAATTGCTAGGGTCCTTATTGTAATTTATAAAACTTGATGGGGTTTTATGTAAAAATACTTTTGTATAGTTTTCAAGATACACCTCAAGTATTTATTATCCGTCTTTATTGTTATAATGAGTGTGATTTTATTTTGTGATATTTCTAGTGAATATATCCTAATAAAAGTATTAATTTGTAATATTGATTTATTTGAAATTCATGGTATTTTAATATAACTTTTAGTCTTGTAATTTTTAGAAAAAGGTGGAAACTTTATCTTATAACAAAATAGGTGTTTAAATGATAAATATACATATGTTTATACAAGAATAATTTTTAATAAATATTTTATTTTCCAAAATCATATTTTTCTTAAATGTCGTATTTTAAACCTTTCGAGACTGAATGCTCCTTGCGGAGGTCTGAATCTCATACTACTAAGGCCGAGGGTGCACGATAAACCGTGCAATCCCTAACGGGTTCCCCAAATGTAGGTTGTAGTGGCGTTTTGCAAAGATTTTATAAATACTAATCATTTAGAAAAAACGGTTTTATAAAAATAAGGTATTTATTTGTAGAAGGGTGTAAATTTCCGTATTTTAGATTCTAGGATTTCCTAAGCCAACTAGCCTATTTCTAAATGGTCTAAACGACAAGTCATAAGAAGCCTCAAATCGCCTCTTCACCGCCAATTGCGGCCAGGTAAGTGCCAGATAAGTGGGAGGCTCTCCACTACAAGTAGTGGCCCTAATTAAGTAACCACTTGCCTTAGACACACTTGCCTAGACACCACAAAGTCAGGTTTAGATAAACGATCGATGTCCATAACTTATTGTATTTCCTATTAAAAAATATTGCATTAAAATTGTATACAACTTAAAACTTTTAGAAAAGGCTTATAAAGAAAATGATATTTTAATGTAAAATCTTGTTTTATCGTATTCTAAGTTTTCAAGGTAGCGTGTTATGATTACATATGAGTGTGTGTGGAGGTAGGTCATTACCTTGTGATCTACTTTAAGGTATAGCAATGTTAAAGGGTTAAATGTGATAAACCAAACATGGTGGTATTTAAGTGAAAGAATACGATATATTGCAAAAGCTATCATTTCATGTGTGAAAACTTGTTCAAATTGATTTTTAAGTGATTAGTAGTCAACATGAAGATGTTTAAGCATTACGGAATTAGTGATAAGTGAGTTTTGATAGAAAACCGAATCGGAAATCGGTTTGTTCCGATTTCCGTCGGGTTTTAAAAAATCGTATTATTATGAAGGAAAAGAAAGGTAGAAAAGGGGACTTATGGGTTTGGACAAGCTAGAGAGTGCTAGGAAGGTAGAGGGTTTGCCGGCGCGTCGAAAAGTCGTCGAGAGCTCCTAGCACGATCACCGGAAAGTCGCCGTCGATTTCATCGGCGCTTCGCCTTTCGCTCGTTTTCCGACGTACCAAGTTCTCTTGAGATTTTGGGAGAGTGGACTTAGGAATTTAGGATGAGAGGGTAGAGAGTAGGGGTGTTTATATAGGGTTAGGCTAGGGTTAGGGTTTTCAATAAAAAAATATATAAAAAATATATAAAAATCATTAAAAATCATTAAACCTAGGATTAAAAAGGATTTATTGGCCAAATGATAACCGATCCAAGCAATTAAATTGTGCAGGGGGGTGGACAAAGTCAAGAGGAGACTTTTCTCTATTGGTGACTCGGCCGTCCGGCCAAGTCTGGCCGGCGGCGCCGGACCGAGTCGCCGGCCGGCGGCGCCGGACCGAGTCGCCGGCCGGCGGCGCCAAGTCGGGCCGAGTCAGGCTTCCAGTGGCCGGGGAAACTTCGGGGGTACAATGTGGTATATTTACTTTTTGTTGTCCAGTACATATTTTGGGAGTTATGGCCTTTTGACCGTTGACTTCCAAAAGAAATTAAAACAAAATAAATACAAAAATAATGTGGGGCATGGGATTTGAACTCTGGTGGCTTGGTTCAGCAGTGCAAGGTATTACTAATGAGCCACAAGCTCTTTCTTGTAATTATGGAGTGAAATAAATACTTAAAGAGATATCAGCCGCAATAAATACTCTAAATATACATTGAATTTAAATCAATTCCTTGTACATTAAAAATGGAGTTGTTACACACTGGCACTTGGTATAACCTCTAGCACGTCAGAGGTACGAGCTGTACGTGACGGTTGCCTATGTATTGATTGGAAGGGAAGCTGACGAGCGAACTCATCTCATAAACCCTACTGAGCCTAACAGTGACAATATACATACAGTCCGGTCCATTCGTCTATGAGTATCGCATATCTGCCTAGGGGCTGGTAACGTCAGACCCCCAATAGCAGTATAAGTTATGTCAGAGAGTGGCCCAGAACACCCTGAGATACTACTGGAGTACCTACCAGTAAATCTCCTGTCTCGGCCGAGGGCTTTGTGTAATGGCTCTCCTAGACACAGCGCGATCTCACCCCCAATACCGGGAGAGACGAATCCCCTGCCGATCCGCTCACTTTCTTCCCTGTGGCTCGGGACTGTGCCCAACTAAAACCTGTTTGCACAACTCCTTTAAGAGTGGTAGGGTAGTAATCTAAGCACAGTGGGAACTCACACGAGACAAATGACGATCTCAGGTCGATGAACTAACCTGTACACATGTCACCAGGGAACTGCTATCTGACGATATGTATAATACCAACTAGCATGTTCCCGGCGAGTCCTGTCCGGTGTACTCATAACCCAATGAGCACCTGTATACATCTTAGGTGATCCAACTGACACCAGTGGCTTGTGAGACCGGCCACCGTCCCTCGTCGGGGTCTCGACTGTATACACTAGTCTACTCTGGAGTATCGATGCCCTGTCTCGAAACTCCCACGACTAGGGACACTTTAAGGATGTGCTTACAGACCCCAGCTCCCACGTATATGATCGCTATCATACTGCTGGTAGTCAAGCAAGAATCCTATGGGCTCTATCATCATGCAATAGTGAACTAAAGCATGTATACGATGATAAAGACAAACCAGATAGCAAACTATCATCTCGAGCAAGACTGTCATATCGGTATAGGTCCTTCCTCAATCATTGCAATCACGTACCTGCGATCTAATAATTGACTTTGAGGGCACTATCTCCAACAGATCCCCGGCGTCGAGGGTAGGGAGCTACCAGCCGGAGTTGACCGAGCAGGGTAGCCGCTCGGTTGCCTCTTGCGAGGGCTTTTGATCTTTCAGGACGGGGACCGAGCAGGGTTACTGCCCAGTGCCTCTTGGCGAGGACTTTGATCCCTGTCGGTTGTGGTAGGAAGCTACCAGCCGGGGATAGCCGAGCAAGGACTCGACTGCCTCTGGGAGGACTTTGGTCCTTAGCACGGGAAGGGCTGTAGAAACCTACCAAGGACCCTTGGCCGGGCAGGGTTACTGCCCGGTGCCACTTGGCGAGGGCTTTTATCCTGAACGATAACCGAGCGAGGGATTCTCGGGCTCGACTGCCTCTGGGAGGGCTTTTTGATCCTCCGTGTTGTGGCAGGGAAGCTGCCCGCTGGGGATAGCCGAGCGAGGGATCCTCGGGCTCGACTGCCTCTGGGAGGGCTTTTTTGATCCTCGGCGTTGTGGCAGGGAAGCTGCCGCTGGGGATAGCCGAGCGAAGGATTCTCGGGCTCGACTGCCTCTGGGAGGGCTTTTTGATCCCTGGCGTTGCGGTAGGGAAGCTACCCACCAGGGGTGACCGAGCAGGGTAGTTGCTGGGCTGAATCTTGGCATGGTGTAGCCCGACCGTCCAGCTGTAGGTGCGGGGAATGGGAACGGTCGGGGCAATGGCGCGCGTAGCCAGCGCATTGAATACGGAGGGAGGGGGAGGCGAAGCACTAGGGGCGCGTCGCTTCGATTCCGTCGGAGAAGGCTTGATGGCTGCCGCGTGGCAGTGACTCCTTGGGTGAAAGCGGGCGACTGTTGAGCTGCGCAGTGGGCTATATAAGGCCGAAGGAGTACTGGTCCTTCCATCCTTCATAAACAGGCCGTCGAGAATGCAGGACTTCCCATTTACAATCCCCGACATCGTCCACTTCGAAGACGTGTACCTGTACGACCCGTACTGCACCGAGGACACGGTGTAGCTGGTCTACGGGAGCATTGAGGACCATTTCGGCCGGCTGCTCCCCCGACGCTCCTCCCTGCTGCAGCTGCTGATGTACTCCATCTAGAGGGCGTCGCCGGGGCTTTACAACCCCCTGTCTGAGCTGCTCTATGATGAGGCCGTGGGGAAGCTGCGGTCTTTGAGGCGCTTCAGCCTAATCTCTGCGAACCGGCTGGCCCGCTCAGAGGCGCTCGTCCGCGAATGCTACGAGTTGATGCTCGGGGTTGACGCGCGCGGGGGGAACCGGGGACAGAGGTTGGACCTTGTGCGGCCTCGGTTGGCGGAGATCTTTATCGAGTACCATGAGCAGTGCTCGCTGCACCCCTTCCTCCCACTGTTGTAATTTTCTTTTATTTTTTGCATGTATGGCTGAGGAGCCCATAATACATTTTGAATAAACAGAGCTTTTCTTTCCTTTTCGCAATGCTCCATTGATCTTTATTAAATTAACAATAGGTCTCAGGAAGAGTTTACATTGCTTTAAAAGAACGGTACATGCTAGTAGATGACTTTATTGGCTCGGGCCGAGCTCCCTGAAGAACTATTAGCCCCTGCGCGTGGCATAGGATATGGGGCTCCCTGAGCTCCGGGTTGGTCGTTCGCCCATACGAGCATGATCTGACCGATGGTCAGGTCGGCGGGAGGGTGATGCTGCTCCTGCTCGTAGTCGGCCTGCCGTTTGTCTCTCAAGTAGGCGGCGAGGTGCCCAGACCGGATGAGCTCTTCGATGTAGTCCCTCAGTTGCTTACAGTCCTCCGTGGCGTGGCCCAGTACCCGGTGGAAAGCACAGTAAGGGCCCCGGGTTCGCTTCGCGTCCTGACACAGGATCGGAGGGAACTTGAAGAACCTCTCGTTCTGGGCCTCCTCCAGCAACACTGTGAGGGAGACGTTGAGGGGGGTATACTCCTGGACTTCGGGTGGTAGGGCTGCTGACGCTCCGGCCTCTCCTCCCTAACTCTCTTCTTCTGGTCGGGCCGTTCTACCCGGGGGAGGTTAGCATTCACCTCGGATTCCAGCTGAACCTCGCGCTCGGTCCATGCCTTGAGCTCGACCATGGTCTTAGGTTGCGCCAACGCGAAGGAGCGTAACCATTCCTTGTGCCTCAGACCAGATCTAAGTGTCGTGATGACGGTTTCGTCCCAGTGCTCGGGCACCTCGAGAAGGGCGTTATAGAAATGGGTAATGTAGGCCTTGAACGTTTCCTTGTCCCCACTCTTAACTGTGAAGAGGTGGTCGACCGTGCGCTTCTGTCGACGGTTTCCCACGAAATGGCCGAGGAACTGAGTAGCTAGCTCGTCGAAGGTCGAAATCGAGCGGGGCTCGAGCCCCCGGAACCAGTCCCGACCTGCGCGGATAAGGGTGGCCGGAAAGGCCCTGCACTGGGCGGCGTCGGAGTGTTCCTGGAAGCTCATCCCCACGGAGAAAGCGTCCAAATGGTCCTTCGGGTCGGTTTTCCTGTCGAACAGCGAGACCTTTGGGGGCTTGTTGCGCGAGGAGACGCGGACGGCGAGCAATTCCTCGGTGAATGGCTTCGTGAGCGAGTCAGAGGCGTACTTAGCTCCGTCGCTCGATAGGTGAGCCTCCCGGTGCATGCCCTCGATTTTCTTCTCGAGGGCGTCGAGCCGACCGCGGTATCCCGAGGAATCGACGCCATGGGATCCCTGGCCTCCGCTGCGGGTGACCTGCGTCTAGGAGCGGCCCCGGTTCCTCTCTGTGAGGCACCTCAGGTCCCGGGGCGAGGTAACTCTCGAGTCACCGGGGCGGACCCCTTCTGTGCGGTCCCGCCGATGGTGGCGGGGTTGACCGTGCCTGTGGATAGGCGAGGTGACTGACATCTCCTTAGGGGGATAAGGGTCTCGAGGAGGTGTTTATCCCAATCAGAGCAAAGCTCTGTTCAAATTCCAAGGCAGGAGATGAAGCAACGCTTCATCTTCCCCCAATCAGAAACAAAGCTTTGCTTTGAAAATTTAAACTTTAATAAATGAAGCAACGCTTCAGATCCTTTGCGCTGCGCGCGACGCGCCACGTGTCTAGCGCAGATACATTAGCGCGGCGTCCAAGAAGGCATGCCCAATTAGAGCAAAGCTCTGTTAAAGGAAGCGCCGCGCTGTGCGCTGCGCTGTGCGACACGTGTCAGCGCAGATGCGCTAGCGCAGAAGAAAGGGCTAAGTGCCAAAGGCAATTTATCCATGCAAAATTACATGCACTTGATAATAACAAATTAAAATCATACGATACACAAGCACAACAGAGAATTAAAATAAAAGAACCCTTAACAGACAATAAAGTACTTGATTAAAAAGAAAAATACTTATTCATTATTATTGTTGTTACATTTAAAAAAAAAAGATCACCGAATACGGGATCAGAGAGACAAGGGTTCACAAAAAGAAAAAGAAGATTATTCAGCTCCCTCTACGTCTTCTCCATCACATCGAAGCGGCGATCTTCCCGAGGGGTAGCCATCCAACGGTCGACGCCGCACTCCTGGGAAAAAGTGGCGATGACAACCCGACGAGCTCGTATCTGGCTCAGCAAGCAGAAGGAGAAGTCCCTTAGGGCTTTGGTGATCAAGAGCGCTTCGAAAAAGCTCTCGATCTTATCCTCGGCCACATCAAGCATTGCCGAGGACATCTCCGCCGGAGGAGGGGGAATGTCGGCGAGCACTGAGGCAAGGATCATCCGAAGCCAAATGGAACCCGGGGGAAGAGGAGACCCTACACGAGTCGAAAGCTCGTACATTGCAGTATCGCACCGCTCGTCCGAAAAAGAGGAGTCCACTAAGCGCGCAGCAAAACGAGGAACGATGTCCCGGATCGGCACTTCCCACGGTTGTCGGCGGGCGTGAGGACGGTTGCAAGCCATGATCGAAGAAGTTCTTTGAAAATGAGAGAAGAAAAGGCTCAGCCTCGAATTATATATATAGACCCAGGCGCAGAAGATTCTGTGCATAATGAAATCATTTTCAAGGCCCAGGAAATCAGAATTTTGGAAATGCGAGTTTGACTTGAAAAAAGGAGATAAAAAGATATCTCAGGAGAAGCGACGCTTCCGATTTGCCCAAAATCTAAGTTTCAATAAATGAAGCAACGCTTCAGATCCTCTGCGCTAAGCGCAAGGTGCCACGTGTCTGGCACAGACGCATCAGCGCAGCGCCCGAGGCAGCACAACCAATCAGAGCAAAGCTCTGTTTAAAACAAAAAGTAAAGGAAGCAACGTTTCAGTTGCGTAAGCGCTGCACTGCGCGACACATGTCTGCGCAGTTGCGCAAGCCAACTGCGCAATCACAGTTGCGCAAGCACTGCACTGCGCGACACGTGTCTGCGCAGTTGCGCAAGCGAACTGCGCAAGCACAGTTGCGCAAGCGCTGCGCTGCGTGACACGTGTCAAGCGCTGGGGAGTTGCGCAAAACAGAATGGAGATTTAAAGAAATCTTTTCTGTTCTTGTTAAAACAAGAAGATTTTCTTCTGTAAAACAGAAGCCCTTGGATCAAAGATCCAACGGTGGGGAAAATTCCCCAAATCACTCAGAGAGAGATCTCTTTAACAAATTTAACTAATTTATGAGCACTATAAAAAGGACCCTAGACCTCAATTCAAAGGGAGGAAGATCTTTCTAAAAAAAAAAAGAAGAAGAGAACTCTCGAGAACTCCTCAAGAACAACAGAAGGTAAAAGCCTTTGAAAGAAGAGAAAAATTCTCTTATGAACAGATCAGTGATCTAAAAACAAGATCATTGATCTTTAAACATAACTAAATAAAATGAATAAATAAAATAAAAATAGTGCTTTGCACTTTTTCATGAACCTCCGGTTCTTTAAGATAAGAAAAAACTTATCTTTCCCTTTGATCTAAATTAGATCAAGAATTCTAACAGTGCTTTGCACTTCTGTTCTTGAATCTAAAAGATTCTCAAATTAATAGTGTTTTAAACTTATAAATCTGCACCGTTGCGCTCTTGGGCTGGCGCAAGCCACCAGAGAGCGCCACGTGTCATCGCCTGAACCATTTGCGCTATGCGCTTTTGAATAGAGCTTCGCTCTCTGAAATTGGCGCAAGCCACCAGAGCGCGCCACGTGTCAGCAGCGCAAGCGTAGCGCACTAGCGCAGCGCACTGCGCTGCATGACACGTGTCATCACCACGAACGCTTGCTCTCTCTGATTGGCACAAAGCGCCTAACAAATGCAAGGCATTTCTTAAAGGGCCAGGCCCAAATCAAAAAGACCAAGCAGGCCAAAATAAATTGTAAAGCAATAAAAGGGCAGAGCCCAAATAAAATTGATGCTCTGCATCATTTATAAAGGGCAGAGCCCAAAACAAATTGATGCTCTGCATCCTTTCTGGGCAAAGCCCAGATAAAAATAAGAAGAAATGCGATGCAAAAGCAAATAAAATGTTGAACATTTTCAACTGGACTTAGCCCAATTTTGGCCGTAAGTCCTTAAATTAAATTGACTGAGCAAGATTGCTCTCTTAAATTAATTTACTACCGGTTCGAGGGTACATCTCCGAACTCCTCTGACACCTGTCGTTGTAATCCTTCAACGACGTCAGAAAGGTGACGGGTCCCAACGACCACACGTATATGGACTGCGGGGTCCTTAAACTCGTGGACCGAGACGTCCTTAAACTAGTAATGGACCACCACGTTCCTAAACTGACGATGGACCACCACGTCCCTAAACTGGCGATGGACCTCCACGTCCCTAAACTGGCGATGGACCTCCACGTCCCTAAACTAATAATGGACCACCACGTCCTTAAACTGGCGATGGACCACTACGTCCCTAAACTGGAGCAGTAGAGCCTCCAGACGCTCTTTTGCCGGATCTAAACGGTCCCGTTTAAGTTGATCTTAGCCCCAAACACGGCTAACGTATCCTTAAACATTTAAATAGACTATAAAACCCTAAATCAACTTAGGCTCAAGGGTACATCTCCGAACTCATCTTACACCTATCGTTGTAATCCTTCAACGATGTCAGAGAGGTGACGGGTCCCGAGGGCCATAGACATAAAACGGACCACCATGTCCCTAAACTGGAATAATAGAGCCCTAAAATGCTCTTCCCATTAAGTTGATCTTAGTCTCAAACAAGATTAACATATCCTTAACGAACGTTTAAGTCGATCTTAGCCTCAACACGGCTAATGTATCCTTAAACTAAAAACACCAAACCCAAATCTAAGTAAATACGGATTTGGACTAATCCACGTCCTACGGGCGACGGCATTACTCAGTCTCCGTATACAATCCACGGGCAACCACAAACAAAACAAACACACACGACACGAAGTGAAATTCTGGAGAAGGAGAAAGTTGTTACCGCGATGCGGTAGCGTAATTAACTGCAGGGGCTTGCGCCTGCAGAGAAGAGCGTCCCCAGAATCAAAAACCCCTTAAGCGAGGGGGAATCTGACGAAGTCTGCTACATCGGCCGCATCCGTATAAACCTCCGATATACGGTGCCATAAATCAACTTGGCATCTTCGGAGAGGTGGACGGATAAAACTAAATAGCATCTGCCCCGAATCGCCAGCGTCAGGCCATCGCGGTCCTGTGCGCCGCCCTTCGGAGGGGAACAGATTCTGGCACGCCCGGTGGGACCTCTTCCTCTTTCCACTCCACACTTCGTGTGTCGTCTTCGCGAACCAATCGCGGTTTGTTAAATGGTTGCCTTCGGATTTCAAGTTACTAAGATTTGGTCTCTTGCCTGGCGCAGAACTCAAGATTCAATGGCCTCTAACTGCACCAACTGCTCGAAGTGCCCCTGCAATGGACGCTCCACCTCCCCCGGAGGTGTAGCATATGGGCCCCAAGCGGCTTCCTTCCTCGCTCTGCCGGTAGACCTGGTGACCCAAGCCACCACTGGTCTGTTCTTCGGGACCATGATCCCACCTACAAGCTTCCCTACGCCAATACCTGCACCAGAAGTGAACAAAAAGTCGGTCTTCGACCGGCTCACTGCTACGACGGCCCCTGTCAACGGGTCGCTCACTGCCAAACCAACAGCTTCGGTTTTCGCCAGGCTGGATCAGAACTCTAAACTGGCTGTCCCAAGGAAGGCAATGACTGCTGCTCCAGAAGTCGTCAATGCGGCTTCCCCTGTCAAAGAGTCAGTCTTTTCAAGACTGACGATTCCTGCTTCTGTCCCTCCTCAAAGATCTGTCTTCGACAGGTTGAACATCACCCCTCAAAAGACAACCCCAGTCTTTAAGAGGTTAACACCGGCGGCGCCTCATTCAGACAGGGGCAAAAAGAAGCTATCTCTATCTCTGAGCCAGTCCCAACGGCTCTTCGTGCTCGACGTCGCCATTGGCAACGAGTGAGGAAGGCAGGGGGCAACTCTCCCTTAGGGCTAACTCCACCGGCTCCAGTAGTGGAAGTCAACGCTGCCGTTCCAACTGGGAACAGCTTTGAACTGCTGAGGAGGGTACGTAAGAATTCTCCAACCGCTACACTGAAAAGATCTCCTCCGCCTGCGGAGAGAGTTCCGGAAACAAAACGAGAACAGCCCCCTCAACGGCTGTCTTCAAAAATTTATAAAGTTTGGCGGAGGGTTCAAGACTCTGTGATTGACCCAGGTCACTCTCGTCACCAGAAAAAGGCGAAGGTGGAAAAAGACAAGGACTGTCCCATTAAACAGCAGGGGACAGCAGCTGCTAGGGTGCCCCCTTCAACGGTTCTTTCAACCTCAACGGCCCACAAAAGAAGGAGGCCAGAGAAAACTCCCGCGTCAGCGGCAAAAGTTAAAAATGGTGAACCTAAACGCCCCAAGTCAGGGAGCATAACAGTTCATACGGTTTACATGGCATCGGGAAAAGAAGACAGCCGTGCATCCATGGGTCATAGACCGCTTACACGGTCAGTGACCAAGGCTCAGGAGCAGCAACAGAAGCTCCAGGAGATGATGAACGCTATGGCCGCACTTACAGGGCCAAAAGAGAACCCTGAAACGTTCTCGGATGAGCGTCAGGAGGAATAAACCGACGCTGAATTCCTTCGTCGGATATTGGAAAAGAAGGACAAAGAGGCTGCTGAACAAGCAGCCAACATACAGCGTATGGGCCTTCTCTTCCAAGACATGATAGGGATGATGATACAACAAGATCCTCCGGCTGAAGAGCCCCCGATCGTCCTTGGAGACGATAGGGGAGAGACATCAAATCCTCCACCAGCTCTATCGACAGCTAAAGAGGATACAATCTCCAAAGCTGATTTGGATGAGTACATCGCCCAACAAATACGGGTTCATCATGCGACCGAAACAGCCGGCCAGGTCGTGAAAACGGGGAGGCCATATCCGAGTTGGTACGATCAAATCAAGTACCCGCCAGGTTATACGATTCTCAAGTTCCATGTCTACAAGGGGACGGGCAATCCTCACCAGCATGTTGCCCAGTTCAGGGCACTCTGCGGCAATACCGGTGGTGATGACAAGCTTTTACTTCGCCAGTTTGTTGGAAGTTTATCGGATACGGCGTTCGAGTGGTACTCTGAACTCCCGAACGACTCTATCAAAACCTTCGCGGAAATGGAGCTATTGTTTACTCAGTGTTTTGCAAGCGCCAGTGAACGTACGCCGATGACAGCACTGATTAACGCCAGGGTAAAGCCAGGCGAGACGTGGGTTCAGTATGCTATACGGTGGCGGAACTTGTGGTCAAAGTGCGAGCAGCGCATTGAAGAAGCTCCCGCGGTGGGTATGTTTGTGGGGACCCTTGATCCGCAAGCAACCATCTCGCAATTTATGATGTTTTTCAAGCCAACTATCTTCCAAGCCTTGATCGACAAACTAGCGCAAATGGATCAAATGGGCCATAAACCCCCTCTCCCAAGGCCGGACTCCCGAAATGACAAAGGGAAGGGAAAAGCGTTCCTCGTCGCTAATGCTCAACAACAACTGAGCGACCCGAAACCGGTTGCTCGTCAAAATAATATGCGCCCGTACGTACCCCTTGAGGATAGGATGGGACGTCCTTATTCCTTTCCCCACGATAAAACGAGGAGGTTATTCGAGCTGGCGTTGCGCAACAGACTCATAAATCTGCCGGATCCAAAACGTCCGTTGCAACCAAGTGACGTCAACGAGCCCAACTACTGTCCTTATCATCGAGTACTAGGCCATCCGATTGAAGATTGCTACGTTTTCAAGAATTGGCTTGAAAACCAGTACCGACAGGGCAAGTTCGCGTTATCTGACAAATGGAAGGTGAATCCCCCGCAGCCCCACACCTCTAAGGGGACGAATGTGCCGGGGGCAACATGCTCCGTCATTAAAGAAGCTCCTTGGGAGGTTGTATTATCAGCCAAGACAAAGAGGATGCTAAACGATCTTCAGGCATGTCCAGCGATCAAGTGGAAGAACCCGTTGGAACCTCAGGTCATTGAAGGGATGTTGAAGCCACGTCCAACTCCAAAGACCGATGATGGTGGGTCAAGCACTTGCAGCCAGCCGTCAAAATCTTCGAAAAAGAAGAAGAAGAAATCTAAGAAGCCCGTGAAGCCTGGCGACAAGCGCACGGACTTACAAAAGCAAATTGACGCGCTGGATGAATACAACCAAAAGTCACGGACTCCCATTACGCTCCAAGAGTTCCTCAATCACGTCTTTCAAGAAGAAGATGAGGGAGGAAGTTCATCAGATGAATCTGAAGAATGCGTGGCTAGTTGTCATGTAATTTCTCATTCGTTCATGAACGATGAAGAAACTCCTTGTACTGGAGCGCTGGGGGCAGATCCTGAATCAAAAATTCTGGGGCCATCAGATAAAGTAATTGACGCATTCCTTAATGAAGCTCGGTTGAAAAGTAAAGCTGATCGGGAGCGCGAGACGGCTATATTTGAAAGGGCCAAGCGCCAGCGACTTGATGAAGGAGCTGAGACGATCCCGTTGAAGCTAAACACCTCCGCTACCGACAAAAGCCAATTCAAGATGAGGAAAAGGTTCGCTAAGGCCATATCAATAGGCATGAAGCTACCATCCTCTGAAGAAAGCATCACCGGTGAAATGGAAACGCACCCCTCCTATTGCTTATATCATCAAAAGATTCCGCACCCCACTCAAGAGTGTAAAGCTTTCGATAAATGGTGGCAAGGATACGTTGCTCATCGACAATGCTTTAAGCGGGGAAAGCGTAAAACTCGTCGGGAGCAAAGAAATACGACCGAAGGGATTAAAAGAATTACCGGCAATTATCGCATGGTTAACACTGGCGGGCCACAAATGCCTACATTCGGGAGTGATTCTGATGAAGAGCTAGAACTTGCCCCTCTCTTTAAGGAGTCCGCTTCGAGAAAAGAAGAAGAACCGAAGGTCTGCGAAAATATTCGACTGCGGAATCAGACGTTGCCTGAAAAGAACCTCGGACTCTCAAGCAGAAAAGATAAAGGGAAAGAAAAGGTCTCTGAAGATATCGTCTTAGATGACCAAGTTCTGGAAGAGCTAAACGCCAACAACCCGCCGAAGAAGAATAAGGTGGATTACAACATCTTAGCACATCTGAGGAAGCTGCCCTCACAGCTCAGCATTCTTGACGCCCTGTTGCTATCAAAAGAGGCGAGAGATGCGTTGATTAAGGCACTACAGAAACCGGAGCAATTCCAAGCTTTCCTGGCTGAAGAAAAGATGAAGGATGAATTGGAGGAAGTACACACGGCCGATGTCACTTTCGGCAACGAGGACCTTCTCCTTGGGACTTGCGAACACAATCGCCCCCTTTATGTCTCAGGATACTGCCACGATATTAAGATAAGCAAAATCCTGATCGACAATGGATCCTCCGTTAATCTCCTCAATGTGCGGGTGTTAAAAGAAATCTGCATGAGCGTCCAGCACCTTGCTCGTGACAAGATCACCATCTCCGGGTTCGACTCCCAGTCATCAAGAACTCTTGGGTCTGTGATACTGACGCTACGCTTCGGGCTACTCGTCATGGACATTAAGTTCCATGTCATAGACGCCAAGACATGCTACAACGCTTTGCTCGGCCGACCATGGTTACATGAGTACAACATCATCCCTTCCACACAACATCAGTGTATGAAGTATTTTAAGGATGGTTTCGAGTATACCGTGACGGAAGAACTGAACCCGTTCTCTGTGAACGAGGTCCGCAAATATGAAGACGCCAAATATTTCTTACCGGATTTCGAAGATACGGAGAAGTGTCACAAACTGGAGAATAAAACTAACGCTACCATCCCTGTCTTCGGCAGTGATACTGAGGAGGAAGAGGAGATAGTGTATTCAGGTTCGCCCCAACACAACAAGCCGGGACCGTCCGCTCCTATGTTGATCTTTGGAAGCGACTCGGAAGATGAGATCCGTGTTGTACTCTCTGCTCGACCTTCAATACGAACGTCTGCTGACGAAGAGCAAAGTTTACAAGTCGTCATAGTGCCGCTTAAACACCATAAAGAACTGGACGCACTTAATATTTACAATGTAGAAGAGCTATAAACATTCTACATCCCTCCCAGGCGAGAGAGCGAGAAAGCAATTTTGTTTTACCGCTCTGAAGAAACCAAGGTAGAAAAAGAAATATGGCATGGCGCGGATCCTACGCTCGACAGGCTTCAGCCTATCCATCTTCCCAGATATTATATAGAGGGTTTGAAAAAGCTGCTGAAACGCCAGGGGATATCCTTCAAGCAGACCGTTCGGAAAGCCAAGTTCTATGACAAAGTCTGGAACGTTCCCGGGACTCAACGCAAACTGCCTAATGGGAAAATGGAGACAATCGGACTTGGATACATCCGGTCAAAGAAGCGAGAGCTACTAAACAGCTGCTATATCGTGTATGACTTCGATGAAGAAGCGGATGCTCAATGGGAGGACGCTAATCCTAATCCAATGAAAGTTCCGGATGCAAAAGTGCCCAGTCCGTCGTTCGAAGAACAAATGGACAAGCTTATAAGGGAAGCTGATCAAAAAGTCCGAGATGATCACAACCGTAAGACGGCCATCTACGAGAAAGCCAAGACGCAACGCCTTCTCCAACAGGCCGTAAAGGATGAAAATGCCGCTCCTTGTCAACCTTTTATAAAGAAGGCTCGGCGCAAAAGCAGAAATAAGTTGAAAGCCCAAAAAGGCGCTCAACAACAACAAAGCAGGGCTAAGAAGCCACGCAAACGGGAGTTGAGCGTTATTGATCTATCCCTCATGAAGAAAATGGGTCGAGCGTACTCGTTTCCTCGGGACAAGACGAAGAAGATACATGATCTTGCTCTAAAGCATCAATTGCTTACATTGCCGGAATCCAAGCACCCCGAGCAAGCAAGCGAAGTCTCTGGCCCAAACTATTGCTCTTACCATCGAGTAATAGGGCACCCGCTCGAAGACTGCTTCACCTTTAAGAATTGGGTCGAAGATCAGTACCAGCTCGGCAAGTTCGCTCTGTCCAACAACTGGAGGGTAACGCCGCCACAGAAGCATGAGCCCAAGGCCACGAAAGAAGAACCGGTTCCACATTGGGATTGGAAGCGAATTCGCACCTGTCACATGATTACAATATTAAAAGAAGAGCCCGAGGACATAGATGAGCTCCCTTGGTGCTTCGAAAACAACAGCGACGAGATAACCTCAGAATTCCCACCAGCGCCAAAAGAGCTGGAAGATGGAATCCATACCACTGCAGATAACCTCAAGAAAATTGAGTTGGGGATGGCAAACGATCCACGACCAACATTCATCAGCGAGCTGCTATCTGTAGAAAGGGTGGCTGCGTTAAAGGACGTGCTTCTACAGCATAGAGATTGCTTCGCGTGGAACTATTCCGAAATGCCGGGACTAGATCCAGAAATTGCTGTGCACAGATTGGCGATATCCCCGGACATCAAGCCAGTCAAAGAGGCATCAAGAAGAATGCGGCTCGAACTCGAGATGAGCATCAACGCTGAGGTCAAGAAGCTGATAGACTCTGGCTTTATCCAGGAGGTTCAATACCCTGAATGGATTGCTAACATCGTCCCGGTGATGAAGAAAAATGGGACAGTGCGCATATGTGTGGACTTTCGGGATCTCAACAAAGCCTGCCCGAAGGATGACTTCCCGGTGCCAGTCACCGAGTTAATGATAGACAATACGTCCACGCATGAGATTTTCTCCTTCATGGACGGCTCATCAGGGTATAATCAAATAAGAATGCATCCTGAAGACCAGAAACATACAGCTTTCCGGACTCCTTTGGGAATATTTTGTTACAAGGTAATGCCCTTCGGTCTAAAGAACGCCGGTGCCACCTATCAGAAGGCTATGACGAAGATTTTCGACGACCTTATACACGAAATCGTCGAATGCTATATTGACGATCTCGTGGTTAAAAGCAAATCATACGAAGAACATCTCGAGCATTTGAAGACCGTATTTCAACGCCTTCGACAATACAACTTGAAAATGAACCCGCTCAAGTGTGCATTTGGAGTTTCCTCAGGCAAATTCCTGGGATTCATTGTGCGACACCAAGGTATTGAAATAGATCCGTCAAAGATCAAAGCGATCATGGAGATGCCTCCGCTGAGAACTCTCAAACAGTTGCGATCTCTCCAAGGGAAGCTCGCATACATACGGCGATTTATAGCCAATCTTTCAGGCAAGTGCCGTCCCTACAGCCACTTGATGAAGAAGGGGACCCCGTTCGTCTGGGACCAAAAATGCCAAAGCGCACTAGACGAGATCAAGCAATACCTGCAAAACCCGCCGGTGTTGGCTGCTCCAGTTAAGGGAAAGCCTCTCATTCTCTACACGACCGCCCTCGAAGGTTCCTTAGACGCATTATGGGCACAAGAGAACGATTAAGGGAAAAAGAGAGCACTCTACTACTTAAGTCGAGTTTTGCTGGGGGCAGAAAGCAACTACTCCCCCATCGAAAAACACTTCCTGGCGTTGATCTTCGCGATAACAAAGCTCAGGCACTATGCGTTGGCGCATGAAGTCCGTCTCATTTCAAAGATAGACCCTCTTAAGTATTTAATGTCGAAGGCCATATTGACGGGACGACTCGCTAAATGAGCCCTGCTCTTGATGGAGTTCTCGATAACGTATCAACCTCTCAAGGCAGTGAAAGGCCAGGTCATCGCCGACTTCCTCGCTGAGCATCCGATATCCGCCGATTCTCCTCTGAATTGCGATCTTCCATACGAACATGCATTTGATGCGATCGACGGTGATAATATCCGATGGGAGCTTTATTTCGACGGAGCATCTTCCGTGAAGAAGCGCAAACAAAGTACCCCTATAATTAAATCGGGGGTAGGACTCATCTTTATAACTCTACAAGGAGGGATAATGCGCTACGCGTTCTCCCTAACAGAGCCGAGGACAAATAACGAAGCCGAATATGAAGCTCTGATAGCAGGCCTCGAGATCGCCATTGGCATGGGAATTGAAAACCTCCTTATATACGGGGATTCTCAACTGGTCGTTAGTCAAGTAAACGACGACTACCAAACGTTCAAACCGGACTTGGTGAAATACGGTGAAAAGGTGCAACAACTGTTGACCCAAATTCCTTCTTATACTTTGGAGAACATACCGCGTGCGGAAAATAGCAAAGCAGATGCGTTGGCCAAACTTGCTAAAGAACTGGCTGACGAGAACCTCGACGACGTTAGAATCGTGGTACAAAGTCGTCGAGTTCTTGCCCCAGCGGAAATATCTCCGGAATCACCCGAAGAAAGGAAACGACTGAGCGAATGGCTCTGCAAATAAAAGACCGGGAAAAGGCCGAGGATTGGAGGGAAGTCTTCATAGACTACTTTAAGTCCCACCGATTGCCTGAAGAAGTGTCCACAAGACATCAGCTCATGAAGCGGGCTCTATCTTTCGCCTTCGTCAACGATACTCTGTACAAGAGATCGTTTGATTCTCTGTGATTGAGATGCCTGGGACCTGACGAAGCGAAAAGAGTCGTTCAGGAAGTTCACGACGGACTCTGCGGTTCTCGCCAAGCGGGCCCAAAGATGAAGTTGAAGATAAAACGGATGGGCTACTACTGGCCCACGATGATTCAGGACTGCCTCGAATATGCGAAGTAATGCCACTCATGCCAAATTCATGGGGACTTCATCCACCAGCATCCAAATCCACTACATCCAACGGTGGCTAGCTAGCCATTCGAAATGTGGGGGACTGATATAGTCGGCCCCATCGAACCAGCATCGTCTAGAGGACATCGTTTCATCCTAGCAACGACTGACTACTTCTCCAAATGGGCAGAGGCAGTACCGCTGAGGGAAGTAAAGACGGAAAATATCCTCCACTTCTTCAAGACGCACGGCGTATATCGGTTTGGAACTCCGCGACGGATCATCTCCGATAACGGGCCAGCTTACAGAAGCCACAAGATCAGTCGCTTCGCGCAACAGCATAATATAGACTGGAGATATTCCTCGGTTTATAATCCGCGAGCCAACGGACTAGCTGAAGCCTTCAACAAGACCTTGACAAAAATCATAAAGAAAACGGTGTCCCGAAATAAGAAAGACTAGCACGAAAGACTGCAAGAAGCTCTTTGGGCATATCGAACTACGTTCAAGACGGCCACGAACACAACACCGTACGCGTTGGTGTTCGGTACAAAAGCAGTACTCCCCCTCGAGATAGAGTTACCCTCTCTACGAGTGGCAGTCCACTACGAGCTGACGGACGAAGAAAATGCTCACCTTCGGCTTGAGGAGCTTGACGCCTTTGATGAAACCCGGCTCATAGCGCAACAAAATCTGGAGGCCTATAAAGCAAAGATGACGCGCTCATATGAAAGATTGATCCGGCCAAGGACATTCAGCCAAGGCGAACTTGTGTTAGTGGTCAAAAGGCCTATAATCCCCAATCGCGCCAAGCGAGGAAAAATCGAGCCAAACTATGAAGGCCCATACATCATAGATAAGGTCTACCAGGGTGGGGCCTACCTACTTATGGACATGCACGGCGAAAGGCCTTTCAGGCCAATAAACGGTCGCTTCCTAAAGAAATACTATACTTAATGAGCCACAGCCTATGTCAATGGTAGATGACGACGACTATGTCCGCTCGCTATCTTCCTAAGCTCAAACTCTATCAGTAGTAGCCAGCCTTCTCAATGTCGGACCGAAATGTCCTTAAACTAATAGCAGACCGAAACGTCTTTAAACTACTACCGCAGCATCTTTAGGCTGACAAGATATTAAAAAAAACATATAAAGATGAAATAAAAAAAAACGGTATATCTATAAGCAAAAAGGGCACGGATGAAAACCCGAAAGGGCTCCGTGAGTAAAAACAGCAGGGCTACCGGCGAGTGTTCGTGAAAACCCGAAAGGGCGCGGCCTCGTAAAAAAAAAATATATAAAAAAAAGAATAAATAAAAAAAAACGGTATGTCCATAAACAAAATGGGCACGGATGAAAACCCGAAAGAGCTCCGTGAGTAAAAACAGCAGGGCTACCGGCGAGTGTTCGTGAAAACCCGAAAGGGCGCGACCTCGTAAAAAAAAAGAGAAGAAGAAAATAAATTTAAAAAATATAAAACAAAAACGGTATGTCCATAAGCAAAATGGGCACGGATGAAAACCCGAAAGGGCTCCGTGAGTAAAAACAGCAGGGCTACCGGCGAGTGTTTGTGAAAACCTGAAAGGGCGCAACCTCGTTAAAGGACACTTATAGGGTCCTCTCGGCCTTATAAGGAGAAACCACCCACGTGAGATCCTTACGACTCACAAGGGAGCAACACACTTAGGGATCCCCACGATTCCTAAGGAGAAAATACACTTGCGAGATCCTCACGACTCGTAAGGAGAACTCTCTTATGGAACCCTCACGGCTCATAAGATTTGAAAGTCTTAAGTTACAGAGACCTAAACCTGTGCTTAAGCAAACCCCCACAAACTTCCGATATTGCCCTACAAGTGGCTCAATACTGACCCTTGTATACAATCCACGGGCGCGAATAAACATTTCCCTAACCAAGTCTCATCCGTGACTGGGGATATGTTCGTATGACCCTTGTAGGTCCTCTCGACTTATAAGGAGAAAACCCTACTGTAGGATCCTTACGACTTACAGAGGAACATACACTTAGGAATCCTCACGATTCCTAAGGAGAAAATACACCTACAAGATCCTCACGACTTGTAAGGAGAAATAACTTTGTGAGACCCTTACGGCTCATGAAGTCAAAAGCCTTAGTCGACAGGACCTTAACCCTGGTTGCTAAGCCACCTGTAACACCCGAGCCCAATAATACTATTTATATTTGAGGGTTATATATTGCTCATTCCAATTATCCTGATTATCTGGTGTTTATTGCTAAATTTTAACCGGTTAAGTCATTTTGGCACATAACAAATTTTAACTCCTAAAATGAAATTAAAAATATCCATGATGGCCTACTCGTCGCCACTAGTCGCGTGGTAGCGTCCGCGTGTTGAGATTTCTTCCCGTTCGGCTAAACGGGCAAGTTTGGACGGCTACGTGCGCGTGCAAGTGTCCGACTTGGGGGCATGCATTTTAATCATTAAACACCTCTTTTCAAAATTTGGAACTCGCTTAAAATCCTATAATTTGAATTCGAAATATTTGGACGCAACCCGGGCGCGATTTGGAAATGTTTCATTTAGCGCCAAAATCCCAATTTAATTTAATATCTAAAACTATATAATATATCCACTTCTGTTATATAATTAACCAACTTAATATTCACAAATCTTTGTTAAATCCCTTCTGTCTCGTGATCTGCCAATCACGAGCTCTTAAATCAACTCGTGGGCCCCGCATCCCATCTCTCTCTCTCTCCGCCTCTCTCTATCTCTCTCTCAAATCTCCTTCTCTCTCTATCTCTACAATCTCTCTTCCTCTATCTCTCTCTATTCCTTTCTCTCTCTCCCTATATATATTTTTACGCAGCCCTCGTCTCCTCCTCATCTCGCGAGAACCCCGAACCCTAACCCTAGCCTCCTCGTGACCTCGCCGCCGGCCCCACCGCGACTTCGCCGTCGCCGTCAACACCTCCTCAGCCTAGCCGCACCCTCCAACCTCCTTCCTCCGTTCTCTTCCGCGCCTGCACCCAACCCCGACAACATCACCCGGCCGCAGATCTCGCCGTCGACGCCGCCTCCCGTCACCGACGACGCCTGCGACTCCCTCTCTTCCTCCTCGTCCCGACCTCGTCGTCGCCTTCCTCCTCCCCTCGCCGGACCACCACCAACCCGAGCCCATAACCCCATCACCTACCCTCTGGTTCGCCGGAAAAGGGTCGCCGTCGATCCCCTCGTCGTCGCAAGAACACCGACAGCCACCTCCTCTTCCTCCTGCAACCCAGACCAGGCCAGTACCTCCCCATCATCGCTGCATCACCCGATCCCTCCAAGTCAGCCCTTGTCGCGGCCACTGTTCATCGCCGCCGGCGTCCCATCGCCGTCGAGCCCGTCGTGGTTGCCCCTGGTTCTTCTCTGTAAGCATCCCTCTACTTTCCATTGGTACAAAACCCCCGCTGGTCGTTTGCCACATGTATCGCGTTTGCTAACTTCGTGCTTTTGACTTTTGCCGGATTCCGACCGTGCCGTCGTTTGAACCCGACGCTCCAGCGAAGTACCCTAGTCCGTGTGGTCCCGCTGTTCGCTGTTGGGACTCGATCCGAAGTCCGTGCACCCGTCTCGTGTTTTCTGCCGACTTTACATCCGTGCTTTCCGGTTTGCGAAACTATCGAGGCAAGATTTCTTGCTACATGCTACGTTAAACTAATTAAATGTTTGACTCGCAAACTTGCTACATTAACTAGTATTGCTACTCATCTCATTGGTCGAAATATGATGTACATTATAATACTGCCACCTAAATCGTATTTTGCCACCTAACCTTAATAACAACTACCTGCTAATCATTTTAATATTTAGAGGATAATAGTCGCACACTTATATCTTTATTGCCTGCTGTTATTGATATTGCGCTACACTGTGATTATTGCACCCCAAGGGTGCTTGAACCTGTTAATAAGAGAATACGAAGCATCACTGTGTTTACATGGAATAATATTGTTATTTTGCTGTTCCTGCTGTTGTCCCTTATTCGTTACTATACCTGTTATCAGCATACATTTGATTGCATTACATATTGACCGATCTTGATACACCTGACACATGTACTGATACACCGGACATGACACCCTGTACATATCGACTCAACCTGTTGAAACTTGACCTGACCTGTTACCTGATTTCATGCCTAATGCCGACAAACCTGACCATTCCTGCTGTCTATCCAGACAGACCTACTTTTACCGGATTTTGTGTTGGCATTAGTCTTTGACTACTGAATACCTGACCTGACATACATAACTTGGGGGTATGGGGAAATCAAAGGTGAAACTGACTTGTAACTCAACAGTTCGATACTTGTTCTGATCAGTCTTACGGGCTTGGCCAGTCCGGGAGTGATGATGCTGACATCACTCATCCATCCTACTACCTATTACTGCTTAGCGGCACGTCTCGGATTCAGCCCCGAGGACCTTGACCGTGGTCCCGGGCACGCACGGGATACTATTGAGTTATATCGACGATTCATCAATTGATTTCAAAGACTAGAGTAGAAACCTGATAGGACAGTTTAGTCACCACTGCACACTACCCTGCTCTGTTATTTATTAGTACTGCTTTATTCATGTTCATACCTGCATTGCTTATTACCATGTTTATATTATATTATTTGGTTGACATGACGCGCTGACGTCTGGGTTTTGCATGGCCCAGATTCCTTACCACTACCGACGACCGAGCAGGAGTACTTCAGCCAGCAGGCTGAACTGTGAGTCCCTTAGGGTTTAGTTTATTTATTTTCATTTCATTTCCAGATGTGAGCCCGCATTATGGGACGTACTGTTTATTTATTGTATTGGATCATTTGCTTCCGCACTCTTTGTTTATTGATTCTTGTTATTATGGATTTGGACATGTAGTAGATTAGTTTATTATTTTGTTCTTGAAACCTCTACAACCTTAATGTGACTGTGGATGGATATTTCCTACCCACAGGTAGCATGGTTGGCTATGTCACGTGCCCAATCTTACGTACTCTGGGAAGCGGGGCGTGACATGGTTCTTTTGGTATCAGAGCCATAGGATAGTCGGGTTGATTCTTTTGTAGTTGGGTATTGTACCCAACACACGAATCAGAATAACCGTGTTTAGGAAACATGTCCTGCCACCTTGACCGTTTTACCATCCTTGAATCATTCTTCCGGATCATGTCGACATGCAAACTTACTTTGTATTGTCAACTCGAAAACCTAATTTCTTGTTATCTCTAGGACTTAGGCGACTTGGGTGGAGTTAAGTAATTGCGGCTATGATACCGCGGCATAGCTACAATGCAGTACTCTATTTAAGTATCTTGGAGTTCTAGCCTTGATTTATATATTGAATCTATCATCATGCTAATGTCGTTTGTTTTGATTTCAGGACCATGGCAGATAAGAATTTTAAGACGTATCAGAGGCGTGTGGATGAAGCCGCCATGTTAGGAGTGATACGTGGGATGTTGGAAAATCAGAAGAGGCAAACTGAGCTGATCCAGCAGCAAGCGGATACATTTCAGGAGAGTTTGCAGGCTATTCAGCAGTCTGTAAGCACCGCTGTAGCGAAGCCAGTCGACCGAGTAGGGACCGTGGCAGATTTCAGACGGTTGGGTCCTACTACTTTCACTGGTTTGGAGGAGCCGTTGCCAGCCGAGCAGTGGCTAGTGGACACGGAGAATTTACTGATTGCGGCACAGATCCCAGAAGACAAGAGAGTTGATGTGGTACGCATTCAGCTGGTGGATTACGCCCGAGAGTGGTGGCTTGTGGAGGAGACCCGCTTGTCCAAGCCAATTAGTTGGGCGGATTTCTCTAAAAGTTTCTTGGAGAAGTTCTTCCCGCGGACTGCACGGGAGGAAATGGAAGAGAAATTTATTGGGCTGAGACAAAATGGAGCAGCTATGGATGTACATGCAGCGGAATGGACAAGACTCAGCCGCTTCGCTGGACCCTTAGTCGCCAAGGAGGCAGACAGGGCGCGAAGGTTCTTGCGCAGTTTGGATGTGGACATCCAGAGGCAGATTGTCTCCCTGGGTTTGACCACTTTCTCGCAGGTTCTTACGGCCGCCAGAGAGCAACAGAGTTTATCAGGATCGAAAGGGAACCTTCACCATACAGCAGTTGCGGCCAGGAAGCCTGCATTTGTACCTAACCGAGATCAAGGGCGCAGAGGTATTCCAGTGGACCGTCGAGGCGTAGCACCCATGAAGAAGCCTGTGATCGTTGACCGAAGGAAGAGCGTGACCTGTGCCTACTGCCACTTACCTGGGCATGTGCATAAGGATTGTCGAAGGAGACTGGGACTTTGTCTGGTTTGTGGAGCAGCCGATCACGCAGTTGGTGCCTGTCCGTCGAAGCTTCGCACGAGAGATGATATACAGAAGCCTCCGCAGAGACCGTTCCAAGGGCAGAAACAGCTGACTCAAGGACCTAATCAGGCTCGAGCTTTCACCTTGACAGCTGAGGAGGCCAAGGCATCAGGAGAAGTGGTTTCAGGTACTTTACTCGTTCATGGTTCTCCCGCATTGGCATTATTTGATTCCGGAGCATCCCACTGTTTTATGTCATCCAAATTCATAACTACACACTCGATTACCTGCACGGCCCTGTCTAGTTTCTGGGACATACACACTGGGAATGGGAAAATCATAGCTAGTAAGGAATGTAGAGATTGTACAGTTGTTGTTTGCGGACGGGAGCTTTTTGCAGATTTCTTGGTGATAGATACGGGCAGTTATGAAGTAGTCTTGGGAATGGATTTTCTTGGCACTTTCCACGCCCATATTGACTGTAGGGCAAGGAAGGTAATTTTCCAGATTCCCGGACACCCTGAGTTTACCTTCACTGGGGGAAGCAGTTCTGTCGGGCCAGTCGAGTTTAGGACTAGGCCGACAGACAGTGTTCTTGCGACAATGGAAGTGGATAGTAATAAAGAGCCGGCAATTGTTCGCGACTTCATGGATGTATTTGCAGATATTGCAGGCTTACCGCCGAAGCGAGATGTGGAGTTTGCGATTGACCTTATTCCTGGTGCAGCGCCAGTATCAAAATCTTATTATCCGATGGCACCGGTTGAATTGGAGGAAGTTAAGAAACAAGTTGGTGAGTTACTCGAGAAAGGTTGGATTCGAAGCAGCAACTCACCTTGGGGAGCTCTAGTTCTTTTAGTAAAGAAGAAGGATGGCACGAGAAGGATGTGCATTGATTATCGAGAATTGAACCGGGTGACTATTAAGAATAAGTACCCGATCCCTCGCATTGGAGAACTTTTTGAGCAGCTTAGTAGCGCGAGGGTATTCTCGAAACTAGATTTGCGATCAGGATATCATCAGGTCCGAGTGAAAGCAGGAGATATTTGCAAGACGGCGTTTCGAACTAGATATGGACATTTCGAGTATTTGGTGATGCCCTTCGGAGTGACTAATGCGCCGGCAATATTCATGGACTTGATGAACAGGGTCTTTTCACCATTCCTGGACCAGTTTATTGTGGTATTCATTGACGATATTCTGGTGTACTCGAAGAGTCCGGAGGAGCATGCTGAGCATTTAAAGATCGCACTGCAGACGCTGAGACAGGAGAAATTATTCGCGAAAATGAGTAAGTGCGAATTTTGGCTGGAAGAAGTGAAGTTTCTGAGGCATGTCGTGTCGGGCAATGGAATCGCCGTCGATCCCGAAAAGATTGCAGCAGTTCGAGATTGGCCTATTCCAAAGAATGTTGCGGAGATAAGAAGTTTTCTTGGACTCGCCGGATACTACAGAAGATTTGTGGAGAACTTCGCTCGTGTAGCTGAGCCGTTAACCAAGCTCACGCGCAAGGAGGTACCGTTTGTTTGGACGGATGGATGTGCATTGGCCTTCGAGACGTTGAAGCAAAAGTTGATAACCGCCCCGATCCTGACCGTACCAGATAATTCAGGAGGACTAGTGATACACAGCGACGCATCCGGAAAAGGATTGGGATGTGTTCTGATGCAGAATGGGAAGGTCGTCGCTTACGCATCGAGACAACTGAAGACTCATGAGAAGAATTATCCGACTCATGACTTGGAGCTTGCAGCCATGATCTTCGCCCTGAAGATTTGGAGACACTACCTTTTGGGCGAGAGAGTCAAAGTCTTTACAGATCACAAGAGTTTGAAGTATGTATTCACTCAGAAGGAGTTGAACATGAGGCAACGCAGATGGTTGGAGCTGATGGCCGATTACGACCTTGATCTTAAGTACCATCCGGGAAAAGTCAACGTCGTGCCGGATGCGCTGAGTCGGTTACCAGCAATTCAGGTATTGACCGCACAAAGGGAGATCATTGCAGATTTTCGGAGATTTGATTTGGAGGTTGTGCTACCACATGCTACGAGACAGTTGATGCAGTTGCAAGTACAGTCATCCTTAGTTGAGAAGATTAAAGCGGCACAATCGCAGGATCCTAGACTGCAAAAGTTTCGAGAGCAGGTTGGAGCCGGACTACGAACCGATTTACTAATCCATGAAGACGGTTCGTTGAGATATGGTAGCCGTGTGTGTGTGCCAAAAGGGGATGTGCGTGAAGAGCTTATGAAGGAGGCACACAGTTCAGCTTACTCTGTACATCCAGGAGGGACAAAGATGTACCGAGATACTCGACAGCACTTCTGGTGGGAAGGTATGAAACGGGAAATTGCTCGCTTCGTGGCTAAGTGCTTGGTGTGTCAGCAAGTCAAGGCTGAACACCAAAGGGTTGCTGGTTTGTTGCAACCACTTCCGATTCCTCAGTGGAAGTGGGAACATATAACCATGGATTTCGTGACGGCTTTACCGCGGAGTCCAAAGGGCAACAATGCAGTATGGGTGATTGTCGATCGGTTGACCAAGTCAGCTCACTTTATTCCTTTTCGGGTTGGTCAATCGACAGAGACTTTGGCAGATCGGTACATGCAGGAGATTGTGAGATTGCATGGAGTACCGGTAAGCATCGTGTCCGATCGGGACACTCGGTTCTTGTCGCACTTTTGGAGGAGTTTACAAGAAAGTTTGGGGACTCGATTGAAGTTTAGCACAGCTTATCATCCTCAGACTGATGGACAATCGGAGAGGACGATCCAGACCCTTGAAGATATGTTGAGGGCTTGCATGTTGGACTTCAAAGGTTCTTGGGAGGATCATCTACACCTGGTGGATTTTTCGTACAACAATAGTTTCCAAGCGACTATTCAGATGGCTCCGTTTGAAGCGTTGTATGGTCGTAAGTGCCGTTCACCGGTTTGTTGGGATGATGTTGGTGAACGAAGGTTACTAGGACCAGATTTGGTGGTACAGACAGTCGAGAAGGTGAATACAATCAGGAAGCATATGAAGGCAGCTCAAGACAGACAGAAGAGTTGGGCCGACACGTCAAGAAGACCTCTAGAGTTCGCCGTGGATGATTTGGTATTCCTGAAGATATCACCGACTAGAGGGGTGATTCGCTTTGGGAGTCGGGGAAAGCTTAGTCCTCGATTCGTTGGACCCTTCGAGATATTGGAGCGTGTTGGAGAGGTAGCGTACCGTTTGGCGTTACCACAATCATTGGCAGGAGTGCACGATGTGTTTTATGTGTCTCAACTACGGAGGTATGTTCGTGATGAGACTCACGTTTTGGATCATTCGGAGTTGACTGTACGGGAGGACCTAACTTTTGAGGAGCGACCAGTTGAAATCAAGGATCGAAGAGAAAAGGTTCTTAAGAACAAGGTTATCCCTCTTGTGCCAGTTTTTTGGGGTAATCGATCGCATGGAGAATCCACTTGGGAGCGAGAAGACGAGATCCGGCAGAAATTCCCTCACCTTTTCCAGTAGTTAGCTATCTTGTATTCTTGGAATTTCGAGGACGAAATTCTTTTTGTAGTTGGGTATGATGTAACACCCGAGCCCAATAATACTATTTATATTTGAGGGTTATATATTGCTCATTCCAATTATCCCGATTATCTGGTGTTTATTGCTAAATTTTAACCGGTTAAGTCATTTTGGCACATAACAAATTTTAACTCCTAAAATGAAATTAAAAATATCCATGATGGCCTACTCGTCGCCACTAGTCGCGTGGTAGCGTCCGCGTGTCGAGATTTCTTCCCGTTCGGCTAAACGGGCAAGTTTGGACGGCTACGTGCGCGTGCAAGTGTCCGACTTGGGGGCATGCATTTTAATCATTAAACACCTCTTTTCAAAATTTGGAACTCGCTTAAAATCCTATAATTTGAATTCGAAATATTTGGGCGCAACCCGGGCGCGATTTGGAAATGTTTCATTTAGCGCCAAAATCCCAATTTAATTTAATATCTAAAACTATATAATATATCCACTTCTGTTATATAATTAACCAACTTAATATTCACAAATCTTTGTTAAATCCCTTCTGTCTCGTGATCTGCCAATCACGAGCTCTTAAATCAACTCGTGGGCCCCGCATCCCATCTCTCTCTCTCTCTCCGCCTCTCTCTATCTCTCTCTCAAATCTCCTTCTCTCTCTATCTCTACAATCTCTCTTTCTCTATCTCTCTCTATTCCTTTCTCTCTCTCCCTATATATATTTTTACGCAGCCCTCGTCTCCTCCTCATCTCGCGAGAACCCCGAACCCTAACCCTAGCCTCCTCGTGACCTCGCCGCCGGCCCCACCGCGACCTCGCCGTCGCCGTCAACACCTCCTCAGCCTAGCCGCACCCTCCAACCTCCTTCCTCCGTTCTCTTCCGCGCCTGCACCCAACCCCGACGACATCACCCGGCCGCAGATCTCGCCGTCGACGCCGCCTCCCGTCACCGACGACGCCTGCGACTCCCTCTCTTCCTCCTCGTCCCGACCTCGTCGTCGCCTTCCTCCTCCCCTCGCCGGACCACCACCAACCCGAGCCCATAACCCCATCACCTACCCTCTGGTTCGCCGGAAAAGAGTCGCCGTCGATCCCCTCGTCGTCGCAAGAACACCGACAGCCACCTCCTCTTCCTCCTGCAACCCAGACCAGGCCAGTACCTCCCCATCATCGCTGCATCACCCGATCCCTCCAAGTCAGCCCTTGTCGCGGCCACTGTTCATTGCCGCCGGCGCCCCATCGCCGTCGAGCCCGTCGTGGTTGCCCCTGGTTCTTCTCTGTAAGCATCCCTCTACTTTCCATTGGTACAAAACCCCCGCTGGTCGTTTGCCACATGTATCGCGTTTGCTAACTTCGTGCTTTTGACTTTTGCCGGATTCCGACCGTGCCGTCGTTTGAACCCGACGCTCCAGCGAAGTACCCTAGTCCGTGTGGTCCCGCTGTTCGCTGTTGGGACTCGATCCGAAGTCCGTGCACCCGTCTCGTGTTTTCTGCCGACTTTACATCCGTGCTTTCCGGTTTGCGAAACCATCGAGGCAAGATTTCTTGCTACATGCTACGTTAAACTAATTAAATGTTTGACTCGCAAACTTGCTACATTAACTAGTATTGCTACTCATCTCATTGGTCGAAATATGATGTACATTATAATACTGCCACCTAAATCGTATTTTGCCACCTAACCTTAATAACAACTACCTGCTAATCATTTTAATATTTAGAGGATAATAGTCGCACACTTATATCTTTATTGCCTGCTGTTATTGATATTGCGCTACACTGTGATTATTGCACCCCAAGGGTGCTTGAACCTGTTAATAAGAGAATACGAAGCATCACTGTGTTTACATGGAATAATATTGTTATTTTGCTGTTCCTGCTGTTGTCCCTTATTCGTTACTATACCTGTTATCAGCATACATTTGATTGCATTACATATTGACCGATCTTGATACACCTGACACATGTACTGATACACCGGACATGACACCCTGTACATATCGACTCAACCTGTTGAAACTTGACCTGACCTATTACCTGATTTCATGCCTAATGCCGACAAACCTGACCATTCCTGCTGTCTATCCAGACAGACCTACTTTTACCGGATTTTGTGTTGGCATTAGTCTTTGACTACTGAATACCTGACCTGACATACATAACTTGGGGGTATGGGGAAATCAAAGGTGAAACTGACTTGTAACTCAACAGTTCGATACTTGTTCTGATCAGTCTTACGGGCTTGGCCAGTCCGGGAGTGATGATGCTGACATCACTCATCCATCCTACTACCTATTACTGCTTAGCGGCACGTCTCGGATTCAGCCCCGAGGACCTTGACCGTGGTCCCGGGCACGCACGGGATACTATTGAGTTACATCGACGATTCATCAATTGATTTCAAAGACTAGAGTAGAAACCTGATAGGACAGTTTAGTCACCACTGCACACTACCCTACTCTGTTATTTATTAGTACTGCTTTATTCATGTTCATACCTGCATTGCTTATTACCATGTTTATATTATATTATTTGGTTGACATGACGCGCTGACGTCTGGGTTTTGCATGGCCCAGATTCCTTACCACTACCGACGACCGAGCAGGAGTACTTCAGCCAGCAGGCTGAACTGTGAGTTCCTTAGGGTTTAGTTTATTTATTTTCATTTCATTTCCAGATGTGAGCCCGCATTATGGGACGTACTGTTTATTTATTGTATTGGATCATTTGCTTCCGCACTCTTTGTTTATTGATTCTTGTTATTATGGATTTGGACATGTAGTAGATTAGTTTATTATTTTGTTCTTGATACCTCTACAACCGTAATGTGATTGTGGATGGATATTTCCTACCCACAGGTAGCATGGTTGGCTATGTCACGTGCCCAATCTTGCGTACTCTGGGAAGCGGGACGTGACACCACCTTTGTTCAACATTGACAGAGGCAGATGATGATTCGCTCCTGGTAATATCCCAGTTGTAGCGGTGCTGATGCCGAAACAGGTTTACGGTGAAAAACCAGTAGGCCGCACATGCATACGAAATAGCCGAAATGATGGGGCAGCTTGCAATAAAAAGAAGCAAGTAAAAATGTATGCATGCAAAATAGCCGAAATGATTGAGCAACTCGCAATAAAAAGCAGCGAGTAAAAATAAAAAAAATAAAAAAAAATAGCCGAAATGATTGGGCAACTCGTAATAAAAAGCAGCGAGTAAAAATAAAATAAAATAGCCGAAATGATCGGGCACCGCGAAAAATAGACGAAATGATTGGGCAATCGCGACCTTCGCGATATAAAAGCTGAAATGTTAGAGCATCGCGGAGATAAAACAAAAAAAAATGATGATAAAACTTTGGCCCTACAGTTAAGATCACATCGATCCCTGTATACAATCCAAGGGCGTAAACAAAGAGGGAACCATACTTTCCCAACAGACTCCGCCAGAAGACGAAGCCAAACCTTGACGGTTCAATCCAACTCCGAAGAAACCACTGTCTTCAGTAAATTCCTCGACTCACGGATACAAACACTCCTTGACGAGAGCCTCCTGATTCGCGTCGACTCGCAGAGCCACCAGTGCCTCCGTGGGAAATCCTCGATTCGTTTCAAACCCCAAGGAAACAAATAATCCTTGGCGCTTGGGAAACAAATAATCCCTAGCAAACTCCTCGACTCACGGATACAAACACTCCTTGACGAGAGCTTCCTGATCCGCGTCGACTCGCAGAGCCACCAGTGCCTCCGTGGGAAATTCTCGACTCGTTTCAAACCCCAAGGAAACAAATAATCCTTGGTGCTTGGGAAACAAATAATCCCTAGCAAACTCCTCGACTCACGGATACAAACACTCCTTGATGAGAGCCTCCTGATCCGCGTCGACTCGCAGAGCCACCAGTGCCTCCGTGGGAAATTCTCGACTCGTTTCAAACCCTAAGGAAACAAATAATCCTTGGTGCTTGGGAAACAAATAATCCCTAGCAAATTCCTCGACTCACGGATACAAACACTCCTTGATGAGAGCCTCCTGATCCGCGTCGACTCGCAGAGCCACCAGTGCCTCCGTGGGAAATTCTCGACTCGTTTCAAACCCAAAGGAAACAAATAATCCTTGGCGCTTGGGAAAAAAATAATCCCTAGCAAATTCCTCGACTCACGGATACAAACACTCCTTGACGAGAACCTCCTGATTCGCGTCGGCTCGCAGAGAAACCAGTGTTTCTGCGGGAAATTCCCGATTCGTTTCAACTTGCAAATGAAACCTCAGGCAGCAGGGACTGAAAAACTTGCTTCCTGAACAATGGGACCCTGCAAGTCAATCCAAAATGGTCTCTTGCATACTATTCACGGGTCTCACTCTCCAAGGTCGAGTTTCGACAAGGAGGGAAACAACCGCTTACGGGTCATCTCGACTCGTAAGAGAGAAAAATTCTCTTATAGGATCCTTACGACTTATAAGAGAAAACCACACTTAGGAATCCTCACGATTCCTAAGGAGAAAAAACCCACCTACAAGATTCTCTCGATCCGTAGGGAGAAAAGTCTCTATGAGACCCTCACGGCTCATGGAGTTGAAAAGTCTTAGGCAGCAGATCTGAACCTGCGGCCTAAACCATCGCTGATTCTTAAGAAAGTCAAGATATTTACTCTATTATCTGTCAACCATGTTTATTAAGATAGCATGCCGATAATAAGAGAAGGAAGAAAGCTATAGAAGGAGCATCCAATTTATGTTTGATCAAGCGTTCGAGACACACTCGTTCATGCACAAGCAAAAGACTCAAAACGAAAAATAAAGACAAGCTGGGATAAAAATTTTCCATTAATATGGCCAATAGTTCTTACATTCATAAAAGCAATAAATGAAAAACATTATTACAGGGGAATAACCTCGAACCCACGACATGGATTGAGGAACTCGAAAGCAACCCTATCTATGACTTTCCAGGCCTTGCGGACCATCCTAGTATGCTTTCTTTCGCGAGCACAAGCGTCAGGGTCCCCCTGATGTCTTCCACCCTCCGATAAGCAGCAAGTATGGCAGACTGTTGAAAGACCTCGTGCAAGAGATCGATAAAACTGTCTCGCCGTCTCTTCGAGATAAAGTTCAACAGGTACACCGAGTGCACCTTGTCCTCAGCAGCATCCAACGCCCTAAGCGGCACGCCGGAACAGAAGAGGGGAAGCGCTTCCCAGATGGCTCCCACGATAAGCTTAAGAAGGGAGGAACGTCGGGGGAGTAGTGGACCATTGTACGCATCGAAGCGACTCATTATTTCAGCGCACTCCTCATTTGTGAACTCCCGATTTTGAGAACGGCCAAGTCGGCGGATGTCCCCGTACGAGATGATCTCGTTAAGGGCATACATGTGGGCGTTCATGGTTCCTGTGAAAGAAGATCAACGGAATTAGCAGACCGACTGATTAAGCGAATTCTTGTTAAAAAAACGAGCACAGACAGTTAAACTCCTCGAGAGCAATGCTCTACGAGCAGGAATGACTATCAAAATCCTAATAAGGGAAATTTAAAGAAGTCCCCCAAGATTCTGAGATCACTATTATTAAAAGATGATATGGTCCATTAAAATACAAAACTCCATTTTTAATTTTCATTATTCATATTCAAACTCTTAAAAGTTCATCATTTTTTTTAGATCAAAGAGATCTATGTTTTGACGAAGATGCAAGGTTCTGTTCATGGGTCAAGAAACCTTGGAACAGATTCTTGAGAGCAAGGCTCTATTGGTGAAACACCAGAAGGGTTTCTTTAGATCAAAGATCTATAAGAGCAAAGCTCTACTAATTGAAATTGATTTAATTCAAGACTAATTCTTACCAAAATAGTTCATTTTAAAGAAAATCTAAGAGTTCTTAAAAACAAGAGCAGGGCTCTGAGGTTCTGAAAATAAAATTTTTGGAGATGATAATCATCTGTGAAGGACCAAAGGTCCTATTTATAGGTATCGAGTGCCTCTTCAACTTTCAAAAGGTGCCGCGACGGTTGGGATTCTGCCACCGTTGCGCTTGCGTTTGGAGGCCACGTAAGCGCAGTGGTGGGGGGCATTTGTTTACCCCAATCAGAGCAAAGCTCTGTTCAAATTCCAAGACGGGAGATGAAGCAACGCTTCATCTTTCCCCAATCAGAAACAAAGCTTTGCTTTGAAAATTTAAACTTTAATAAATGAAGCAACGCTTCAGATCCTTTGCGCTGCGCGCGACGCGCCACGTGTCTAGCGCAGATACATTAGCGCGGCGTCCAAGAAGGCGCGCCCAATTAGAGTAAAGCTCTGTTAAAGGAAGCGCCGCGCTGCGCTCTGCGCTGTGCGACACGTGGCAGCGCTGTGCGCTGCGCGACACGTGGCAGCGCAGATGCGCTAGCGCAGAAGAAGGGACTAAGTGCCAAAGACAATTTATCCATGCAAAATTACATGCACTTGATAATAACAAATTAAAATCATACGATGCACAAGCACAACAGAGAATTAAAATAAAAGAACCCTTAACAGACAATGAGGTACTTGATTAAAAAGAAAAATACTTATTCATTATTATTGTTGTTACATTTAAAAAAAAAAGATCACCGAATAAGGGATCAGAGAGACAAGGGTTCACAAAAAGAAAAAGAAGATTATTCAGCTCCCTCTCCGTCTTCTCCATCACGTCGAAGAGGCGATCTTCCCGAGGGGTAGCCATCCAACGGTCGACGCCGCACTCCTGGGAAAAAGTGGCAATGACAACCCGACGAGCCTGTATCTGGCTCAGCAAGCAGAAGGAGAAGTCCCTTAGGGCTTTGGTGATCAAGAGCGCTTCGAAAAAGCTCTCGATCTTATCCTCGGCCACATCAAGCATTGCCGAGGACATCTCCGCCGGAGGAGGGGGAATGTCGGCGAGCACTGAGGCAAGGATCATCCGAAACCAAATGGAACCCGGGGGAAGAGGAGATCCTACACGAGTCGAAAGCTCGTACATTGCAGCATCGCACTGCTCGTCATAAAAAGAGAAGTCCACTAAGCGCGCAGCAAAACGAGGAACGATGTCCCGGATCGGCACTTCCCACGGTTGTCAGCGGGCGTGAGGACGGTTGCAAGCCATGATCGAAGAAGTTCTTTGAAAATGAGAGAAGAAAAGGCTCAGCCTCAAATTATATATATAGACCCAGGCGCAGAAGATTCTGTACATAATGAAATCATTTTCAAGGCCCGGGAAATCAGAATTTTGGAAATGCGAGTTTGACTTGAAAAAAGGAGATGAAAAGATATCTCAGGAGAAGCGACGCTTCCGATTTGCCCAAAATCTAAGTTTCAATAAATGAAGCAACGCTTCAGATCCTCTGCGCTAAGCGCAAGGCGCCACGTGTCTGGCACAGACGTATCAGCGCAGCGCCCGAGGCAGCGCAACCAATCAGAGCAAAGCTCTGTTTAAAACAAAAAGTAAAGGAAGCAACGTTTCAGTTGCGTAAGCGCTGCACTGCGCGACACGTGTCTGCGCAGTTGCGCAAGCCAACTGCGCAAGCACAGTTGCGCAAGCCAACTGCGCAAGCACAGTTGCGCAAGCGCTGCACTGCACGACACGTGTCTGCGCAGTTGTGCAAGCACAGCTGCGCAAGCGCTGTGCTGCGCGACACGTGTCAAGCGCTGGGGAGTTGCGCAAAACAGAATGGAGATTTAAAGAAATCTTTTCTGTTCTTGTTAAAACAAGAAGATTTTCTTCTGTAAAACAGAAGCTCTTGGATCAAAGATCCAACGGTGGGGAAAATTCCCCAAATCACTCAGAGAGAGATCTCTTTAACAAATTTAACTAATTTATGAGTACTATAAAAAGGACCCTAGACTTCAATTCAAAGGGAGGAAGATCTTTCTATAAAAAAAAAGAAGAAGAGAACTTTCGAGAACTCCTCAAGAACAACAGAAGGTAAAAGCCTTTGAAAGAAGAGAAAAATTCTCTTATGAACAGATCAGTGATCTAAAAACAAGATCATTGATCTTTAAACATAACTAAATAAAATGAATAAATAAAATAAAAATAGTGCTTTGCACTTTTTCATGAACCTCCGGTTCTTTAAGATAAGAAAAAACTTATCTTTCCCTTTGATCTAAATTAGATCAAGAAATCTAACAGTGCTTTGCACTTCTGTTCTTGAATCTAAAAGATTCTCAAATTAATAGTGTTTTGCACTTATAAATCTGCACTGTTGCGCTCTTGGGCTGGTGCAAGCCACCAGAGAGCGCCACGTGTCATCGCCTGAACCATTTGCGCTATGCGCTTTTGAATAGAGCTTCGCTCTCTGAAATTGGCGCAAGCCACCAGAGCGCGCCACGTGTCAGCAGCGCAAGCGTAGCGCACTAGCGCAGCGCACTGCGCTGCATGACACGTGTCATCACCACGAACGCTTGCGCTCTCTGATTGGCGCAAAGCGCCTAACAAATGCAAGGCATTTCCTAAAGGGCCAGGCCCAAATCAAAAAGACCAAGCAGGCCAAAATAAATTGCAAAGCAATAAAAGGGCAGAGCCCAAATAAAATTGATGCTCTGCATCATTTATAAAGGGCAGAGCCCAAAACAAATTGATGCTCTGCATCCTTTCTGGGCAAAGCCCAGATAAAAATAAGAAGAAATGCGATACAAAAGCAAATAAAATGTTGAACATTTTCAACTGGACTTAGCCCAATTTTGGCCGTAAGTCCTTAAATTAAATTGACTGAGCAAGATTACTCTCTTAAATCAATTTACTACCGGTTCGAGGGTACATCTCCGAACCCCTCTGACACCTGTCGTTGTAATCCTTCAACGACGTCAGAGAGGTGACGGGTCCCAACGACCATACGTATATGGACTGCGGGGTCCTTAAATTCGTGGACCGAGACGTCCTTAAACCAGTAATGGACCACCACGTCCCTAAACTGGCGATGGACCACCACGTCCCTAAACTGGCAATGGACCGAGACGTCCTTAAACTAGTAATGGACCACCACGTCCCTAAACTGGCGATGGACCACCACGTCTCTAAACTGGCGATGGACCGAAACGTTCTTAAACTAATAATGGACCACCACGTCCTTAAACTGGCGACGGACCACTACGTCCCTAAACTGGAGCAGTAGAGCCTCCAGACGCTCTTTTGCCGGATCTAAACGGTCCCGTTTAAGTTGATCTTAGCCCCAAACACGGCTAACGTATCCTTAAACATTCAAATAGACTATAAAACCCTAAATCAACTTAGGCTCAAGGGTACATCTCCGTACTCCTCTGACACCTATCGTTGTAATCCTTCAACGATGTCAGAGAGGTGACGGGTCCCGAGGGCCATAGACATAAAACGGACCACCATGTCCCTAAACTGGAATAATAGAGCCCTAAAATGCTCTTCCCGTTAAGTTGATCTTAGTCTCAAACAAGACTAACGTATCCTTAACGAACGTTTAAGTCGATCTTAGCCTCAACACGGCTAATGTATCCTTAAACTAAAAACATCAAATCCAAATCTAAGTAAATACAGATTTGGACTAATCCACGTCCTACGGGCGACGGCATTACTCAGTCTCCGTATACAATCCACGGGCAACCACAAACAAAACAAACACACACGACACGAAGTGAAATTCTGGAGAAGGAGAAAGTTGTTACCGCGATGCGGTAGCGTAATTAACTGCAGGGGCTTGCGCCTGCAGGGAAGAGCGTCCCCACAATCAAAAACCCCTCAAGCGAGAGGGAATCTGACGAAGTCTACTATATCGGCCGCATCCGTCTAAACCTCCGATATACGGTGCCATAAATCAACTTGGTATCTTCGGAGAGGTGGACGGATAAAACCAAATAGCATCTGCCCCGAATCGCCAGCGTCAGGCCATCGCGGTCCTGTGCGCCACCCTTCGGAGGGGAACAGGAGGCTCGAGGCAAGGCGTTCTGGCGGCGGACCTTGGCGTGGAGCCCTGGGGCGCCCAGCGGGCCTCAGGGAGTATCAGCTCGAGAGATCGGTGGCCAGGGGACGCAGCCTGCTGGTGGTCAGCCGTCCAGACAGGGGCAGAGCCTTCTGGAGGCGGTGGAGCGATGACCTGGGGCCCAGGCCCGGCCGTTTGGACGCGGACGAGGGCCTCCACGAGGGATTGCAGCCGATCTATCCGGCATGCGAGGGCGTTGATGACGGTCATGGGAGGTGGCTCATCCCTGCCTTCGGTGTGTGGAAGGCGGCGGCTGGTACCGGGATCTTCAGGATGGTTGCTTGCCATTTGGGCGGAGATCGGAAGGCCAACTTTTGTTTTTGTGGAGTTTTTTGTTCCCACAGACGGCGCCAACTGATGGAGCTCCTTTTCGGGCCTCTGTCAGATGTTGTCTTCCGTTGATCTAGCGGTGGACTTTGTTGATTATCTCCTGTTGCGTGCGGGTCTCAATGGGTTTTGGAGGAAGAAGTGGAGTGAGAAGTTTGGTGCCGAGTACCTGCAAAGAAGTCCCGGGGTGGTTTGATACCACCAAGGACCCTCCGACGATCAAGTTAGTGATGAGATCCGAGCAGAGTAACGGCTTAAAAGAGTAAAGATTGCTTACTTGACCCCTCTGTGATGTGGGTTTGTATAGCGGTGGTGACACGCAGCAGCAGGTGCGAAGATCTCCCCGGCAGTTACGGCTCCGACGTCACGCCCGCGTAGAAAGCGGATCGTCCATTAATGGAGATTGATGGCGTAGAACGTGGGATGTTGCTGGCGTGTCGCGAAGCGGCGGTTACGCCTGTGAGCGGTGGCTTAGGTCGGAGGGCCGAGGAAGACGGCCACGGCCTGGAGCTCGGGACGAGCGAGGAGGCCGAGGAGTCCAGATCTTGTGGCAGCTCGGCGCGAGCTACGAGGCCGAGGAAGCCAGTTTGCAGGGGGTCCTGAGGAGGGCCAACTTGTGTTTGCAGGTCGGGTACAAGGTGTTATGGTCGGCCCCTGTGAGCCCTTTCTTCTGAGTTTTGGGACACGTCACTTGCCACGCGTCCTGATCTTGGAGATCACCAATATTGAGCATCATCAGTTGCCCTAGGTTTCCAAATGGACGTCCCTTTCTTGGAACCCACTCACCTTAATGTTTTTATGAAGGAGAAAGCAAAAGTTGGTGCTTTTTCATGAGGAATGAGTAGTATAATGAAAATGAGAGATTATTTGGGATCTAAAATAGGTAAGAACCAATCCAGATCCACCTCGGTTAACCCTAACATGTGTTGAACCTGAGTTAACATAATCGAAGGGTAAGTCTAGATAACGGAGCAGTTTTAGGGGGTGTTTTTGAAATTACGAAGTATCTGAGGGTGTTTTTTAAAATAGATTTATTTTGGGGGTCCTATGTGAAAAAAACCCTTAAATTATTCCAGCACGATTTTCATACCGGATTTGGGTTGTGTATTACGTGGACCCGACCTGTCAACAGCCCAAGATGGAAGTTTTACTCAACAAGGAAAAACCGCCGGTCAATCTCTCTCTCTCTCTCTATCTAAAATTTCTTCAAGGACGCGGCGGCGGCGGTTTCCGATTCAAACCGCGACAGCTCCGGCGATTGAAACGTCCTAGGGTCTCAAAGACGAAATATTTTCATTGATCGAAGGTGATTTAGATCGAATTTGGGGGGCTAGGGTTTGGGATTTTGGGGGGAAGCGAGATGGGGAACATATTTGTGAAGAAGCCGAAGATCACAGAGGTAGATCGAGCGATTCTCTCTCTCAAGACTCAACGCCGCAAGCTCGCCCAATACCAGCAGCAGGTCTTCTTCTTTCTTCTCTTCATTTTTTAAAAATCACTATTTTAATGCAGAATTCATCATTGCTTCATCATTTTAAGAGATAATTTGAACATGTTTGCATTATCTCTGCTGTTTAAGTAGCTGGGGCGTAAGATCATTAAACTTGACAATTTGAAAAACTTCAAAGCATTAGGATTTTGAGGTGGCAGCAGAATCTGTGCAATTCATGCCTTCCTGATAGCAATTTTTAGTCAAGAGATGATATATAACATTAGACGATGGGGTTTGGTCGACGCCTATTTGCCCGTAACATACCGTGCCCAGAACTACAATCTTCTTTTGCGATATAGTAGTTTTTCAAGGATTTACCACATATAACACACCCCTGAGGTCAGTCTAGATTTGGGATGAATTAACACTTATATGATAGTCGAGGGGTAATCATTGTTGGATGAGGTTGAAATGAAGGGTAATATATGCATTTGGCCCTTCTTTTTTTTCTTTTTTCTTTTCAAAAGCATTTTCAGCGTCACTACCTTTGCCCATGCCTCTGATTATTTTCTCCTTGTTTTCTCTCTTGCGGTCTCTCTCTCTCTCTCTCTCTCTTTTCCTTGCTATTATTTAGGTCAGAGAATCATAATCTTTATTACGTTGAGACGCGTCCATGGTGACTTTTGATTTAGTTGTTTCTTCATCCTAATCCATAACCTTTTGGTCTATCTTAGATTAGAAAGATAACTGTAGATCGTGTCTTGCTATATATGATTGCAGATATTTTTTCCAGTTTGATGCATCTATTTTTAGCTCTCATATACTGCTTTATTTTGCACAACTAGCTATTGAAAACTTTGCATCAAAACAGGCAGTATGTTTTAATTGCATCTGTCAGTTACCTAAACAACGTTTTTTGTGCCAGGTGATCACTCTGTCCCCTGATAGAAACATGTGTGATAACCTTTGCAATATGCAGGATACAGTTTAAGAATGAACCAAAAATTATGTGTGTATTTGTGTGGGGGTGGGGACGAGTATCCTTACTCTTAGTCCACTGGTGTCTGTTGTCTAATGGCTTTGCCTGCATCTTCTGCATTTCGTAGACAGCCACCCACCCTTTTTTGGGGGCATTTTATTTACTACTCAATCGCATGGATTTCATTCATTGTTCCCCTAATCTTCTTGTCATTGTGGAAAGCTGTTGTCCTCTCTCGAAGTAACCGATTCACGTTATTCTGACATGGTTACATATTCTTAGGATGTTCTGCTATGCATCCATATCGCGGTTACATATGATACCATATTAAAAGAACGAGAACCTTTAGCATGTATTACTCAAATACAATCATGTGTATCTATTCTTCAATGAAATATCTTTTGGGCTAGAGTCATTCTGACCCTATCCAGTTTTCTCAAAAACAAATTGTGAGTGTCAGTCCTTGGAAAGTGAACGTGAAGTGCACACACACGAAGGGAGACAACAAAAATATAGAGACACACATACGCACGCAAAAGTTAGCATTTAAAAAAAAAAAGAGTGTCCATATAAAGAAATATTGATGATAGATCTTAGATATCTACATGAAGACATTCTGAAGAAGATTTATATGTTCGTAATGCACTTTTGGTTCCATGCTTAGTTTTGCATGCCTAAGCTCTCTCAGATTTGCATAAACTATTTTTGCGCAATTCCATGTGTCACATATAGTAATTGTATGCATATTTAATGGTTGATTATGATACCAGTCGGGCATAAGCTAACGAAGTATAACTTTCCTCTCCAAAATGAGAGGTTGTTGGATCGATTCCTGAACGGGTCACATAAAATAGTACAATTTTTTATTATTAAAGGGCTAGATTACTGTATATTTTTTCCCAGCAAACCCTGTTGACTTTTATTAATGAGGAAAAAGAAATTACATAGCCTAGCCAAACAGCTCGGCCCAAAAACACGGCCCAGAGCATATAAAATAGTACAGTTGAATTATGTTTTATTGAAGAGTTATGTCGAGTCATATTATGGTTATGCTTTATAAACTGCGGGGACTGTTTTATAACCATTTGCAGTTTGGCATATTACTTAATTATACCTTTTGGAAATTGTTAATTTGCTTATTTTACATGAAGTCTTGCTATTGGTGCCCACTTGTTGAGATTAGCACCTTGACTTTGCTACTTTACAACTTAGATGCTCCCTGTTTGTTTATTCAGTTATTGAGCAGTTCATGGAGTGACTGAATGGAGGGCCGAGGCACCCGTGAAAAGTACAGGATATTTGTTGATTTAATCAAGAAGATGAACCTTAACAGAGCTGAATGCTAGAAAAGTAATATGTGGCGTGTCCTGCGAATTTCGGATAACGACCTTGTTGTTATTGCTGATGATGCTATATTTTTTATGCTACTATTGCAACACTAGATTTGGTGGTTCCGTCAACGTAGGGTGGAAGATGATGATGATGATGATGATGATTATTACCATGGGTGGTTCCCCCCCTTTTTTTTGTGTGTGTGTGGGGGGGGGGTTGTTCTATACTTCTATATATAATACATACTTCCACGCCATGTCAGTAAAATGACGACGATAACTAAAATACGTTTCAAATGCATTTTCATATTAACAAGATGCCTATACAGTTTTTAAAGATGAAACTTGAAGGGGGATAATTTTGAACGTGGGTAATTTTAAAATGAGTTGTTTATTTAGTTCATATACTGCAAAAAATGTTATACCTATTACCAGACTGTATGCAAGAAATTGAAAGGAGAAAGGAGTAGGAGTATTTAATTACATCAAATTTCTCATTGATGTTCATTTTCATGTAGTGGAAGTCTCTACGCCTTATTGCTAAGCTATTCTGAAACATCTTTCTTAATTTGTAAAAGCCTCTTTTCTATCTTAAATGTTATAGGCACACATAACTCATCTATATACTTGCAAATATATGACAATTGTCTAAAATGTCTCCATCGAGGCATCGACTCTAGGAGAGTCATTAACACGTCTTTTTCTTCACTACTTTATGAATGTTGAAATGATTGTTTCTGTTTCCAATTTTCTTCTCAAACATTATGGCGTGCATACTTTATTTTAGTTTATAAATATCTTTTTGGGATAATTCTTTTTTTTCTTAAGCTTTCTCATATATTTATTTCCCCCTTTATTCTTTTTTCTGAATCTCGAATGTTTAATTCTTTTATTTATTTATTATTATGTTTTGCATGTTGAAGTATATTGGAACAATAGATAGTTTCTATCATATAAATTCTGTATGACGGCATTATGCATAAAATACTTGTAAAGTAGGCGATTTTATACAAGCAACATGTAGGCCATATTTAAACTGTACTTTTATCTAATGCTTCATTCTATTTTTTTTCCCAGCTTGAGGCCGTGATTGAAGCTGAGAAGAAGGCTGCAAGGGATCTGGTTCGAGAGAAAAGAAAAGACAGGGCCTTGCTTGCATTAAAGAAGAAAAAGGCTCAGGAGGAATTATTGAAGCAAGTTGATACCTGGCTCATTAATGTCGAGCAACAGGTATGACTTTGAGTTTTTAGGAAGTGCAAATATTGCGTGTGCCTTTCACTTCTACTTTCTTGCTGGTGGTGTTGTGGTTTTTGCCGTTTCCCTTCTTCCTTGAATACCCACTTCTATATTGTGTGTTTTTTGTATTAGCTAGCAGATATTGAATTGACAAGCAAGCAGCAAGCTGTTTATGCAAGCTTAAAGGCAGGGAATAATGCTATAAAAGCTATACAGAGTGAGATCAACATGGAAGATGTTCAGAAGTTGATGGATGATACAGCTGAAGCAAAGGCTTATCAGGATGTGAGTATTATTTCATACATTAATCCTTTAGCATTATTAGTTTATTCCATGGTCTTGCTTCGACTTCCAGAAAGAAAGAAACGCGGTCATGTATTTGCACAAAATAAATTTGAGCAGAGTTGTATTAAGCATTTTATTTAACAAACCATGTTTTATCTCCTCTTCAATTTGGCTGCTTGATTAATCCTATATGGAATGGAAGTTGCTACTGTTATACTGCTATTACGGCTTTTATCTTGTATTTCGCTGCGTTAGAATAACTTACAATCTGTGACGCTTTGCATAAGAGGCCATGCTCAATCTCTTGTTTTACTTTGGCTTCATAACTTAGCCTTTACAAAAGGAGTTGCTACCTTTGCTCATCGCTACATATTTTGACCTGTATCTGGGTATACATCAGAAGCTGTACTCTTGCAATATGTGATTCATGAATCTTCCTCTTCCTGTACTTAGCGGAGATGCCTTATTATTCACTCATGTTGATATGCTCTGGTCTATTTTGGTCCCTTGTCTCTGCTGGATGCCCTGAACCTTCTGTATCATGCTAGTTTTAAAAAAAAAAATCCAGGTCATGGATTTGATGAGACTAAGGTGGTTACGTTGCCAAATTAACAAGACATCTAAAAATCGCTTTCTTTCATTTTTGTCGTTTTTGTTTACATATTTTGGGTTCTTTCATGTCTTCATTTTTCAGATGTGTTATAATATCAATTTGACAAGTATTGGATTGTTATAATCAACCTTTTTTAGCTTAATATATTCATTTTGTTAGCTATTCTGCGAACACCCATTTTAGTCTTTCATATTGTGCTTTATTTTTCTTTGTTCTGTTTCTTCCAATTATTTCTGTTTTCCCTTTTCTTACCAACTTACTGCCTTTTGTCAGTTACTATTCTCTAAATTGTTTCATTATCATCTCTCTCCAATTAAAGCTCCTTTATCTTCTTTTACTCTCTGTTTCCGATTTCTGCGGTCTTCTAGCTTATTTTTCTTTTGTGATTGTAGGAAATAAATGCGGTACTAGGCGAACGCTTATCTGCTGAAGATGAGGAGGATGTTTTAGCAGAATTTGACAATTTGGAAAGTGAGGTATGTTTCCATAGCTTCTTTAATAAGGCGGACACTCACTCATTTAATTCTCGCCCATATAAAACATATGAAACTAATAAAGTAATAATTGAACCTCTGAAATAGGAAAGACAGCACTTTTTTTTATAAATCTCCATGGTACAAGCCTACACGGGACTATTGCATTAATGTACTATCTATACCAATGGCCTTCATTTATCAAAGAGAATAATTTTCAGCTCTTTGATGTTTAAATTTCTTTGCCGAAGAATTCACAAATGCTTGAATGCAGAGTTTATATTAAGCATCTGAAAATATCAATCTACGTAGAAAACTCCTAAATATCCATGACATTGATTACCAATGCTATCTTAGCTCTTCGGATTAGCGCAACATGTTCTTCGCTAAAATCGAGGATGACTTGAGCATGATAAGTATGCAGTTATGGGTTGGAGTGTTTGTGCTCATAGAGACTAAACAATGTCCAAACAATATTAATACTTAGAAAAGAAAAAGGCAAGTCAAAGTACAAGTAGTGAAGTCTGGCTTGCATATTAGTAATGAAGGTTTGCCATTGATCAGAAGGAAACCAACTAGAAGGCAGTGGTTGCATGCCCCTTGATCTATCTTGGGACCAAGCCAGACATGTAGATGTCATCAAGTATAGCGAGTAACAAATCTAGATATTTTAATTTCCATTAGCGAATCACCTGGCCTGCTACTCTCTTTAGGTGTCTCATCCTGACTGAACAAAAACTTCTGTATCCTTTGCCTGGTCATGCTGAATGATTTTGTCAAGATCTAGTAAGAGTTGGTGAAAACTGCTGCTGAGCTTGAGCCTGCATGCATCACTCTTGAGATAACAACTCTTTTGCACAAGTTCTACTCAATCCCATTTCAATCCTTTCATTCATATACCCACACTTATAACGACCAAACACGAATGTGCTCTGGATTTGGAAATCCTTGCAAAACAATCAAACACCAATGTAGGGATTATTTACTTGTTGCACCAAATGTTGCATTTTCTATTGAAGCAAACCAAATGACCGTTGATGGCCTGCTATCATAAACAAGTATAGGTAACCTTTAAAATCTTGAAATTCTCAATCAATAACCTAGGTCTATTCATTAAGTAACCTTTGGAAATTTGAAATTTGCAATCAATAACTTAGGTCTATCCTTTTGTTTTTGATAATTAGGCAGGACTAACTACTGCCTGTATCAATAATTCAAAATCCTTTCTCTTTGTCTTGCAGCTTACCTTTCAAGATATGCCAGCTGTTCCTGCTCCATTGGTTCCTGCTGCAAAAGAAGCAGAAGCTCCTCAGGCCAATGAGGACCTTGATCTTCCAGATGTACCCTCGAAAACCCCAGTCTTGGCCGAAGATATCTCCCATATGGCTCCTGCAAAGAGAAAAGGTCTCTCATTATCAAGCCAACCAATGTCCGTGGTTAAATTACACCAAGTTATACTTAGCCATCGCCGTTTTAAAGTAAACTACCTTTAAGATAAAAATGTTATGATAAGCTCACTTTGAAGGGCTGCATTTTGGGTATTTTACTGAGATAACCCCCTTAAAACCAAAGTTTTAAAGCGTCTACTCGTTACCTGTACTAAGAAAACAAGGTAGTTTCTTGAAAACAACAATAGATGAGGGTGGTTTACCGTAATGTGATAGTGTAAGGTAGTTTAGTGTAATATATCCGTATTTACGATCGAATGATATCTGACCGCCTATTTAAATCGCAGTTTTGGAGGAGGCACTACCATCCTGATCAAGGAAGCAACCGCCCCGGTGATTTGGTTTCTTTGTGTAAAGTGTGTAAAGAATCCGAAGTATATCCTATTACATTTGATTTACTTATTATTAAAAAAAACAAAAAAGTGATTTATGGTTCTATGAAATATGATGCAGTAAAGTCGATATTGTAATAAGTCCAGCCGTGTTCCTACATGGATCATTTTAGTTCTTCAACTTTATGCAAGGGATGATAGGCTCTGATGCAGAAATGAGTAGTGTGTGTAGCATTTGTCGAAGGCGTGCTGGGATCTGGCTTATGCTAGTCCCCCTATTCTGCCATTGTTTTTTCCTTTGCTTTTTTGAAAAGAGGGGGATGCCATCTAAGCAATCAATTTGGAAATTTGAAACCCCCCCTCTTATGCATTATCTCAACCATTTTTAGTAATTTTGCATGTGCACGTTTTGTGTAGTATACTGTGTGAAAGCATGAAGCATTCCCTATTTTACATAATATTTGAAATTTGGATATAAACCCTTGCTTTTTATGGAAGAATGCTGGCAATCGGAGAAATAAGTAGATTAAATTTATTGAATGTTCAATTTTTTTTAAAAAGAATGTATTGTACCTAAAGAATCAGTTGGTAATCAATAAACAATGTGTGTGTGTTGGGGTGTGAGAGAAATAGGCTTTTCCGTTTGTGCTGTATGTGGTTTTGGCAACATGGTTGTTTGGGATGGTGCGGTTGGGGAGTGAGAAAGAGAGAAAGTGGTTTTGAATGAAATTGGTGATTTGAATGTTCAATTTCTTCTTCTTCTTTTTTGAAAATTTCTCTAAAAATTGCCAAATAAACAATCAACTTTTGAAATTTAGACCCTCTGTTTTTGCATTATAATGATAGAGATGACATATTATTTTCATACATATAGAAACACATCAAAAATCTGCAAAAGTAAATTAAATACATCCTATGATTTTTTTTCAGAAATTGCATAATGCAGTGTACTTATGATGCACACGATATAAAGCATGTGCAAATTACTTTTAGAAATTGCATAATTGCATAAAATAATCCCATTTGGCTCCAACATTTACTAGCTAATTCTTAAGGTACAATGCATTCTATAAAAAAGTTTATTGAATATTCTATAAATTTAATCTAATTATTTATCCGACTGCGCTGGGACAAGTACAACGGTTTCAAATCCTTGACTCCTCTGTGGACTGCTGTGGGCCCCACTCCAGCCTCGCACGACCCATAAAAGAATTAAAAATCAAGAAACAAGAGAAGCCCATAGTAACTATGGGATTGAATAAATCCTCCCCGCCAAGAAGCCTCGATTGAGATCACCGGATCCTCATCGGCGGCAACGTCTTATCGACCGCCTCCACGTCCGCCTCGAATCATCGCCGACTCGTTCCCCATCATCCTTAACGTGTACAACGCGCGCCTCCCCCATCAACCTTCCCCTCCTCGGCTTCGTCGGCTGCGCCACCGAAGGTACATCCCCAAACCCTAACCCTAACCCTAATTTGATTCTTCATTTTCGATTTTCCCCAAATCAGCCCTAGTTTCGATTCAATTTCTCAATGCAGTGCATTGCCAAGAGCACGTCTTCTGCCAGTTCAAGACCGAAGCGGGGCCCATCCCTCTTCTAAGCGCCGGAGACCCCGGTTGGTTCATGAGGTAGCAACGATCTTGGACGAGGCCGATGCGAGAATCCAGAACGTGACCCCTGGTGCCTACAACGACGCCAGCAACAACTGGTCACCTCATGGCGAGGGCTTTCTTGGCGCTTACGGGGAACCCGTGTTGGCGATGTGGATCCAGAGTGGGTGCTCGATGGGGAAGCTCGGCCGGATCTTTTGTGTGGGGATGAGGATGCAGGAGGTGGATCAGGTTGGTTGGGGAATGGGTGAGGATGTATGGTGTGATGCTTACCTTTAAGAACCGACACGTGTACGCTGTAGATAATGCAAGTAGAAAATATTAAATTAGAAGTAGATTTTTTAAAAGATTTTATAACCATATATCTATATAAATGGGAATTGGTTCTAGTAATGTTTTAATGATTTTTTATTATCAAAAACATTTGAAGTTTTCTTCAACCATGATGGACTCTAGTTTGTTCATGGAACACCCTCATGGTTATATGAAGCCAAAATCCCGGCATGAAGGAAACTCGAGTATTGTGTCTGCTTTATATATACTAGAATTTGTGCATGTGCGTTGCACGTGTTAATTAAACAATTAATTATTTTTTGGAAGAAGGAAGAGAGAGATGATGTGAAGGCTTTTATATATATATATATATATATAAATATTTGAAAGAGATGATATGGAGGGTTCTAGATAAATAATTAATTGTTTTTTGGGAGGAGAGAGAGAGAGATGTGGAGGGCTTGAGACGTGAGAATTTTTCTCATTTTTTCTAGAAAAAATGAGAAAGGTGGATCCCTAACCAAGTGTGTGTGTGTGTATTTATATATATACTAGAATTTATGCACGTGCATTGCATGTGTTAGTTTAAAAAAATTTCAGAAGAGGGGAGATGTGGAGAGAGATGTGGAGAGTTCTAGAGTTTTATTTATTTATTTATTTAGAAAAAAAGGGATTGATGATATGGAGGGTTCTAGATAAACAATTAATTGTTTTTTGGGAGGTGAGGGAGATGATCTGGAGGGCTTGAGAGGTGAGAATTTTTCTCATTTTTTCTTTTTTTCTAGAATAAAGGAGAAGGGTGGACCTCTAACCATGGGTATTTGCATTATATATATATATATATATATATATATATATATTGGGAGAGATGATATGTAAGGTTCTAGATAAACAATTAATTATTTTTCAGGAAAGAGAGATGATGTGGAGGGCTTGGGAGGTGAGAGAAATGATGTGAGGGGCTTGAGATATGAAGATTTTTATCCTTTTTTCTATTTTTCTAGAAAAAAGGAGAAGAGTGGATTTCTAACCAAGGGTATTTGCATTATATATACTCGAATTTATACACGTGTGTTGCACGTGTTTAAAAAAATTGAGAAGGGAAGAAGAGAAATATGGAGGGTTCTAGAATCTTATATATTTATTTATTTAAAAAAAAAGGGAGGGATGAGGTGGAGGGCTTGAGAGGTGAGAGAGATGATGTGGAGGGCTTGAGAGATAAGGATTTTTCTCATTTTTTCTAGAAAAAAGGAGAGGGATGGACCTCTAACCAAGGTATTTGCATTATATATAAAGTAGATTTGTGCATGTGCGTTGCACGTGTTAATTAAAAAATTGATTTTTAGGAAAAGAGAGAGAGAGATGTGGAGGTTTCTAGATTATGTGGAGGTTTCTTTGATGATAATCAAAAAATTAATTTTTTTTGGGAGGAGAGAGAGAGAGATGTGGATATTTCTAGATTATCTGGAGGTCTCTTTGATGATGTAGAGGCTTGAGAATATAGGATTTTTCTCCTTTTTTTCTTTTTTTTCTCAAAAAAAGGAGAAAGGGTCTTCTAAGCAAAAGCTATTTGCATTATATATAGAGAAGATAAATAAATAAATAAATAAAAATACCAGAATATATGCACGTGCGTTGCACGTGTTTAAAAAAATGAGAAGGGAAGAGAGAAATATGGAGGGTTCTAAAGTCTTATTTATTTATTTATTTATTTTTAAAAAAGGGGAGGGATGGTGGAGAGCTTGAGAAATATGAAGGGCTTGAAAGGTGAGGATTTTTCTTTTCTTTTTTTTTCTTTTTTTCTAGAATAAAAGAGAAGGGTTGTAACACCTTGAAATTCGTTTAGCTTAATTTCGTGTTAATTAGCGCTAATGCATGTTTTTCATAAAACTCCGTTAAAAAGTTATTTTCCACATAAACTGGAATAAATTTAATTTAATTGTGAAACTATGTAATTATATATATAATTGTGTTTTATTAATTATTAATTAGTTTAGTGTTTACTTAGTTAGCAAATTTTCTTAATTTTATTTTCCTAAGCAAATTTTGTATAGCTTGCATGCACAATTTTATCCCCAGGTTAGAATGTGCTTAGCAAGCTTAACAATTTAACACACAAGTGTAATACATTCTTCATCTTTTCTCTTTTCCTTTTATCTCAAAACCAAATCATTTTAAGAAAACAAGAAGAAAAAAAAAAGAAAAAAAAAGGAAAGCACGGGAGCATTAAATGGGCATGGAGCTTTGACTTTAGGGTCACTCTTTCTCTCTCCCCCTCACTCTCAGCAGCAGCAGCAGCAAGCCCTCCCCTTTTCCTCTTCTTTTTCTTGCATCCAAGCACATCTCCATATCATAAAAAAATCCATTTTTTCTTCACTAAACCTCTTACTCAACACCCCAAAACACTTCCCTTTTGGTTCTTGATGCACAAGATTGATCTCTTCTAGGACCAAGATGAGGTATAAAGCCTACCCTATTTACCTCTTTGCTAAACTTGTAGTGTAGTTAGCTTAAATTAGTATTTTAGTGGGTTTTTGTGCTAATTATGTGGTTTAAGTGGAGATTAAGTCAAATTAGGGTTTTTATGGCTTGATTAGCTTAACTAAATGTTGTTAGTGTCGTTTAATCCTAGTAATTGTTTGAGGTTACACTAAAACACCATATTGTATTATTTTAATGTTAATTAACGTTTTAGTTAAGTTTTGTGCAAGTTTTCGATTCTGCTTTCAACCCGGTTGCTTCAGACAAAAGTTGCATTTACTGGAGCATGTATACTAGAGTTAGACCATACACACGAAGCACGGGACCCCAATTCCCAATGTTGGCCGCAAATTAAAGGGTTCTGGCCGCAAATTGCGGCCAGATGGTGAGTGTGGGTGTCGGGGTTTGGCCTATGGGTGTCTGCTACATATTTAAGATCATTGGTATATGCAACTTTTTCTGTTTTCACTTTAATCAAAATCTGGGATCAAATACATTGTTTTTGGCACTTTTAAACTTGCGCGACACGTACGTTATGAGTTTGGGTTTGGTGTTTGCTGTGTATCGCAACGTGTCAGGGTGGTTTCAGACGTATGCACATACGTATCGGCGTTTCGAATGCACACGCGTTTAGCTTGCGACGCTAGTTTCTTGTATGGTCTTGATATCGCGTTTTTGCAGGATTTTAGCCTCACGTGTGTTGCTTTGTATAAATTCTAGGATCTGTCACGGAGACATCAGACGCGGTGCGGAAAAGAAGGCGGTGATCGGATCAGACTAGCTTCTGGTGAGTAGATGTACACATCTACGGAGGAAATCGTTCGGATGGCGCAAGACGCCCGATACTTAGAATTTCGTTTAGTACTTAATTATTTGCGTAGTCCTAGTTATTAATCCTGTTGCATTGCATCATTCATCATGTGTATATATACACTGTGCTAGTACCTCATAGAACACTCGCACTATTACCATTGGTTTATGCTGCACGAGCACTATTCATGGGAACGCACACGCCTTGGTAATTGCTATGCCATGAACACTTAACTAGTTAAATCCAAATCTTATCACTTGCGTCATTATGTTTATTAAACCACCAATTGATATAATAAGTTCATTAATATGGATATGTAGGATTGCTAGATATATGTACACATCTTATTTGCATCATTGTTCATGCATAGTTTTCTAGTTTCCGCATTGCATTTCATATTATTAATGTCATAGACATTCATGTATCATGATTTTCTCGAGGATTTCTGTATTTATGATATTTATGGATTTGGAGGAACCGCAAAGATTTGAAAACATATTATCATTTTAAAATGTAAGTTTGCGGTTTTCTCATGATATGATGCATCTATTATCCACCATGAGATTTCTCGGTGCTTGAGCAGTATCCTACACCCGATTCGAGGAGGAGGAGAACCGTTTTTGGGTGCATGGTGGACCCGATGCGGTACCCCGGGACAAGAAGATCGCAGTTGATCGGCGTTGAGCCTGTGACAGGGGAGTATTGCCGACCGGTGATTGTTTTGTGACTCGGCGGATATCCGGAAGATACCGACGTAGTCTTGAGCTTTGAGATATAGGCCAGTCCGGATTGCCGGAGCCTGAGATTTATATATATGGGTCAGTCCGGATTGCTGGAGCCCGGATTTACTGAGATATTCATATTGGTGTCGATACTGACACAGACTTATATATTGATTTCATTGATAAAACTACAACAAAGTTTCATAAGTTTATTTAAGATAAAAACACAGATTTCCCATGTTATTTATATTCAGATCTCGCATTGTTATTGCATTCATACTGCATGCCTTTTATTACATCGCATCATATTAGTATATGTAGGTTGTGACATTATTGTGTACATGCTTACGATTGCCTTATTAGATGTTACTTATTACTCACGAGTTGGAAACTCACCCACGTTGTGCCACAGTATTTTGCAGGTCTGACACGACAGCGCGGTAGCGGCGGCACACCTCCTCTTTTGTACCTTTTGCACAGTTTTCACAGCACCGTTTGTAGGCGTTGCGGGGTTATTTTGTTGCCATTTGTATCCTTATTGTATCTAGAGTACTCCATCTACTGTACTTACCTTATCTACCATTTGTACTATTGTATTAGCGACTTAGAGACGGGACAGTGAGATATGTGTATTTATATGTATTTCTCTAGGGTCGAGCTCACTTGAGCCGACATGATGTTTTATTACTTTATGCCTTTTTATGCTTATTTCGCACAGTGATGACATTTATATTGCGTGTGATTTTGAGTCCGCCTTGGGCGAAGAGCTAGCTCCCGCTTGGGGATGTCTTATTTCATGTCATTCATATATTCCTGTTTTGTACCCGTTTGGGGGCCAGTATTTACAAAGGAGACTCTGCCGGAATTTCTGGAAAATGATGTTTTTATAAAAAACTTGAAGTGACTTAATTGATTTAAAAATCGCTTTCAATATTTTGGTTTTCCTTCACACTACTGCTCTATTTGGTTTTGATTTCTGGGTTTTGGCTTACTTAGATTACATATGCCTTGAGACGTTTCGTAATTTAAGTGCCAGTCATACTACGTACCTTTCGGGTCATGACAAAGTTGGTATCAGAGCGTTAGGTTTCACTTTTTTGAGTGTAGGATGACTCTCGGTAGATGGAGTAGGTGGCTTGAGTAGAGTAACGTGCCGTACGTATGTTCCGCGGCATATTTACGATACAATATTCCACTTGAACAACCTTAGGATGTACATACATTGAGATATTTGATTCTATTTGTTTCCATGATCATACCCTCGTTGATTCCATTCCTCCTTATGATCATGTATCCGTTTTTGGGATCTGTTGATTCCTTTCATTCCATTATTATGGTTCCATCGATACATGCTTGAGGTTCCTGTCACCATGGTTTGAGCGCAGATCGAGCTGCTGCTAGTGTTACGGTCAGGGCGATCTCGTCATGGATGAGGACTGACCATCGTGTTTTCTGGTGACACGAGAACGTCTCGATTTTTGTATTGGTGTTGTGACTTCTCGTTTGATACGATTGTTCGGCGTTGCACCGTATGATCGGGACGTTGAAAGAGGCTGCCGGTTGTGTGAGGACTGTTGATGTACAACATACCTCAGAGATTTTGATGGCGTCTACCGTGTGGACAGATGACCCAGCTGTTGCTGAGATTGATGTGATGTCGCTTCCAGAGCTTACGAGCTGAGATCGCTGGAGCCTTTCAAGCAGAGATACGGCAGATGATAGCTAGTCTATTTTGAGTTGAGAGATGAAGGATATTCACATGTCGTCTAGGAGAAGTTAAAAGTTCGATCGAATTTCAGAAACCCATTCTTCCAAGTTTAAAGTATTCGGAAAGACATGCAAGTAATTCTACGGACCCTCTAGAAGAATGAAACTCTAACTCGACATAATGACCATGTGAAAGCTTTTGAACCTTAGGGTTTGCGGCGGTTCCGCGGTGCCATTAATGAGGCTTAGGTTTGCCTTTCTACAGTTGGTTCATAGGTGCTGTGGCATGTACTCGATATTATTAAATGGTACTCAAGGTGTTGAGCTCTTGGGGGGATTATGGAACCTTGACAAATCGATCGAAAAGTTTAACGTCGTCCGTATATCATGTGATAGGAGACCAGTAAGTGGACCGGCTTCAGATAGAGGACCTCACCCAGATGCGTTGTGAGCTGATCGAGAACGGACGAGTATTGAGTATTCCTCTAATGGTATGGACGAGTTCCTGAGGACGTGTTCGGTTAGAGATTTTCTACATAGTGATGAAGATACCGAGTTCATGATTTCGAGTCCGTGTGAGAGACTCTGGATTGACTGTAGCCAAGACAATTGCAAGTACGCAGATAGCATGACGCGACGTCGAAGCAGACGATAATAAAGACAAGAGGAACAAGAGGTTCGTGCGAGATATCAACGAGCTGTTGCTAGTCCCCATCGAGATTAGAAATCTGATATGTATACAGAGGCGTGATATACGACCAGTTTCCGAGGAAAAGCTGTGCTGAGAACGCAGATGCCCAGAAAGCGAGGAAAGATTAGGTAAGAGTACCATTCTCCGTATAGTTCGGTATAGGCAAGGAGCAGGTTCCTTCCAGGACACTGCTGCAATAAGACTTGCACCCAGGATCAGACGTGTGATGTGTATTCTGAGGACTAGAGGCCGACGCCAGTGACGTGCTGCTTTACGAGTGGTCATACTAATTGGCCAACAGACGACCAGATGAGTGCCAGAGCGGAATCGTTTCCGTTAGCACACCTGACTAAACAGATGAGCCGATGAATTGCGAGATTGTTAATCCACAGAGAAATGAGGACCCAGAGACAGAGGACACCAAACCGTGAGCAGGAGGCAAGCGGATGTTCTTACTCTGCCAGTTTTGGGCGCACTAATAGATTCTTTTCGACATTGTAGGAGGTGTACCTCGATATCATTTGTTGCGATTTGTGTTGTGATCCGAGTATCACGCTTATATCGCTTGGATTTGAGTTTTGATGATGAGTTTTATGATATCGATTTCGTGCACCATTGCTGCACCTACTGGATATTTACATTTTCGTGCATAATTATCGCACTTGATATATGTTTTTATACACCGTTGTGTTGATTTATGATTTGAGCATATCTATTGCACTTGGTATTGGTTTTATGTATTTACTGCACATGTTTATGATTTCACGGATTTCATACAGTTGAGTTGATTTTGTGCATGTGGTACGCACCCGATTTGATCTTGCACCCGGTATGGCTTATATGTGCTTGCAGTGCATTGATGCGTGTTTTGTGCACGCAGTTGCACATGTTTATGATTTTATACACCTTGGTACACTCGGTGTTGCTTTTTATGCACTTGAGTTATTGATTGGTATTTTGTGCATTTAATGCACCAGATTTGTATTTTGTGCATTTGTTACATCAGACTTATATTTTTCGTACATGCTATTGCACTATATGCTTTTTACGGACATGGCGTGTTGATTTGGATTTTCGCGCATGATATGAGATGTGATTGTTTCCTGATTTAAAATCAGGAAGGCCTACAGAAGAGGCATCACGTGCTAACACGTGACCAGCAGTTACGTGTTGGCACGTGATATTTAAAAGCAGCGGCAAAGGCACATCAGTTCCCTGATCAAATCAAGGAAAATGCTTCAGAAGAGGTCACGTGCTCACACGTGGCCAGGGGTCACGTGTTGGCACGTGACATTTAAAAGCAGCGGCAAAGGCACATTAGTTCCCTGATCAAATCAAGGAAAAGGCTTCAGAAGAGGTCACGTGCTCACACGTGGCCAGGGGTCACGTGTTGGCACGTGACATTAAAAAGCAGCGGACCCATTCTCTGATTAAATCAAGAAAAAGGCTCCAGACGAGGGTCACGTGCTCACACGTGACCAGGGGTCACGTGGTGGCACGTGACGGCTAAGCACCGGCCAGAAGGCAGAGCGCAAAAAGAAGAAGAGGGCTCGTTCCAAGGGGGTCACGTGCCCACACGTGACCAGGGGTCACGTGGCCACACGTGACCGGCTTTCAAAGCATATTTATTTAACAGAATCAAATTCTGAAGAGATCACTCAAATCTTTCCAAAGGAAAATGATTATTCGGAACCGATTGAATTAAAAATTTAAAAGGTGATTAAATATCACCTATCTATGGAAAAATCTTGAATTTGGAAAGATTTCCCCTTAAAATCTAACCGTAAAAACTCTGCGTGGCTCCCGATATATCCAAAACCCCCTTTCAAAACAAAACACACGTACACTGCACATTGAGTTCGCATGACCAGTTTAACCCGTTAATCGGAGGTTCCTTCGCCCCAAAGGCGAGGGGTAATTAACGGCACCTTAGTCCGCGGCTGCCGGAGATTCGGATCCCCACAATCATTAAACCCCGGCCTACCCTAGGCAGGGGGAATCTGTAGTACGCCTGAGAAGCGTGCGCGTATTCCCATCTCAATGGGGTGACGAAAAACACCCTACAGATTCTGGCACGCCCGGTGGGACCAATCTCTCCTCCCATATTTCGGGTTAAACGTTCATGCGAACTCAATCATTATATATATCGATTGCCTATACTGAAATGATGTTCTTTTTTCCGTGCAGCAATCAACCTTCGACGACAATGTCTCCCCAGACGAATTCAGCTTCCAACGTGACCCCGATTCCGTACGTGGTCAAGATCAACGCTCGTGTGGTTCTCCCTGCAAGCCTCAGTCGACAGTGGGAGGAACAGCCCCGCCAGTTTGGCTCCGTCGTCATCTACCCTGCCGGAAGCGCTCATCTGGCGGAAATCCCGGCGGAACAGGTGGCCAAGCCGGTCCCAAGGGGCAAGAGGCCGAATGTTGTGATTTCTAAGGCACCACAACCGAAACTTAATATGGTGTCTGAACGACTCCCTGGTGCCCAAGCTGGAGGCAAGACTTCCGGTACGAAGGGCAACATCAAACGTCGCAGACAAGCTCAGGCAGTGACTCCAACAAATGCACAATCGAGCGTATCTCCAAGGCCCTCCATTGCCCGGTCTGCAGCGTCTTCCCAAAGAGCCGAAGTCTGCCAGGTGTTTAGAACGGAAAAGTTAAGGCAGAAGCGGCTCAGGTATCGAGCCAACAAGAGGGCCAGGGCTTCGGCCAAATGGAATCGTGTGAAGTTCCAAGTGCAGGGTTGCCCCGCGACGACGGCTGAGTCGGACGTAAGAATCAGCAATTCCTTCGAGCCTCTGAAGTGGGTTCAGAAAAACGCCATGACCGCCAGAATCAAGAAGACATCGGTTCGAACAGTGCCACAAAGAGACGTGTCCTGGCCCCAAAAGAAAAAGTACGGCACTGTCTCTTCAAGAGTCTATCAAGCACTTTGTGCCACACGAAAGCAGCGGGGCAAACCCAGAAAAGAAGCGCCAGCACCATTCAAGAACCTGGTTAGGCCAGCCGACTTCAATCGACTACCAGCTACCGAAACAAGGGGGTCAAGACAGCGATCCGTGAAATCAGCCGCCAATGATAGAAAGACGGCCGGATATATCGTCCATACGGTCTATATGGAGGGCGGGCGCCCCAGCGACAACCTTCGCAGCAAAAGCAAGGATGGGGCCACCACATCCCAAGCCCAATCTAGCCTGAATGTGGTTGCCGCTGCCCTAGAACAGCCACCCCTGCTGGATGAAGAAAACCCTCTCGATGAGGATGATAGGCAGAAAGACCCCTCGGTCCATGCAGAGTCAAGCTCGGATAGCGAGGAAGAGCCGACTTTCCGCCCGAGGACTGCGGAGCAAGAGCTGCTTCAAGAGCTTCGAAAACAGCTCAGGAGCAAAGATAAAGAGATGGCCAAGCTTTATTCGAAGATTGACGACTTAACGAACGTGGTGATGCAGCTTATGGCTCAAATTGCTCGAGCGCCTCCCAATCAAGCACAAGCCGCTACTAATCAGCCGGGTGATGACAATCCGAGGCAGCCAATGCCTGTTCCTTTGGGATCAAGACTGGTCGAGCCGCATGAAAGCCGGCCGCACTCCGCTTCTGGGGACGCCTTGGCCCCAGATAGCACTATCCCGCTAACACAGGATCGGATAATGGATTTGGTCACCAGCAAGGTTAAAACATTGGTGGCCGAAGCTGAAGCTCAGAAAGAAATCGGCAGTAGTGGGCGGCCATATCCCGCGCAATACGATCTGATTGAGTTCCCAAGCGGCTACGTCATTCCTAAGTTCGGAAGATTTGATGGAACGGGGAATGCAAATCAGCACGTCGCCCACTTCAAAGCATCGTGCGGAAATACAAGGGGCAATGACGCGCTCCTTCTTCGTCAGTTTGTCAACAGCCTGACCGGCGTCGCCTTCGACTGGTATGCGAGTATACCGGACGGGTCCGTCATTACCTTTGCCCAAATGGAGTCCCTGTTTCGGCAAAGGTTCATGAGCGTCAGTGATAAAATCTCCATTGCCGACCTTGTGAGGACCAAGCCGGGGAAGAATGAAAGCAACACCGACTTTATTGCTCGATGGCGTAATCTCACAGTTAAGTGTGAACCGCCGTTGGAGCAGGACCAGTCCGTCAGCCTTCTCATTGGGAACCTCAGCAATTGGATGGTCCCATTCTTGTGTACGGCGGGCCTCAAGACATTTCAGGAGCTAACCAAGAAAGTCCAAATGCTGGAACGCTCGAAGCAAGAGTCCCCGCCGGATTCTCAGAGAGAGAAAACTTGGAAAAGCAAGCGGGACGACAACCGTAGAAGCGGGAGTTCTAGCAGTACCAATGTCTTCAATGCGTCCGACAATGAAGAAAAGCGAAGGGCGGCCGAATCCAAAACTAACCGGTCTCGAAAGCCATTGCTGGGAGGAGATGGGCCTTCCCTAGAGGAGAAAAAGAACAAGGTTTACTCTTTCAGAAGGGACAAGGTCCGCAAGATATTTAAAGATGCCTTGAACAACGGCCTACAATTGCCGGAGTCGAAAAGACCCCAAGAAGCAAAAATGACCGACAATCCCCTGTATTGCCCATACCACCGAGTAGTGAGCCATGCGATCGAGAATTGCTATATCTTCAAGGACTGGGTCGAGAAGCAGTACAAGGCTGGAGAGATCGAGCTGTCTAAAAGTGTGTTGGTGAACAATCAAGTTGCAACCACCAACTTTATACAGACAGAAGCTGAAGCCTTCTGGGAGCAAACAGCCGAACCCGCTGCCCTGAGAAATGAGACGGACTCATCGCGGTCTCCGTGGAGTACGCACATATCTAATAAGACGAAAAAGATGATAAAGCTACTTCGGAAAGAACCCAGGACGGAATGGGAAGGGCAGAAGAAGCCTACCAGTCCAGCTGCCAATGCGGCTCGATCAGGATCAAAATCCAAGAAGCTCAAGAAGAAGAAAAGTGCAGCTCGGCGCGAAAAAGAGTCTGCAGGGAGATCGACCATTCAAAAATATATCGATTCCCTCGAAGAATATGAACAAAAGGAAAGAACATTGATTCAATTGAAGGAGTTCTTCCCTGTACAAGCGGCTGAAATTCTGGAGGAGTTAGAAGAAAACTCCAATGAAGAGATCCCAGTAGTGACCTGCTACGCCATCCATCTTGGCAGCGACTCCGAGGATGAGCTCTGTTTTCCTGAAGAAGACGAGGAGCTCGCCACAAAGGCCAACCAAGTCCAGCTCAGAAGCGGCAGGGCTCTGCCGCCAAATCAGGGCAATGCCCCAAAAGGAAAGGGAAAACAGATGGCTAATGATGAAGATGGCGGAGAACCGGCTGATGAAAACTTGAGTCCTTCCCCAGTAGACTATAATGTCTTGGCTCACCTTCGAAGGCTTCCGTCTCTCCTGAGCATCTACGACGCCTTGGTCCTATCTAAGGATCTTAGAGATGTTCTTATTCACGCTCTACAAAACACCGAGCGGTATCAGGCTCACTTTGCGGAAATTAATATGAAAGAAGCTCAGCACGCTTTGCATGCCGCCGCAGTCACATTTAAGGATGAAGACTTGCTACTGGGAACAGCTGAGCACAATCGGCCGCTTTACGTGACCGGGTACAGCGACGGAGATCGAATTAATCGCATATTGATTGATCCGGGGTCCTCAGTGAACATCATGAACTTGCGGACGCTGAAGAGTTTGTCAATGGACGTCCGACACCTGTCAAGGGAAAGGATTGTCATTCAAGGCTTCAACCAAAATTGCCAGCAAGTTCTGGGGTCCATAGCTCTGCCAATCAAATTCGGGGATCTGCAAACTGAAGCTAAGATATACGTGATCGACGCCGACACGTCTTATAAGATTCTCTTGGGGCGGCCGTGGCTCCACGATTATGGCATCATTCCGTCAACTCTCTATCAATGCATGAAGTATACTAAAAATGGCGAAGAAAGACGCATTGACGGAGACATCCAGCCGTTCGGTGTGCATGAAGTCCGATATGAAGATTCTCGGTACTTTATGAACCACCAAAATGCTAAGCTACAACTGACCGAGGATAGACCGGCCCCAAGACTCAAAAGCAAATCTGCGCCGGCTGTCACTTTCAAAAGCAAAAGTACCCAAGTGCGCCCGCATTTCGGCAGCGACACTGATGAGTCCGACGCTGGAAGCCCGTCCTTCCGTAAAACTCGCCCTCATTTCGGCAGCGATACGGACGAATCTGTTACTGAAGGCCCATCTAGCAGCAAAGTCCGCCCTCATCTTGGCAGTGACACTGAAGAGTCAGAAGAAGAGGACCTGTCGTGCGACAGCTGTGCAGATTGGCCCCCCATGCAGCAAGCGAAACTACGAGAGACCTTCGAAGTCGCGGAAGGGTCCCTGGCCATCACAAGGGTGCCAGAACGGATATGCAAAGAGCTCGACGCGTTGTCAATCTCTACCGTGGACCAGCTGAAAACTTTCTACGTGCCCGGGAGGAAAAATGGACAGAAGGGCATCTTATTTTACGGGTCAAACCCCGTTGTGCACCCGGACGATCTTTCTGTCGTGTGCCTTCCCTAAGAGAGAGGCATAAGAGCCGTCCTCAATCCCAGATACTATGCGCCCGAGATGCGGGAATACTTTAAGAAGTGCGGATGCCGGTTATATCAAACGGAGTCCGAAGCAAAGTTTTACGAAGGGCTATGGTATCCGCCCCAGGTCCGAGCGCTCATCGATGGACGAATTCCAGATAGACGGGGCATAGGCTACATTCAACCTGATTCTAAAGCGTGCTACATGATCCATGTTGGTGAGGCCAGCGAAAGATCAAAAGATGATGACGAGATATCCGAGCCAGAAGAAGCTCCTCAAGAGCTCGAAGATGGCGGTCAAGCAACCTTTGACGAGCTAACCGAGATTGACTTAGGAACACCCGATAATCCAAGGCCGACCTACATCAGCTCGCTCTTGTCAGAGGAAATGAAAGCGCAGATAATTGCCCTGCTGCATGAGTTCGTCGACTGCTTCGCGTGGACGTACAAAGAAATGCCTGGCCTTTCCCCTGAAGTGGCCGTACATAAGTTGGCTATATCTCCTGATGCTAAGCCAGTCAAACAAGCTCCTCGAAGAATGAGAAGGGAACTAAAAGAAAAGGTCATCGAGGAAACTAAGAAGCTCATCGATGCCGGCTTCATCAGGGAAGAGAAATACGCGGACTGGATCGCATGCATAGTCCCAGTGAAGAAGAAAAATGGGCAGATCCGAGTTTGTGTCGATTTCAGAGACCTCAACAAGGCATGTCCTAAAGATGACTTCCCGCTACCTGTCATGGAAATGATGGTCGATGACACCTCAAATTACGAGCTGTTCACCTTTATGGATGGCTCATCTGGATATAATCAGATCAAAATGTCGCCTGAGGATGAGAAACACACAGCATTTCGAACCCCGATCGGAATATATTGCTACAAGGTAATGCCATTCGGACTGAAGAACGCAGGTGCTACATATCAAAGGGCAATGACCAATACCTTTGATGACCTGATCCATAAAGTCGTCGAATGTTATGTTGATGATCTGGTCGTCAAGACTAAAACCAAGGCCGATCATATCCAAGATCTTAGGACCGTTCTCACCAGACTGAGGGAATACGATCTGAAGATGAATCCTCTGAAATACGCTTTTGGCGAGTCATCGGGAAAATTCCTGGGCTTCATAGTCCGACATCGAGGGATCGAAGTTGACCCATCAAAGATAAAGGCCATTATGGAGATGCCCCCTCCGAAGAGTTTGACGCAGCTAAGATCTTTTCAAGGCAAGCTTGCTTATATACGGAGGTTTATCTCAAATTTATCGGGGAGATGTAGGCCCTTCTCAAAGCTCATGAAGAAAGGAGCTCCTTTTATTTGGGATGCCGAATGTCAAGCAGCGTTCGAAAGCATCAAACAATACTTGTTGCAACCTCCAGTGCTGGCCGCTCCCATTCTAAATAAACCGCTGATTCTCTACACTGCCGCGCTGGACGAGTCACTCGGTGCGCTCCTTGCCCAGAATAAAGAGGAGGGAAAAGAAAATGCCCTCTGCTACCTCAGTCGAACTCTAGTCGGGGCGGAACACAACTACTCCCCAATCGAAAAGCAATGCCTGGCTCTGATATTTGCTGTGAAGAAGCTGAGGCACTATCTGCTGGCTCATCGGGTTATACTGATCTCCAAGGTCGACCCGCTCAAACACTTGATGACCAAAGCAAGCCTAGCCGGCAGAATGGCAAGATGGACTGTCATGCTGCTTGAGTTTGACATAGTTTATACTCCTCAGAAAGCAGTAAAAGGGCAGGCTCTTGCAGACTTTCTCGCTGCTCATCCCATACCAGAAGGGTCGCCGCTAAATTGTGAGTTACCCGACGAACAAGTGATGCACCTCGAGAAAGATGGGCCATGTTGGGAGCTCTACTTCGATGGAGCCTCATCAATAAGGAGCTCCGGCAGATCAAGCGTCCCGGAGGTAAAAGCGGGGATAGGATTGGTGTTCATCACGCCATCAATGGGAACCCTACGTCGCTCTTTCGCTCTCACCGAGCCTTGAACGAACAATGAGGCCGAGTATGAAGCTCTGATAGCTGGTTTGGAGCTCGCCATAGAAATGGAAATCCTTCGGCTACGGGTTTACGGTGACTCCCAGCTTGTCGTCAACCAAGTAAGCGGCAACTATAAGATATACAAACCCGAGTTAGCTCGGTACAGAAGCCGGGTGGTGGAACTCATGAAACGGTTCACTCACATCGAGCTAACAAGAGTTCCTAGAGCATTGAACGGAAAAGACGACATACTCGCTCGCCTAGCCAAGGAGCTGGCTGATCCTGACATGGACGAAATTCTGATCACAGTCAGGAGTCGACAAATTCTACCCCCAGTCTCTCTACGAGAAGAGGAAAGCGTGGAACAGGAGAGCAGTCCTGCGGGAGAAGCTTCGATCATCCAAGACGAGCCCGATTGGAGAGAACCCTTCATAGAGTACCTCCGATACGACAAGCTGCCCGAAAGAAAATCTGCGAGGATTCAGCTGAAGAAAAGAGCTCTCCGATACGTGTTTGTAAATGACACGTTATACCGCAGGTCATATGACCAACTCTGGCTCAGGTGTCTGTCACTGGCCGAAGCCCAAAAGGTCATGAAAGATGTTCACTCGGGCATTTGCGGTGCTCACCAATCTGGCCCCAAGATGCGACTTCAAATCAAACGGCTTGGGTATTATTGGCCCACCATGATATGGGATTGCGGAGAGCATGGAAAGAAGTGTCAGATCTGCCAAATCCATGGTGATTTCATTCACAAGCATCCCAATCCGTTGCATCCTACGGTGGCGTCGTGGCCCTTCGAAGTCTGGGGCACCGACATTGTTGGCCCAATTGATCCTCCGTCATCCAAAGGCCACCGGTTCATACTGGCCGCGACAGACTACTTCTTCAGATGGGCTGAAGCTGTCCCGTTGAAAGAAGTCAAGACAAAGATATTCTGACGTTCTTCCAGTATTCTATACCGCTTCGGTACACCAAGAAGAATCATTTCTGACAACGGGCCTTTTTTCAAGAGCTTCAATGTCTTAAGGTTCGCTACTCAGCACAAGATAGACTGGAGATATTCCTCCATCTATAATTCAAGAGCCAACGGGCTAGCCGAAGCCTTCAATAAGACTCTATGCAAGCTCCTGAGGAAAAATGCTTCAGCCAACAAGAGAGACTGGAATCTCAAACTTCACGAGGCGTTGTGGGCATATCGTACCACGCACCGTACTCCAACACAGTCCACTCCATACTCATTGCTCTTCGGAGTGGAGGCGGTCCTCCCCCTCGAAGTCGAAGTTCCAAGTTTAAGAATGGCCGTTCAGTACGAGTTGACGGAGGAGGAAAACGTGTTCCTTCGACTTGAAGAGCTCGATGCCCTCGAAGAAAAGAGGCTCGCGGTGCAGCAAAATCTGGAGCTATACCGAGCCCAAATGTCACGGGCCTATGACAAGGTAACCCGTCTCCGCGCTTTCAAGAAAGGTGAATTGGTGTTGGTCCTCAAAATACCGATCATCCCCAATCGACATGCCAAGGGAAAATTTGAGCCAAACTGGGAAGGACCATACGTCATCGAGAAAGTGTTCGACGGAGGATCCTACCAACTAATAAGTGCCGAGGGAGAAAGGCCCATGCCACCCATCAATGGCCGATATCTCAAGAAATACTACACGTGAATGCTCCAAGTCGCAGGCGAATTGAGCACATCAGCCCTACGGTCTGGATCATACATCCTGCAAAACCGTATACAATCTACGGACGCAAATGGCCCCTATCTCTCCCAAATCCTGCCGGTGAGACTACTTTTAAAAGTCCCACCAGCGGCAAAAAAAAAAAAAGAAAAAAAGAGAAAAAAAAGAATAATAATAAAAGAAATAAAAAAAGAATAAACGGTATGTCCACAATCAAAACGGGCACGAATGAAAACCCGAAAGGGCTCCGTGAGTAAAAACAGAAGGACTACCGGCGTGTCTGTGAAAACCCGAAAGGGCGCAAACTCGTGAAAGGAGATGAAATACACTCGTAAAGTCCTCTCGACCTTGTGAGGAGAAAACCCTGCGTGAGATCCTTACGACTCACAAAGGAGCAACACACTTAGGAATCCTCACGATTCCTAAGGAGAAAATACACCTGCGGGATCCTTACGACTCGTAGGGAGAAAATGCTTTTATGGGACCCTCACGGCCCATAAAAATTGAAAAGCCTTAGGTGATAGGGACCCAAACCTGTCTCCTAAGCCATCGTTCCCCAACGGGCAACGGCAAATGATGAGTCGCTCCTGGTATTTCGCTTCAGTGTTAGCGGTGCTGATGCCGACCAAAAACCCAAATCCCAAGTCCTCCCAAGGCAAATGATGAGTTGCTCCTGGTATTATTCCAGTGCAGCAATGCTGATGCCAAACAAGATCCAAATTCCAAGTCCCCGACCCCAAAGTGGCGAATGATGAGTCGCTCCTGGTACCATATTTCAGTGTAGCGATGCAGACGCCAACCAAATTCCAAATCCCATACCCCAACGGCGAATGATGAGTCGCTCCTGGTACCACATTCCAGTCCAGCGATGCAGACGCCAACAAAGCCCTGAAATTTTTCCGGCCCTACGGTCTGGATCATACATCCTGCAAAACCGTATACAATCCACGGGCGTAAAACAATCCCAACCTCTCCCAAGTCCTATCGGTGAGACCACATTCAAAGTCCCACCAAAAAAATAAAAAAAATAATAATAAAAAAAAAAACCAATTCCAAAATCCTCCCGGGGCAAATGATGAGTTGCTCCTGGCATTGTTCCAGTGCAGCAATGCAGATGCCAAACAAAAACCAAAATCCCAAAATCCTCTCAATGACAGATGATGATTCGCTCCTGGTACCATATTCCAGTATAGCGATGCTGATGTCAACCCAAATCAAAATCAACAAGTCAACTTCCACTCCGACACCGCAGAAAGCGGAGCAAGTCAGAATCCAATCTCGACACCGCAAGAAGCGGAGCAAGTCAAGTCTACCCCTGACACTGCAAGAAGCAGAGCAAGTCAAATCAAGAACCGACCGTCCACGTTGCTAAAAGGGCAGAACCGACCGTCCACGTCGCTAAAAGGGCAGCATCGACCGTCCAAGTCGTTAAAATGGCATCACCGACCGTCCACGTCGCTAAAAGGGCAGCATCGATCGTCCAAGTCGCAAAAAGGGCAGAACCGACCGTCCAAGTCGCAAAAAGGGCAGCATCGACCGTCCAAGTCGTTAAAATGGCAGCACCGACTGTCCGCGTCGCTAAAAGGGCAGCATCGACCGTCCAAGTCGCAAAAAGGGCAGAACCGACCGTCCAAGTCGCAAAAAGGGCAGCACCGACCGTCCAAGTCGCAAAAAGGGCAGCACCGACCGTCCAAGTCGTTAAAATGGCAGCACCGACCGTCCACGTCGCTAAAATGGCAGCACCGACCGTCCATGTCGCAAAAAGGGCAGAACCGACTGTCTAAGTTGCTAAAATGGCAGCAACGATCGTCCAAGTCGCAAAAAGGGCAGAACCGACCGTCCAAGTCGCAAAAAGGGCAGCATCGACCGTCCAAGTCGTTAAAATGGCAGCACCGACCGTCCACGTCGCTAAAATGGCAGCACCGACCGTCCATGTCGCAAAAAGGGCAGAACCGATTGTCTAAGTCGCTAAAATGGCAGCAGCGACCGTCCAAGTCGCAAAAATGGCAGCATCGACCGTCCACATCGCTAAAATGGCAGCATCGACCGTCCACGTCGCTAAAAGGGCAGCGCCGACCGTCCAAGTCGCAAAAGGGCAACACCGACCGTCCAAGTCGCAAAAAGGGCAGAACCGACCGTCCATGCCGTAAAAAGGGCAGTGCCAACTTCCCAAAAAGCGGGAACCAAATCAGGCCGCCTCCAAGTAAAAGAGGATCCATCAATTTCATGCACACGACCCACATATGTGGTGTGCATTTATTGATGGGGGGCAATTTGTTGGGGTAAAAATTTACACCCCGGTTGACCAAGTCAAAATCAAAGTCAACCCCAAGCCAAGTGGGCCCAAGCCCAGATCCAGTGGGCCCATGCCCGGGTCGAGCCCAAACATGAAGCGGCCGGCCTCCCCCCCATGCCAAGATAAAATTTTGTAATAAATAATTTTGTTGCATTTTATAGGCATAAAGCCAAATTTTTGTAAAGCCCATGGCTTATGTGTAAAAAGAAATAGCACATGAGCCATGGGATAGGCAAAATGCCATTTGGTGAAGCCCAAGGGGCTACATGTAAAGTGTATAGCCTATAAAGGCAAGGATAATGAAATATCCCAACAACTTTTTCTTTCTCTAAAATTTTTTCCAGATCTGAGATCTTTTCTTCTTCTTCAAGGTTCCAAAACCCTCTTCTTTCTCTTGAATTAAATCAAGAGTTTTACTCTTCTTTTTATAAAACAAATTAGTTTTTCACCACAAAACCCACAAAGGAGAACTTGGATCTATCGTTAGATCTCAAAAAGAAGAAATTTTTAGATCTCACATCTCTTGAGCCAGCCAACAGAGGAGGAAGAAGAAGAACCCATTTTCTCAACCAAAATATTTTATTTTTCAGGAGTTTAACTCCACTAATTTCTCTTCCGGGAGTTTCTGGGGCTAAAAGCCCTCTTCTCCTCGCCGGCGCGCTAGCGCTCGAACGCAAAGCACCTACGTGCCGACACGTGGCGCGTTTGCGCTCCAGCGCACTGCGCGCAAGCGCAAAGCGCCCACGTGCGGACACGCAGGCGCGTTTGCGCTCCAGCGCACTGCGCCCGAGCGCAAAGAGCCCACGTGCCGACACGTGGCGCGCGCGCTTGCGCTCCAGCGCACTGCGCCCGAGCGCAAAGCGCCCACGTGCCGACACGTGGCGCGCTTGCGCCCGAGCGCCCAGCGCTCATGCGCAAAGCGCCCACGTGCCGACACGTGGCGCGCTTGCGCCTGAGCGCACAGCACCTAAGCGCATAGCGCTCAAGGCGCTGGCCCCACGCATCCTTTGGATGTCTTTTCCCCCCTTTTGTTTATATATACATGTATATATATACATATGTATACATATGTGCACATACACATACTCCGCAACATTCTCCCCCTTTCAAAACAAGAGGGCTCGTTCCAAGGGGGTCACGTGCCCACACGTGACCAGGGGTCACGTGGCCACACGTGACCAGGGGTCACGTGGCCACACGTGACCGGCTTTCAAAGCATATTTATTTAACAGAATCAAATTCTGAAGAGATCACTCAAATCTTTCCAAAGGAAAATGATTATTCGGAACCGATTGAATTAAAAATTTAAAAGGTGATTAAATATCACCTATCTATGGAAAAATCTTGAATTTGGAAAGATTTCCCCTTAAAATCTAACCGTAAAAACTCTGCGTGGCTCCCGATATATTCAAAACCCCCTTTCAAAACAAAACACACGTACACTGCACATTGAGTTCGCATGACCAGTTTAACCCGTTAATCGGAGGTTCCTTCGCCCCAAAGGCGAGGGGTAATTAACGGCACCTTAGTCCGCGCCTGCCGGAGATTCGGATCCCCACAATCATTAAACCCCGGCCTACCCTAGGCAGGGGGAATCTGTAGTACGCCTGAGAAGCATGCGCGTATTCCCATCTCAATGGGGTGACGAAAAACACCCTACACCTTCAACACTTTTCCCGTTCTGAGTCCGGGGGATAGCGGCTTCGACAGCCTCTGCCGGAACCTCGGGCTCCAACAGAGGGAGGGTAGTCCCCACTACCTCACCGCCTTCGGGAAGGGCCGTTGGAGCAACAACCTCCAAAGGAGCCTCCCCCAAAGGGGCAAGCACTCCCTGGTCAAGAACGGCCGCTGGAGGCTCTACCATAAGAGGAGCAGCCTCATCAGCCCCCTCCACATCGAGCAATGCTTCATCGGGAATTTCGGCAGGCTTTAGCTTCAATGAGCCCGTAAGGAGCTTCCCCAGCGTCGAAGATTCTGCACAATTCAAATAAGAATAAGGATACACATATACAGGCATGAATAATCTGAAGAACTACAAAAAGAACCACAACGTACCGATGCGCAAAGAAGCCCTCAATATGGCTTCTTCAAGCCGCTGCTCCTTCTCAAGGAGGTGGGCTCGCCGGGGTTCAAGGGTAGACTCATGGCTGCCGGTCCATAAAGAGAGTGCGTCCGCTACGTCTTCTGAAGCGGCCTGCTTCAGAGCCCTTTCCCCCCACTCCTCCAAAGGACCGATAAATCGCCGCCGAATCCACGAAGGGTCTTCGTAAAAAATTACAGCGGGATAGGACTTCTTCGGAACCCTGGCGTTATGAGACACGTCTTTGGAACGCCGTATGGCCTCAGCCAACTGTGCGGCCTCCTCATCGGCCGAACTCGGGAAGGGAAGTCCAGCGTCTGACTCTTGCAGGGCCAACGGTTCGTCTTCAAGAATAGGCTCAGACTCCGCCAAAGAATCGAGCAAATTGGTGGCCGCTTTCCTCCGCCGCTTAGACCCAGAGCCGGTCGCCGAGGATGACCGCTTCCTCTCCCGCGAAGCCTTAGGGCGGCGCTGACCCACATCGCCTTCGACACCCACATCCCTATTACCCTCGCCCGGTGCCACGACCGAAGATGCCACTGCCACTGCCGATGCCATGGGGGGCGGTGCTGCCACAGGCTGTGGTGCTATTACTGGGGCCCTTCCACCTCGCAATCGGGAACCCAGGGGCATACCAGCCGTTGGAGTAAGGTCTACCTCCGATTCTCCTGGGATGAGCGCAGTGCTGGTATCCCTTAGAGGGAAGCAGACCGGAGCCCTCGGTCGCAGCTTAGCTCCTGGAACCAGAGGAGGGGCGTCGCGGCCAAGAAGCACCCTCCTTTCCTCAAGAATAATTGGGTTGATCCGATGAAGATACCAACCCCTAAACGCGCCCACGCACCGGGGCAAGTACTCAGCTTCAGGGACCATGAAGTGGGAGCCGGTGTTTAGCCTCATGAAATGATGAGCGGCATCGCGAACGGCATCGAGCGAAGGGATCGGGGCGACTATAAAAGCCTCGAAAGGAACACCCTGGTCGTATCCAAGCTGTCGGGCGAATCGATGCGGATTGTACTGCATGAAAAGAGCTGCACTGTCCTTGCGAAACACCAAGTAGCCCAGTCTAATAGTGTACAAGTGCGCGGCCTCCCGAGGCTTCAAAGAAGGTGCGTTGTCTTTTGACAGGTCCCAGAGTTGTTGAACTGGACCTGAGAGAGTAGACAAGACCCGATCATTAAAAACCATCCCGCCAGCGGCAGCGTAAGGAGAAATCAGCAACCGAATAGCCCCGAACTGAGTCGGGTCGGCGGCAGAAGCATCCACCAATCGCATAAGTCGCGGGAAGGGATAGGCGTCGTAAAACGCGGGCCTCTGATGCATAGCGAAAGCCCCCAGCACATGCATTTCGACCCAGGACATGAAATAATGAAGCGAAAAGTTTACTACATCCACGCCGGGAGTAGAGGTATTAGCTGCGGTGCCCAACCCGTGATAAAGATGCGCCAACGCCGGGATACCGACGGCCAACCGCGTCCCCTCAGCTATACAATGAGCCGGGTAGATAACCGAAGCCCTCATAAAACGACGATGCATGGGGATGACAAACCAACTGAGCCAGACACTGACAAACCCCACGAAGAACGTCTCCTCGTCAATACCGGGTGCTGCAATGGACTCAAAAGACATCGGCGACATGATGGGGATATAGTATTGAGGTAGATCCGATTCAGTGGTCGGCAGCTTCTTCGGACCAAACCCAAAGGGGTCTCTAATGTTGGCAAACTTCGGAGCTGTCTTCGACACGACGTCCTCACGAAGGAAACAAGCAATGAAGCTCTTGAAAGTAACACCCTGCTCTTCGGATTCGGTGAACAATCGGTCGAAGATACCTAGCGCCTTGATCAAACTGGGTCGCTTGTGGCGAATGGCGTTCTCAACAGACAAGCCGTCAACCGGTGCAGGCTCGGGCTCGAAGACATACTCGTCAGGAGGCAACAACTCCTCATACAGTGCACCCCTGATTGGCAATCCCGAGATTTCATAAAATTCTGCCAGAGAAATCGAAACCTCGCGATCTCCTAAAATGAAAGTGTTGGTGGGAAGATTCCATTGATTCAAGAACGCCCTAACCCACCAGACGTGCGGGCACTTATAATGGAAGAGTGACGCATATATTGCCTGATAAAGCCCGACCTTCTGCAATCGTGCACGATGGGCAGAAAGGATGTAGCGAGCCCAGAGAAGGTAGCCCGTAGGGTGTCGAGGAGTGAGCCCTATCTAATAAATTTGCCCCCACGGGTGGGCCTCACCCTGGCAAATACACCGCCCCAAGATATCTATAGCCGGGATCGGATGGTTTGGGATACCAGTCGTCGAAGGCTCGAGCCTCCCCGTTGGAGTCCAGTTGGGCATCTCCACAGCAAAAATCGTTCTCGGAGGGTCCGTCAGCAAGAATGGGAAAGTAGGCTCTGTCGGTACTGCACAGAGGAAACTCCGGCGACCCCGGATAATATGGCTGTACCAAGTTCCCCATAGAAGCAAGTTAGTACAGTTCGGGTCATGAGCCCGGATCATCGCCATCGCTTCCTCATCGGACGGTGATTGAGGAAAAGTGACCTCCGAACGGGTAAAGGGAAAACACGGAGCAGAAGCCATCGCACCTGAAATCGAATGGAAGAAGACCGTCAAAAGCAAAGTCAGCAATATACATCCATGCATGAACATGAAGACTAGCTGAAGAAAACAACAGTAGACTTTTTTTTTGGGACCATTGGCTACAAAACACATGGGCCCCATAGAATCAGGATGACGGCTCATTAATAATGAGGCCAAGCAGTTATAATAAAACAGAGGGAATATCCTCATCAAATAAAGAATGGGTTTCAAGTAACCCTACACATCCCCCCTAGAGGACAAATCTGTCTCGGGCTTTACAACAGATCCAACAGGATCAAACGAATTAAATTCCCACAGAAGACATCATTACGAAGTTCCTGTTTCATTAATTGCAGAATGATAACCTAGGGTAAGGAGACTCTAAGGAGCCCCCATAAGAAGAAACCGAGTTCTTCACAGGAATTAAATTCCTTATTAAGAAAAGGGAATTAAATTCCCCAAAAAAGCCTTTTCTGTGAACAGAGTTAAACTCCATGGATCATCGTGTGAACCCTAAGAAATCTACTGTTGGAGGTTAAATGGTTTCGTATTTTGGTTAAGAAACTTGAAGAAAAATGGGTTTTTTGTTAAAAAAGGGTAAAAACCCTTGTTTTGGATTTAAAATCTAGAGGAATGTGAGAGTTCATCGTTCATTCGAGAGCATTACCTAAAGAGAAAAGTCTCTTCGAACAGAGTTAAACTCTGGAAGATTTTCAAGGCAGAGAACTAAGCTCTGGGAAAAGAGAATTAAATTCTCAAAAGAAGAAAGTTCTCAAAGGAGGAAGATGAGCAAAGTGGAGGCTCTTCTGAAATGACCCCAATATTTATAGGAGGTGATGGAAACGCTTCATCTCCCCAAATCCCTAGAGGAATCCAACGGTCGCAAAAGATGACAGCGTTGCACTCACGTGCAGACACGTAAGAACAACGCTGTGGGGGCATTTGTTTCCTGATTTAAAATCAGGAAGGCCTACAGAAGAGGCATCACGTGCTAACACGTGACCAGCAGTGACGTATTGGCATGTGACATTTAAAAGCAGCGACAAAGGCACATCAGTTCCCTGATCAAATCAAGGAAAATGCTTCAGAAGAGGTCACGTGCTCACACGTGGCCAGGGGTCACGTGTTGGCACGTGACATTTAAAAGCAGCGGCAAACGCACATCAGTTCCCTGATCAAATCAAGGAAAAGGCTTCAGAAGAGGTCACGTGCTCACACGTGGCTAGGGGTGACGTGTTGGCACGTGACATTAAAAAGCAGCGGACTCATTCTCTGATTAAATCAAGAAAAAGGCTCCAGACGAGGGTCACGTGCTCACACGTGACCAGGGGTCACGTGGTGGCACGTGACGGCTAAGCACCGGCCAGAAGGCAGAGCGCAAAAAGAAGAAGAGGGCTCGTTCCAAGTTGGTCACGTGCCCACACGTGACCAGGGGTCACGTGGCCACACGTGACCGGCTTTCAAAGCCTATTTATTTAACAGAATCAAATTCTGAAGAGATCACTCAAATCTTTCCAAAGGAAAATGATTATTCGGAACCGATTGAATTAAAAATTTAAAAGGTGATTAAATATCACCTATCTGTGGAAAAATCTTGAATTTGGAAAGATCTCCCCTTAAAATTTAACCGAAATAACAAAGGAAAGTCTCTGGATTTAAAATCCAATGGTGAATAAAATTCACCTAATAATCCAAAGGTCCAAATGAATGATGAATACAAATCAAATCTCTCAATGAAAAATTCATCAAAAAACTAATTGATTCTGCTGCTTCTCCTATAAATAGGAGCCAAGAGACACACAGGGAGAGATATATGCAGAGGGATCGATACATAGAGAGAAAAAAGAGAGCCTTGATACTTTGGAGGAATTTGGATCTTCTGCAAAAGAAAACCCTAGGTAAGAATGGGAAGGCTTTTTGAAAGAAAAAGAGAATTTAATTCTCAATAGAGTTTAACTCTGATATTAAACAGAAGAACATAGTTCTCTCTTTGGTGGAGGATCTGTAAAGTGCACATCTCCCCTTGAATTGAGAATTTAATTCTCATTGGGTTGAGATCCTGCCATGCAGATCCAAAGCATAAAGAGAGAATGGAAGCTTGAGAATTTAATTCTCACAGAACTATAGGAATTTAATTCCTTTAAAATAAAATTAGGGTTTAACCCTATGTTATGTGAATTTAATTCCTTCAGAATGAACAGAATCGGGGTTCAACCCTAGTTAAGAACTTAGTTCTGTTAAAATAACAGGAATTTAATTCCTTTAAGAAAGAAGAAATTAGGGTTTCACCCTATGACAGAATCTCATGCCTCTCTAAAAGAGAGTGGGAATTTAATTCCTTTAAAGCTTTTATTAGGGTTTAACCCTATGATAGAATTCAGTTCTTCACAAATATGAGGAATTTAATTTCTACAGAAAATTCAGAGTTCAACTCTATCCCAGAATATAAATCTTCAGAAGGAAATAGGAATTTAATTCCTCTTAAAGTTATCGTTAGGGTTCAACCCTACGAAGAGTTTAATTCTTAAAAAAGGGATTAACAGATCTTCTAAAAAACATACAAAGAGGCAGGGTCACGTGCCACCACGTGACCCCCGAAAAGATCCACAGAGAAGGGCCTTTGAGGCAGTGCCTCACGTGACCCACGTGACCTTTGGCAGAAGCTTTAACATACAAGCATTTAAATGCCCGTCACGTGATGGCACGTGATGCTCTAAAAGATGCAATATTCTCAGCAGAACAAATGAAGGGAGGGCGCCCTCACGTGCTACCACGTGACCCCCCTTGCCTCAGTGTTTAACACTAAATTGGAACCTCTGAATCCAGTGTTAAAACACTGTTTGGCCTTAGTGTTCAACACTAATCAAAGAACTTTATTTGCAGTGTTTAACACTGAATTTCTTAGTGTTTAATACTAAATTAAACCCCTGTTAACAGAGCTTAAGACTATCTCCCTTAATGTTCAACACTAAAATCTCTGTCACCAGTGTTTAACACTGATTATTCTTAGTGTTTAACACTAATTTGAAACCTCTGCTGCTAGTGTTTGACACTGATTTGCTCTAGTGTTTAACACTAATTTGAACTCCCTGTTGCTGGTGTTTAACACCAACTCTCTATTAGTGTTAAAACACTAACTTGATCCCAGTGTTCAACACTGCTGAATTAACGTTAGCCCAATTGGCTAAATGGCCAGAGGCAAAGCCTCTCCTTCAATGGACCAACAGGAAGCCAATATTCCAAACATGATTGGACTTAGCCCAAGATGGTTATAAGTTCTCAACTCAGACTTAACTGGGCTAATGGGCTCATAACATAATTAATTGGTCTTGATCCCAAATTGGGCCAAAGACTATTTAATCCACCCCGGTTCAAGGGTACATCTCTTCATTCCTTTGATACTTGGCGTTGTAATTCCTCAACGTCTTCAAAAAGGTGACGGGTCCCGATGACCACACATTGACATGGACTGTGGGGTCCTTAAACTCATGGACTATGAGGTTGTCACGCCCCGCTTCCCAGAGTACGCAAGATTGGGCACGTGACATAGCCAACCATGCAACTTGTGGGTAGGAAGTATCCATCCACAGTCACATTACGGTTGTAGAGATATCAAGAACAAGATAAATAAACTAATCTAGCACATGTCCAAATCCATAATAACAAGAGTCAATAAACAATAAGTGCGGAAGCAAATGATCCAATACAATAAATAAATAGTACGTCCCATAATGCGGGCTCACATCTGGAAATGAAATGGAATAAATAAACTAATCACTATGGAACTCACAGATCAGCCTGCTGGCTGAAGTACTCCTGCTCGGTCGACGACAGTGGTAAAGAATCTGGGCCATGCAAAACCCAGACGTCAACGCGTCATGTCAACCAATAATAAAATATGAACATGGTAATAAGCAATGCAGAAAATAAACATGAATAAAGCAAAAATATGAAACAACAGTGCAGGGTAGTGTGCAGTGGGTAACTAAACTGTTCTATCAGGTTTCTATTCTAAAGTCTTTGAAATCAATTGGTGACTCGTCGATGTAACTCAATAGTATCCCGTGCGTGCCCGGGACCACGGTCAAGATTCTCAGGGCTGAATCCGAGACGTGCCGCTAGGCAGTAACAAGTAGCAGGATGGGCGAGTGATGTCAGCATCATCACTCCGGGGCTGGCCAAGCCCGTAAGACTGATCAGAACAGGTATCGAACTGTTGAGTTACAAGTCGGTTTCACCTTTGATTTCCCCATACCCCCAAGTTATGTATGTCAGGTCAGGTATTCAGTAATCAAGAACTAATGCCAACACAGGATCAGGTAAAAGCAGGTCTGTCTGGATAGACAACAGGAATGGTCCATGAGGACCCCAAGTCAGGTTTGTTGGCATTAGGCATGAGATCAGGTAACAGGTTAGGTCATGGTACATCAGGTTGAGTCGGTATGTATATATATATCATGTGTAGCAAGGTCAGGTCAATATGTAATGCAATCGAATGTGTGCTCATAACAGGTATAAAAGCGAATAAGGAACAACAGCAGGAAATAAGGTAAATAACAATAACAGTTCATTTAATCACAATGGTGCTTTGTATTATCTTATTAACAGGTTCGAGCACCCTTGGGGTGCAATAATTACAAGGTAGTGCAATATTAATAACAGAAAGTGATGAAGATATATGTGTACAATTATCGTCCTTTAAATAGCAAAATGATTAACTGGTAGTTTCGTTATTAGGGTTACAGTGGCAAAATACGATTTAGGTGGCAGTATCATGATATATATCATATTTCGTCCAATGAGAAAAGTAACTATATTTAGTTAATCCTCGCAAGTTTTATGAGTCAAGCACACTTAATTAGCATAACATAGCATGTAGCAAGTAATACTTGCCTCGACGGTATCGCAAACCGGAAAACACGAACGCAACGTCGGCGGAAAACACGCGACGGATGCACGGGCCACGGATTGAGTCCAAACAGCGAACAGCGGGACCACACGGACCAGAGTACCTCGCTGGAGAGTCGGGTCCGGTCGTCGGCACGGCCGGAATCCGGCGAAATGTCAAAATGGCGACTAAGTTAGCAAATACAAATCCAAGCGATAAAACGAACAGCGAAGGGATATGCAAAAGGGGGATGGTGAACAGAGGCTTACAGGGAAGAACCAGGGGGCAACCACAACGGGTTCGACGGCGATGGGGCGCCGGCGAGGCAGCGACGGCGGCAGCGAAGGCTGAAAGTTGCTGGGTTCGCTGGAAAGGGATGGTGCGATGAGTAGAGGAGGGTGCTGGCCTGATCTGGTGTTCAAGGGGAGAAGGAGGTGGTCGGCGGTGGCTCTGGCAACGACGGCGAGGGTCGACGGCGAGTTTCCCGGTGACTAGGGTTGGTGTTAGGGTTGGGCTCTGTTGCAGTTGCAACGCCGGCGAGGGAAGGAGGAGGAAGATGAGGAGGTTGGGACGAGGGTGAAGGGAGGAAGGCTCTGGCGTCGTCGGTGATGGGAGGCGGCGGCGACGGCGAGATCTGCGTGCAGGTGGTAGCGTCGGGTGCAGCTGCAGGCTCTGAAGGAGGGAGGAGAGGAGGAAGGGGTGCTGTCGAGGCCGAGGAGGCGAGGGTGATGACGGCGAAGTCGCGGGGAGGTCGGCGGCGAGGGCACGACGAGGCTAGGGTTAGGGTTCGTGGGTTCTCTCGTGGTGAGTTTTGTGTGAGGACGAGGAACTGTTTGGGAAATATAAAATAGAGAGAGAGAGAAGATTATAGGAGAGAGGGAGAGAGAGATTGTTAGAGAGAGAGAGAGAAAGAGTTGGGGGCCCACGAGGGAACTGAGCCTCGCGATTGGCTGGGATGGGTACGGGGATCGTAAAAGGAAAATTTGTAAAGATTTAAAAAGGATTTAATTGTTAATTTTAGTAACGGAAAATATATTTTTATAGTTTTAAATATATTTAATTAAATGGGCATTTCGGCGCTAAATGAAACATTTCCAAATCGCGCCCGGGTTGCGCCCAAATGTTTCAAATTCAAATTATAGGATTTTAAGCGGGTTCCAAATTTTAAAAGAGATGTTTTGTGATTAAAATGCATGCCCCCAAGTCGGACACTTGCACGCGCGCGTAGCCGTCCAAACTTGCCCGTTTCGCCGAACGGGATGAAATCTCGACGCGCGGACGCTACCACGCGACTAGTGGAGACGAGTAGGCCAAAATGGATATTTTTAATTTCATTTTAGGTGTTAAAATTTGTTATAGGCAAAAATGACTTAGCCGGTTAAAATTTAGCAAAAATCACCAAACAAGCAAGATAATTGAAATGAGCAATGTATAACACTCAACTAGTACCAGAAATTGTATTATTGGGTTCGGGTGTTACATCATACCCAACTACAAAAGAATTTCGTCCTCGAAATTCCAAGAATACAAGATAGCTAACTACAGAAAAAGGTGAGGAAACTTCTGCCGGATCTCGTCTTCTCGCTCCCAAGTGGATTCTCCATGCAATCGATTACCCCAAGAAACTAGCACAAGAGGGATAACCTTGTTCTTAAGAACCTTTTCTCTTCGATCCTTGATTGCAACCGGTCGCTCCTCAAAAGTTAGGTCCTCCCGTACAGTCAACTCCGAATGATCCAAGACGTGGGTTTCATCTCGAACATACCTCCGTAGTTGAGATACATGAAACACATCGTGCACTCCTGCCAATGACTGTGGTAACGCCAAACGGTACGCTACCTCTCCAACACGCTCCAATATCTCGAAGGGTCCAACGAATCGAGGACTAAGCTTTCCCCGACTCCCAAAGCGAATCACCCCTCTAGTCGGTGATATCTTCAGGAATACCAAATCGCCCACGGCAAACTCTAGAGGTCTTCCTGACGTGTCAGCCCAACTTTTCTGTCTGTCTTGAGTTGCCTTCATATGCTTCCTGATTGTATTCACCTTCTCGACTGTCTGTACCACCAAATCTGGTCCTAGTAACCTTCGTTCACCAACATCATCCTAACAAACAGGTGAACGGCACTTACGACCATACAACGCTTCAAACGGAGCCATCTGAATAGTCGCTTGGAAGCTATTGTTGTACGAAAACTCCACCAGGTGTAGATGATCCTCCCAAGAACCTTTGAAGTCCAACATGCAAGCCCTCAACATATCTTCAAGGGTCTGGATCGTTCTCTCCGATTGTCCATCAGTTTGAGGATGATAAGCTGTGCTAAACTTCAATCGAGTCCCCAAACTTTCTTGTAAACTCCTCCAGAAGTGCGACAAGAACCGAGTGTCCCAATCGGACACGATGCTTACCGGTACCCCATGCAATCTTACAATCTCCTGCATGTACCGCTCTGCCAAAGTCTCCGTCGATTGACCAACCCGAAAAGGAATAAAGTGAGCTGCCTTGGTCAACCGATCGACAATCACCCATACTGTATTGTTGCCCTTTGGACTCCGCGGTAAAGCCGTCACGAAATCCATGGTTATATGTTCCCACTTCCACTGAGGAATCGGAAGTGGTTGCAACAAACCAGCAACCCTTTGGTGTTCAGCCTTGACTTGCTGACACACCAAGCACTTAGCCACGAAGCGATCAATTTCCCGTTTCATACCTTCCCACCAGAAGTGCTGTCGAATATCTCAGTACATCTTTGTCCCTCCTGGATGTACAGAGTAAGCTGAACTGTGTGCCTCCATCATAAGCTCTTCACGCACATCTCCTTTTGGCACACACACACGGCTACCATACCTTAACGAACCATCTTCATGGATCAGTAAATCGGTTCGTAGTCCGGCTTCAATCTGCTCTCGAAACTTTTGCAGTCTAGGATCCTGCGATTGTGCCGCTTTAATCTTCTCAACTAAGGACGACTGTACTTGCAACTGCATCAACTGTCCCGTAGCATGTGGTAGCACAACCTCCAAGTCAAATCTCCGAAAATCCGCAATGATCTCCCTTTGTGGGGTCAATACCTGAATCGCTGGTAACCGACTAAGCGCATCCGGCACGACGTTAACTTTTCCCGGATGGTACTTAAGATCAAGGTCGTAGTCGGCCATCAGCTCCAACCATCTGCGTTGCCTCATGTTCAACTCCTTCTGAGTGAACACATATTTCAAACTCTTGTGATCTGTAAAAACTTCGACTCTCTCGCCCAAAAGGTAGTGTCTCCAAATTTTCAAGGCGAAGATCACAGCCGCAAGGTCCAAGTCATGAGTCGGGTAATTCTTCTCATGAGTCTTCAGTTGTCTTGATGCGTAAGCTACGACCTTCCCATTCTGCATCAAAACACATCTCAATCCTTTTCCAGATGCGTCGCTGTGAATCACCAGTCCTCCTGAATTGTCTGGTACGGTCAGGATAGGGACGGTTATCAACTTCTGCTTCAACGTCTCGAAGGCCAATGCACATCCATCCGTCCAAATAAAAGGTATTTCCTTGCGCGTAAGCTTGGTCAACGGTTCCGCCAAACGAGCGAAGTTCTCTACAAATCTCCTGTAGTATCCGGCCAAACCAAGGAAACTTCTTATCTCAGCCACATTTCTTGGAATAGGCCAATCTCGAACGGCTGCGATCTTTTCGGGATCGACGGCGATTCCATCGCCCGACACAACATGCCCCAGAAACTTCACTTCTTCCAGCCAAAATTCGCATTTACTCATCTTCGCATACAGTTTCTCCTGTCTCAGCGTCTGCAGTGCGATCTTTAAATGCTCAGCATGCTCCTCCTGACTCTTCGAGTACACCAGAATATCGTCAATGAATACCACAATAAACTGGTCCAAGAATGGTGAAAAGATTCTGTTCATCAAATCCATGAATATTGCCGGCGCATTCGTTACTCCGAAGGGCATCACCAGATATTCGAAATGTCCATATCGAGTTCGAAACGCCGTCTTGCAAATATCTTCTGCTTTCACTCGGACCTGATGATATCCGGATCGCAAATCCAGTTTCGAGAATACTCTCGCGCCACTAAGCTGCTCAAAAAGTTCTCCAATGCGAGGGATCGGGTACTTGTTCTTAATAGTCACCCGGTTCAATTCTCGATAATCAATGCACATCCTTCTCGTGCCATCCTTCTTCTTTACTAAAAGAACTGGAGCTCCCCAAGGCGAGTTGCTGCTTCGAATCCAACCCTTCTCAAGTAATTCACCAACTTGCTTCTTAACTTCTTCCAATTCCACTGGTGCCATCGGATAATATGATTTCGATACTGGCGCTGCACCAGGAATAAGGTCAATCGCGAACTCCACGTCTCGCTTCGGCGGTAAGCCCGATATATCCTCAAATATGTCCATAAAGTCGCGAACAACTGCCGGCTCTTCATTACTATCAACTTCCATTGCTGCAAGAATATTGTTTGTCGGCCTAGCCCTAAACTCGACTGGCCCGACAGAACTGCTTCCTTACCGCAACTGCTGTCTGCTGTGAACTCCCAATTTTCCCGATATGCTCTACTGTTCTCGAGCTGCCGTAAGAACCTGTGAGAAAGTGGTCAAACCCAGGGAGACGGTCTGCCTTTGGATGTCCACATCCAATCTGCGCATGGACCTTCCTGCCCTGTCTGCATCGTTGGCGACTAAAGGTCCAGCGAGACTGCTGAGTCTCGTCCACTCTGCTGCATGCACGTCCACGGGTGCTCCATTCTGCCTCAGCCCAATAAATTTCTCTTCCATTTCCTCCCGTGTAGTCCGCGGGAAGCACTTCTCCAGGAAACTCTTAGAAAACTCCGCCCAACTGATCGGCTTGGGCAAGCGGGTCTCTTCCACAAGCCACCACTCTCGGGCATAATCCACTAGCTGAATGCGCACCACATCAACTCTTTTGTCAACTGGAATATGTGCCGCAATCAGTAAATTCTCCGTGTCAACTAGCCACTGCTCGGCTGACAACGGCTCCTCCTAACCAGTGAATGTAGACGGACCCCAAACGTCTGAAATCTGCCACGGTCCCTACTCGGTTAACTGGTTTAGCTCCAGCGTTGTTTACAGACTGCTGAACGATCTGCAAACCTTCCTGAAACGAATCTGCTATTGCTGGATCAGCTCAGTCTGTCTCTTTTGATTCTCCAGCATTCCTCTTATCACTCCAAGCATGGCGGCTTCGTCCACACGCCTCTGGTACGTCTTCAAATTCTTATCGGCCATAACAAAACACCCAACATTAGCATGAGGATAGATTCAAAATAAAGGTCAAGGCTAGAACTCCAAGATACTTAAATAGAGTACCGCATTGTAGCTATGCCGCGGTATCATAGCCGTAATTACTTAACTCCACCCAAGTCGCCTAAGTCCTAGAGATAACAAGAAATTAGGTTTTCGAGTTGACAAATGCAAAGTAAGTTTGCATGTCGACATGATCCGGAAGAATGATTCAAGGATGGTAAAACGGTCAAGGTGGCAGGACATGTTCCCTAAGCACGGGTATTCTGATTCGTGTATCGGGTACAATACCCAACTACAAAAGAATCAACCCAACTAACCTGGCTCTGATACCAAAAGAACCATGTCACGCCCCGCTTCCCAAAATACGCAAGATTGGGCACGTGACATAGCCAACCATGCTACTTGTGGGTAGGAAGTATCCATCCACAGTTACATTACGGTTGTAGAGATATCAAGAACAAGATAAATAAACTAATCTAGCACATGTCCAAATCCATAATAACAAGAGTCAATAAACAATAAGTGCGGAAGCAAATGATCCAATACAATAAATAAATAGTACGTCCCATAATGCGGGCTCACATCTGGAAATGAAATGGAATAAATAAACTAATCACTATGGAACTCACAGATCAGCCTGCTGGCTGAAGTACTCATGCTCGGTCGGCGACAGTGGTAAAGAATCTGGGCCATGCAAAACCCAGACGTCAGCGCGTCATGTCAACCAATAATAAAATATGAACATGGTAATAAGCAATGCAGAAAATAAACATGAATAAAGAAATAATATGAAACAACAGTGCAGGGTAGTGTGCAGTGGGTAACTAAACTGTTCTATCAGGTTTCTATTCTAAAGTCTTTGAAATCAATTGGTGACTCGTCGATGTAACTCAATAGTATCCCGTGCGTGCCCGGGACCACGGTCAAGATTCTCGGGGCTGAATCCGAGACGTGCCGCTAGGCAGTAACAAGTAGCAGGATGGGCGAGTGATGTCAGCATCATCACTCCGGGGCTGGCCAAGTCCGTAAGACTGATCAGAACAGGTATCGAACTGTTGAGTTACAAGTCGGTTTCACCTTTGATTTCCCCATACCCCCAAGTTATGTATGTCAGGTCAGGTATTCAGTAATCAAGAACTAATGCCAACACAGGATCAGGTAAAAGCAGGTCTGTCTGGATAGACAACAGGAATGGTCCATGAGGACCCCAAGTCAGGTTTGTTGGCATTAGGCATGAGATCAGGTAACAGGTTAGGTCATGGTACATCAGGTTGAGTCGGTATGTATATATATATCATGTGTAGCAAGGTCAGGTCAATATGTAATGCAATCGAATGTGTGCTCATAACAGGTATAAAAGCGATAAGGAACAACAGCAGGAAATAAGGTAAATAACAATAACAGTTCATTTAATCACAATGGTGCTTTGTATTATCTTATTAACAGGTTCGAGCACCCTTGGGGTGCAATAATCACAAGGTAGTGCAATATTAATAACAGAAAGTGATGAAGATATATGTGTACAATTATCGTCCTTTAAATAGCAAAATGATTAACTGGTAGTTTCGTTATTAGGGTTACAGTGGCAAAATACGATTTAGGTGGCAGTATCATGATATATATCATATTTCGTCCAATGAGAAAAGTAACTATATTTAGTTAATCCTCGCAAGTTTTATGAGTCAAGCACACTTAATTAGCATAACATAGCATGTAGCAAGTAATACTTGCCTCGACGGTTTCGCAAACCGGAAAACACGAACGCAACGTCGGCGGAAAACACGCGACGGATGCACGGGCCACGGATCGAGTCCAAACAGCGAACAGCGGGACCACACGGACTAGAGTACCTCGCTGGAGAGTCGGGTCCGGTCGTTGGCACGGCCGGAATCCGGCGAAATGTCAAAATGGCGACTAAGTTAGCAAATACAAATCCAAGCGATAAAACGAACAGCGAAGGGATATGCAAAAGGGGGATGGTGAACAGAGGCTTACAGGGAAGAACCAGGGGGCAACCATGATGGGTTCGACGGCGATGGGGCGCCGGCGAGGCAGCGACGGCGGCACCGAAGGCTGAAAGTTGCTGGGTTCGCTGGAAAGGGATGGTGCGATGAGTAGAGGAGGGTGCTGGCCTGATCTGGTGTTCAAGGGGAGAAGGAGGTGGTCGGCGGTGGCTCTGGCAACGACGACGAGGGTCGACGGCGAGTTTCCCGGTGACTAGGGTTGGTGTTAGGGTTGGGCTCTGTTGCAGTTGCAACGCCGGCGAGGGAAGGAGGAGGAAGATGAGGAGGTTGGGACGAGGGTGAAGGGAGGAAGGCTCTGGCGTCGTCGGTGATGGGAGGCGGCGGCGGCGGCGAGATCTGCGTGCAAGTGGTGGCGTCGGGTGCAGCTGCAGGCTCTGAAGGAGGGAGGAGAGGAGGAAGGGGTGCTGTCGAGACCGAGGAGGCGAGGGTGATGACGGCGAGGTCACGGGGAGGTCGGCGGCGAGGGCACGACGAGGCTAGGGTTAGGGTTCGTGGGTTCTCTCGTGGTGAGTTTTGTGTGAAGACGAGGAACTGTTTGGGAAATATAAAATAGAGAGAGAGAGAAGATTATAGGAGAGAGGGAGAGAGAGATTGTTAGAGAGAGAGAGAGAAAGAGTTGGGGGGCCCACGAGGGAACTGAGCCTCGCGATTGGCTGGGATGGGTACGGGGATCGTAAAAGGAAAATTTGTAAAGATTTAAAAAGGATTTAATTGTTAATTTTAGTAACGGAAAATATATTTTTATAGTTTTAAATATATTTAATTAAATGGGCATTTCGGCGCTAAATGAAACATTTCCAAATCGCGCCCGGGTTGCGCCCAAATGTTTCAAATTCAAATTATAGGATTTTAAGCGGGTTCCAAATTTTAAAAGAGATGTTTTGTGATTAAAATGCATGCCCCCAAGTCGGACACTTGCACGCGCGCGTAGCCGTCCAAACTTGCCCGTTTCGCCGAACGGGATGAAATCTCGACGCGCGGACGCTACCACGCGACTAGTGGCGACGAGTAGGCCAACATGGATATTTTTAATTTCATTTTAGGTGTTAAAATTTGTTATAGGCAAAAATGACTTAGCCGGTTAAAATTTAGGAAAAATCACCAAACAAGCAAGATAATTGAAATGAGCAATGTATAACACTCAACTAGTACCAGAAATAGTATTATTGGGCTCGGGTGTTACAGAGGTCCTTAACCTTGACCGCGATGTCTTAAAACTAACAACGGACTGTGGGGTCCTTAAACTCATGGACTATGAGGTCCTTAACCTTGACCGAGATGTCTTAAAACTAACAACGGACTGTGGGGTCCTTAAACCCATGCACTATGACGTCCTTAACCTTGACCGCAATGTCTTAAAACTAACATTGGACCGCAATGTCCTTAAACTACCCATGGACCACAATGTCCTTAAACTACCTACCGACCGTAATGTCACTAAACTAAACAACAGAGCCTCCCCTTTTATTGCTCTCTTGTTGGATCTAAACAATCCCGTTAAGTTGATCTTAGTCTAAAAACTAGACTAACGTATCCTTAACAAACGTTTAAGTTGATCTTAGTCTCAAATGAGGCTAACGTATCCTTAAACCCAAACCCCCAAACCCAAATCTAAGATAATACGGATTTGGACTAGTCCACGCCCTACGGGCGACGACATAACTTAGTCTCCGTATACAATCCACGGGCAACGAAACATAAAATAAACACACACGACACGAAGTGACCATCTGGAGAAGGAGAAAGTGGTTACCGCGATGCGGTAGCGTAATTAACTGCAGGGGCTTGCGCCTGCAGGGAAGAGCATCCCCACAATCAAAAACCCCTCAAGCGAAGGGGAATCTGACGAAGTCTGCTACATCGGACGCATCCGTTTAAACCTTCAATATACGGTGCCATAAATCAACTTGGCATCTTCGGAGAGGTAGACGGATAGCACCAATTAGCATATGCCCCGAATTTCAGGCGAGACAGTCCGCGTCTCGGCCGCCGTTCGGAGGGGAACAGTGATTTTGTGCACATCGGATGCACTCAATTGAGATTTTCGGGCACAATAGCTGCACCAGATATCGTTGTCGTGCACACCCGTTGCACTGGACAGATGCTTTCGTGCACACCCGTTGCACTTAGTCTTGCTTTGTGCACATTGTGGCACCTGTGTTGAGATTTGATTTCCGTGCGCACCAGACGCACGTGATTGTTGGATACGCCTTTTTAGGCTGATTTTGCTTTTGAGCACCTTGTTTTCATGTTTGGGCACTATTTTGTGTAGTAGCTAAACATGACCGAACTGAGGGCAGTACCTGAGTATTTTGCATTCATTAAAAGTTTAACCAGAGGTTTTCAAAAAGATGATATAGTCTCGCTATTTCTTACGTGTCCGCGAGTGACACGAACAAAAAAAAAACCTTTGGGATATTTAAAAAAAATGGCGGAATGTATAAATTGAACAAAAACATATATAAGTATATTTACTACTTTACAGATGAGCGTCCGCCCCTTATGCCGTGAGTTACGTATCACACGGCAATTCAGAAAAGATTTTGCATGTGTTTTATTCGGTTTTAGGACTTTTCTCCAAGGATGCGTGCTATATATATATATATATATTATAGTATTTGACTGTGCATATTGGGTTTCAGTAACGGATTTCGAGATCTGTATCTCCTTTGTAACTCCGATGATATGCGTGCAAATCCGATGATTTGCGTGACGCTTGACGGAGTTTGATTTTGAGTTATATTCGTTTTCAGGCACACGCGATGCGCTATGACTTTTCTATATCTTCCATGATTTCGGAGTTCTTGATTTTTGACCAGGGTGTGCTACGTTTAGGGACTCGTTCGTGCATACCTGATGCCGATGGGTAGAGACGCGAGATCCTAGAGCGGGCACATCAGTCAGCTTTTTGTGTTCACCCAAGTTCCACCAAGATGTAACGTGACTTGAAAGATAGTTACGGGTGGGCAGGGATGAAGAGTGATATTTCAGATTTCTTTTTGAGGTTCCTGGCTTGTCAGCGAGCTAAGGCTGGGCATTTAAGACCGGCAGAAGTGTTGCAACCTTTTACCATTCCGGAGTGGGAATGGGAGCATATCTCCATAGATTTCGTTGTGGGTCTACTCAGATCTAGTCAAGGGTATGACTCCTTTTGGGTGATTGTGGTCCGGTTATACTCAGTATATTCAGTTTGCTCTTTTGTACGTCGACAAGTTTGTGCGTTGCACGGAGTTCCTTCATACGTTGTATCCAATAGAGGCACCCAGTTCACTAGCCGTCGTTAGCAGAAGCTTCAGGAGGTCTTGGGTACCTGGTTAAGTTTTAGCTCCGCTTTTCCATCCGTAGGCTGATGGTCAGACAGAGCGGACTATACAGACTCTGAAGGATATGCTTCGAGCGTGCGTACGTAAGTTCGTTAACGGTTGGGATCGTCACTTGCCATGGATGGAGTTCTCTTACGATAATAGTTATCAGGAGACGTTTCAGATGGCAACTTTTAGGCCTTATATGGTAGATTGTGTCGATCGCCAGTCTGTTTTAGTGACTCTGCTAGAGCAGGATTTTGGACCCCAGCTAATCATGAAACTACAGAGAAGATCCAGTTGGTTCAGGTCAGGATGAGAGCAGCCCAGTGCAGACAGAAGTCTTATGCCGACCGTCGTTGTCGCAGACTTGAGTTCGCAGTGAGAGATCATGTATTCCTACGGATTTTCCGAGGAATGGCGTATTGAGATTTGGGAAGATTAGTCCCAGAATTGTAGGTCCTTTTGAGATCCTTGAAGTGAGTTATTACCGTTGTCTATTGTTTGGCTCTTCCGCCCAGTTTTCTTGATGTTCACCCCGTATTCCTTGTGTCGATACTTCGCAAATACCTTCATGGCCTTCTCACATGATTTAGCACCAGGCCATTCAACCAGGACGCGATCTTTCGCTCACCGAACAGCCGATGGTTATATTGGATCAGCAGGTGGAGAAACTTCGGTCAAAAGTCTTACCATCTGTAAAGGCTCCTTGGCGTAGCCCGTCTAGTGAAGAGATCACTTGGGAGGCTGCGAGCGAGATGCAGAGGAAATTTTCTCATCTCTTCGAAGGTACGCGTAGCTAGATTTTGTAAATTCGGGGACCGAATTTTTTTAAGGGGGAAAAATTGTAACACCTTGAAATTCGTTTAGGTTAATTTCGTGTTAATTAGCGCTAATGCGTGTTTTTCATAAAACTTCGTTAAAAAGTTATTTTCCACATAAACTGGAATAAATCTAATTTAATTGTGAAAATATGTAATTATATATATATATAATTGTGTTTTATTAATTATTAATTAGTTTAGTGTTCACTTAGTTAGCAAATTTTCTTAATTTTATTTTCCTAAGCAAATTTAGTGTAGCTTGCATGCACAATTTTATCCCTAGGCTAGAATGTGCTTAGCAGCCTTAACAACTTAACACACAAGTGTATCACATTCTTCATCTTTTCTCTTTTCCTTTTATCTCAAAACCAAATCATTTTAAGAAAATAAGGGGGAAAAAAAGAAAAGAAAAGGAAAGCACGGGAGCATTAAATGGGCATGGAGCTTTGACTTTGGGGGGCACACTCTCTCTCTCCCCCTCACTCTCAGCAGCAGCAGCAGCAAGCCCTCCCCTTTTCCTCTTCTTCTTCTTCTTCTTTTTCTTCTTGCATCCAAGCACATCTCCATATTATAAAAAAAATCCATCTTTTCTTCATTAAATCTCTTGCTCAACACCCCAAAACACTTCCCGTTTGGTTCTTGATGCAAGGTCAGCAAGATTGATCCCTCCTAGGACTAAGATGAGGTATAAAGCTTACCCTATTTACCTCTTTACTAAACTTGTAGTGTATTTAGCATAAATTGTGTTTTAGTGGGTTTTTGTGCTAATTATGTAGTTTAAGTGGAGATTAAGTCAAATTAGGGTTTTTATGGCTTGATTAGCTTAACTAAGTGTTGTTAGTGTCGTTTAATCCTAGTAATTGTTTCAGGTTACACTAAAACACCATATTGTATTATTTTAGTGTTAATTAACGTTTTAGTTAAGTTTTGTGCAAGTTTTCGATTCTGCTTTCAACCCGGTTGCTTCAGGCAAAAGTTGCATTTACTGGAGCATGTAAGTTAGACCACACACATGAAGCACGGGACCCTAATTCCAAATGTTGGCCGCAAATTAAAGGGTTCTGGCCGCAAATTGCGGCTAGATGGTGAGTGTGGGTGTCGGGGTTTGGGTTATGGGTGTCTGCTATATATTTAAGACTTTTGGTATATGCAACTTTTCCTGTTTTCACTTTAATCAAAATCTTGGACCAAATACGTTGTTTTTGGCACTTTTAAACTTGCACGACACGTACGTTATGAGTTTGGGTTTGGTGTTTGCTGTGTGTCGCAGCGTGTCAGGGTAGTTTCAGACGTATGCACACATGTGTCAGCGTTTCGAATGCATACGCGTTTAGCTTGCGACGCTAGTTTCTCGTATGGTCTTGATATCGCGTTTTTGCAGGATTTTAGCTTCACGTGTGTTGCTTTGTGTAAATTCTAGGATCTGTCGAGGAGACATCGGACACGGCGCGGAAAGGAAGTCGGTGATCGGATCAGTGTAGCTTCCGGTGAGTAGATGTACACATCTACGGGGGAAATCGTTCGGATGGCGCAAGACGCCCGATACTTAGAATTTCGTTTAGTACTTAATTATATGCGTAGTCCTAGTTATTAATCCTGTTGCATTGCATCATTCATCATGTGTATATATACACTGTGCTAGTACCTCACAGGACACTCGCACTATTACCATTGGTTTATGCTGCACGAGCACTATTCATGGGAATGCACACGCCTTGGTAATTGCTATGCCACGAACACTTAACTAGTTAAATCCAAATCTTATCACTTGCGTCATTATGTTTATTAAACCTGCAATTGATATAATAAGTTCATTAATATGGATATATAGGATTGCTAGACACATGCGCACATCTTATTTGCATCATTGTTCATGCATAGCTTTCTAGTTTCCGCATTGCATTTCATATTATTAATGTCATAGACATTCATGTATCATGATTTTCTCGAGGATTTCCGTATTTATGATATTTATGGATTTGGAGGAACCGCAAAGATTTGAAAACATATTACCATTTTAAAATGTAAGTTTGTGGTTTTCTCATGATATGATGTATCTATTGTCCACCATGAGATTTCTCGGTGCTTGAGCAGTATCCTACACCTTATTCGAGGAGGAGGAGAACCGTTTGTGGGTGTATGGTGGACCCGGTGCGGTACCCTGGGGCAAGAAGATCGTAGTTGATCGGCGTTGAGCCTGTGACAGGGGGCATTGCTGACCGGTGATTGTTTTGTGACTCGGCGGATATCCGGAGGTTACCGACATAGTCTTGGGTTTTGAGATATAGGCCAGTCCGTTCGTAATTTAAGTGCCAGTCACGCTACGTATCTTTTGGGTCGTGACAAGGGTGGATCTCCAGCCAAGGGTATTTGCATTATATATAGAAAACTAGAATTTATGCACGTGCGTTGCACGTGTTAGTTTAAAAAAATTTAGGAAAAGGGGGAGATGGAGAGAGGTGTGGAGGGTTCTAGAGTTTTATTTATTTGTTTTTAAAAAAAAATAGGGATTGATAATGTGGAGGGTTCTAAATAAACAATTAATTGTTTTTTGGAAGGAGAGAAAGAGATGATATGGAGGGCTTATGAGATTATATATAGAGACTAGAACTTGTGCACGTGCGTTGCATGTGTTAAATATAATATTTCATATTGTGAGAATGAGTATATATGTAAATTTATAAATAATGAGGGTTTATGTGTAAATGTGCATTTCATATAAATGAGAATGAGTATATGTGTAAATTTGCAATTGAGGATTTATGTGTAAATTTACATTAGAAGGCATCATTTTTTTGTCCTCTTCCTTGATGAGGTGGAGCTCCTAGGAGAAGAATATGATGAGGTGGAGGGCCTAGAAGAAAAGAATTTTTCTCCTTTTTCTTTGAATTTTAGAGAAAGGGGAGGGTGTCCACCTCATCAAATGGGTATTTGCATTATAAAGAAGACTTGTAAATAATGAGCATTTATGTGTAAATGTGCATTTCATATAAATGAGAATGAGTATATGTGTAAATTTGTAAGTATTGAGGGTTTATGTGTAAATTTACATTAGAAGACATCATTTTTTGTCCTCTTCCTTAATTAGGTGGAGTCCCTAGGAGAAGAGTATGATGAGGTGGAGGGTCTAGAAGAAGAGAATTTTTCTTTTAATTTTAAAGAAAGAGGAGGGTGTCCACCTCATCAAGTGGATATTTGTTTGCATTATATATATATATATATATATATATATATATATATTGTTGGTCCAATATATATAATTATAAATATTTATGCTGCTTTTTTCCCCTAAAACTATATATGAATACTAACAATTAATTCACACAAGTATTCAATGTCATCAAAGATGGGTGCACTGCTTGTCATCAACGAAGACATCCCACTGTCCGGAATCCCTGGGTCCGACGAGGTCCTCCGACTCCCGGTGTCTATAAACGTCGAGCCCAAAAGGAACGTAGTGGTTGGGACATTCACTTGGCACCCCTCGGCTCGATCCTTGGCCGTGGTGCTGGCTTGCGTGGGCCCTAATGATTTGGTGACATTGTACATCAAGTATCCACATGTGTCATCATGGGAGCATAAGGGCATGTTTGGTTGCAGGATCAGTATGGATTTGGATTGTGGAATCCTAGAATTCCATAATTTTGTGATTGGTTGATAGATTCGGATTTCTAGGATTCTTTTGTTTTTTTATGGGGGGCACCACAAAACAAGGATTCTTGAATCCTAAATTTTTCAAGGATTTTCAAGGATTTTGCACTATTCATTATACTTTTAGATGGGACACGTGTACTTTATTTATTTAATAATCATCTCTCTCTCTCTCTCTCTAAAATCCTCAAATCCAAATCCCACTTTATTTTCACCAACCAAACAGAGATTACAAGAATCTACAAATCCAATACTAGGAATCCAAAACCGACCAAATAACAAATTACCAAATCCAGAAATTTTAACCGTACTATTTTGAAATCCAAATTTCATAATCTTGCAACCAAACAGGCCCTAAAGAGATTATGAAGTGTTGGCTTGCGTAGGCCCTAATGACATGGTGACATTGTACATGAAGTATCCACATGTGTTATCACGGGAGCATTTCCCCATTTTCCTCGTGATTTTTTCCGTTTGGATTTTACACGTTAAATTCTCTTGTGTTGCTATTTGATTTTGTTTTATTTGTTATTCGTTCTAAAGAATTTGTAGATCCATAAGGTTTCCGCTGCGTGTAACAACAATTGGTATCAGAGCCTTGTTCTTTGGTTTACGGTAGGTGACGACGCTTGTGTCCGCTCTCCATCTTCTTAGACTGTGATTTTGAAGATCTGATTCTGTAAATCCCCAGTTCCATTGTACCTCCTGTATTTAAAATTTTGGCCTCGATAAATTTTCCGTTTGAATCTTAAATCAGTTTTCTAAATATTTTTCCTTTTCCCAATTTTTCTATTTTTCTTTTAAACCCCACTTTTACGTGTTTATATATATAGACTTTAAACCTAACTCTAAATATTTTCAAACCTGCCTAGCCTCCGGTCCAAGCCCACACCTTTTCCCCAAACCCGACCCGTTCCCCACTTCCCTCTCCTTCCCTCCTTCTTCTTTTCTTTTCCCGCCTTTTCCCCAACTGCTCCTCCTTTCTCATGCTCGTCCGCGAGACCCACTCATCGCCGACGCCACCCCACTCCCAACTAATCTCCGAGATCTTCTCACTTTTTCTTCCCATCGCCCTCAACGACCCCTTCTTTCCTCTCTTTCTCTTTCTGGTTCTTTCTTTTCCCCAACGGCTCCCCTCCTCCCTCGCTCCCACCCCCGATACCCGCGCTCCCACGGCCGAACTCTCGATCCTAATCTCTCCCGAGATCCTCTCTTGCTCCTCCCCTATCTCGCAACATCTTCCCGTCCCTCTCTCTATCTCCTTCAAGTTCTCTCTCTCTCTCTCACGATCACTTTTCTCTTTCTCTCACACGAACCCAAACCCCTCACCGTCAAGCATCGTCTGACCACCACCCACAAGCCCGCCACCACCTCGGCAACACCACCATCATCATCACCGGACATCGTCACCACCGAGCCTCTCACTTCATCACCATCTCCTCCACCCATCAACAACACCGACCCCCCTGAGAGCTTCACTGCACCACCAATCTTCCATCACCGACTCTGGCGACCACCATCATACCAACCTCCTCTTCCAAACCGTAGCCACCACGAGCTCATCCCCTTCTTGCCTCCCCTTCTCACAACACCACACCGTAATCATCGCCTCCCCTCACCACCTCGCCGACCTGAACCACCACCGACTTCCTCTCAACACCAACGGTCATTGACAAGCTCTTCGACTCCAGCCACCTGAACTGTCTGCTCCCACGTGTAGGGATCCTAGGCACACTAAGGAGGTCTCACAAGGCATCAACCATGCCAAATTCAAAAATTTCCGGTGCCGAGAAACCCTAAACTAGATCGTTGACTAAAGTTTAGGCGATAACATATGCGAGCAAACGACTTTACTCTAAAAGTGAACGGAAATACAACCTTTGTAGATCCGGTCCTCCACCTCCATAGCTCCACGTTGATGTCTCCTCGCTGCGATCATCAGATCCCGGGCTCTAGCGTCGGCTTCATCGGAGAAATGGGCGGGCTAGGTCGTCGATTTCGATGCCGAAGATGATCTACGTCGAGGCAACACAAGATCAAGCTCCAACTTCACCAAGCCATGAAACTTGTGAAGAAAACACCCTATACTACTTGGCAAGTGGTAGAGGATGAAGAAATAGGAAGTGGGTTCACTTTAGAATTGGATTTCTCACTCCTTTTCTCATTTCACCATTGAAGCTAGCAAGCTTTTTGAAGCTTGATGAAGATGATGAAGATGAAAGAATAAAAAGGATTATCTTAAAAAGAAAATCCCATTCATTCTTATCATAATCCAACCATGGTAGAGTGTAGAGAATAAACTATGGTTTATGTGAATGGTTAGGGTTAAGGAAAACAACAAAATGGTCAAAGCTTTTCAAAGCTTCAAGAAGTTTCAAGTATAAAACAAAAAGCCACCATTTTATTATATCCATAAGAAATAAATAAATAAATGAATAAATAAATTAAAACCCTAACCATTTACTTAACCAAGGTTTAAATCAAACATACACCCAAGTTTGCATGTATAATCAAACATGATACAAACTAGTGTACAAAACTATATCATATATACAATGTGCACATCAAGTGAGAAAATCCATCTTAAGTGAACAAATACTAATTAATGTAAAGTAATATATCAAATATATAATTATACATTAAATCATTAAATCAACACTTGATTTAACGATCCGGTCACATCGCATATGACGGACTAATATCTAATAGTAACATCTTATCGAATCAACACTTGATCCGATAACCCGGCTATATCGCATATAACCGATCAATGTCACAAATCGTGAGAATCGAATACAGTATCACATACTGGTATTATTCTCGGTCCCGCACATATCTCATATGCGCTCCTATTTCGTTTTGCTTGAGCTAGGAAACCTCTGTGTAGGACTCTAAAGACTCGTCAATACGCCGGCAGCAGGTGATGATCATATCAAGCACCCACAAGCCGCAAGCGGTCTGCTAAACGTAACGGCCACCCGGGTATTGAGCGATCAGAAGATCGACGAGCAAGCCCGCTCACACTCCTGTGAATCCAACCAGTAACACTTACCGTACAGTCCGGTCTGTTCGTCTGATATGTTGCATATCTCGCATAGGGGTGGTAAACGTCAGACCCCAATAGCTCGATAAGTCGTGTCGATATGAGGTCTATAACAGTTCGAGAAACTACAGGTAACACTTACCAGTAAATCTCAGCAACCCTGGCCAGGGATTTCCGGTTATAGCCAATCGAACACAGCGCAACATCAACTCCCTATACCGGGAGAGACGAATCCCCTCCTATCGCTCATTGCCTCCATGTGATTTGGGATTGTACCCAAAAACCACCGTTTTGCACGCCCTCTTGGACGTGGTAAGGTGGAAATCAAAGCACAGTGGGAATCACACAAGACTCTATGACGATCTCGGGTCAACAGACTACTCTGTACCAGTGTCACCAGAGAACTGCCATCTGACGTAAGGTATAATACCATCTGGGAGTTCTCGGCGAGTCCGTCCAGTATACCCAGTCTCCACTGAGCACCCGTATATCATCTCTGATGTCAAACACCAATGGATATGGGATCATCCATCGCCCATCTGTATGGGTCGAGAAGGTATACGCTAGTCTACTCTGGTATATCGATGCCTCGTCTCGATACACCCACGACTAGGGACCTTGAAGGATATACTTATGGACTACCATGTCCCCACTAGTATGATCCGCATCATAGTCCAGGTAGTCAAGTACACATCCTAAGGGCTTTACCAACATGTAACAGAGAGACAATCAGTGTACACGTTAAGGTAAAGAGCAACCAGATAGCATACTATCATGTCGAGCAAGAAAGTCCTCCCTATATATGTCCAAGCATCCACTACAATATACATCCTATGTATAGTAATGGCCTCTAGGGCATACATATAACTAACAATCTCCCACTTGCACTAGGGCCATCTGATAGCAGTGGTTGTAGTATCTCATACTCAACCATCCCATAAAAGTCTCTCTCTGGGAAAAGGCCTTTGTGAGTGGATCCGCCGTGTTGTCCTCTGAGTCTACTCTCCTAACCTCGATCCCTTGGAGATCAACCATCTCCATGATCAGGTGACACTGCCTCAGAATATGTCTTGATCACTGATGGGACGGACGTTCCTAGGCATAAGCCACAACTCCATTGTCACACAATGGGAGGTACTGAGTTCATCTCATGAACAAATATACACCCAGACAGCCTCTTTGGTAGCATCTTAAGTAGCGATGTATCCAGCCTTTATCGTCTAGTATGCCACGGTATCTAGCTCGGAACTCTTCCAACATACCGTCCCTTTACTGAGGGTAAAGACAATGCATGTGACTGACATTCAGTCGTTCTCATCATCCTGGAACCTTTCCAGTGATTCTTCCCAGGATCAATTGATACTATCTCACTACAACTAGTGAGTATCCTAACATCCAATTAGATCTATCTCATAGATCCAAAATCCAGGATTTAGGAGGTATCACTTTGATCCTATATGGAGAATCATTGTGATAAGCGGAGATTGATCGAGCGTAGTATAGGAAACTTCTTCCCTATCAAGAGTATGTCATCCACGTACTCTACGAGGATCGCCACCATACTCCCTACTACCTTTTTGTATATACAAGGTTCATCTACCATTTTGATGAAGTCAAACTCTTTGACTACTACATCAAAACAGATGTTCCAACTCCGCGATACCTGCTTTATCCTATAAAGCATCTTGTACACGTTTTCGCTGCTCCCACTGTTTACGAAGCCCTCTGGCTGTGTACTTATAGACGCCCTCTTCTAAAACATCATTTTAGAAAAACAGTCATGACACCCAACCGCCAGATATCGTAGTTATGGTATGTAGCCGTGGCAAATAGGATCTGGATGGACTTAAGCATAGCTACTTAGAAAAGGTTTCAACAAAATCCATACCTGGTCAATGATGCAAACCTTTAAAAAGTCTAGCTTTTAAAGTCTCAACTTTTCCAAGTACACCAAGTAATCTTCTCAAGATATACTTGCTCCTGATGGGGATTTAACCCTTCAGATAAAGCAACCAAAGTCCATACTTTGTTGGTGTATAAGGATTCCATCTCAGATCGCTAAGCATCCAGCCATTCTAACAGAGTCCCACTCCTGATGGCCAGCTCGAAACTAGTTGGGTCATCATCCCATGATACAATCCTCGCTCCCACTGTCATAGAGAAACCGAAGTGTCTCTCAGGTGGGTGAGGAACCCTGCTAGATCGGCGGAGAGGCTGAGGTTCGTTGGTTACTATTGAATCCTTCGGTTCTACCAAATCATCTGCTGTAGTTTGCATAGCTGGAACTGCTTCCAGTTCTACATAACAGACCTTGCCTCGAGCTTGTCCGGATTTTGCTTTTAGACATAGTCCGGACAACCCCCAAATCTTAACCAACTTAAGATATGGGCTTTTCCCTTTCCATATCACATATGAAGTGGTAGGCAACTGATTTGATTTGAACCCTATTCAATAGGTATGCAGCTTCTCAAGTGCATAACTCCCAAAAGGAAAATAGGAAACTCAGTAGTACACATCATAGAGCGCACCATATCGAATAGGGTGCTATTGCTCCGCCCCGATATACCATCGTGCTATGGTGTATACGGAGGAGTAATGCTGAGAGAGAATCTCATTCTCTTTTAGAATAGTCCAGGAATTCTATGCACAAGTATTCTCCTCCCTGATCGCATCAAAGGACATAATACTTATACCCTCATTTTGGTTCTCTACTTCTAACTTATATTCCGTAAATATCTCAAAAGGTTCGGACTTGTGTTTCAACAGGAACATATGTCTGAATCTTAAGAGATCATCAGAGAATGTAATGAAGTACAAAGAACCGGTCTTGGCATGTGTAGACAGGGGACCTTTATACATCAGCATGTATCATCCCAAGAGTTCACTAACTCTTTCACTGTTTCCAGTAAACGGAGCTATGGTCATCTTATCTTTGTGACATGACTGACAAGTTTCACAAGATGTAAATTCAAACTGATTTAAATATGCATCTATATGTAACTTCAGCTAGTCGGGTCGCATTGATATGACCTAGTCTACAATACCTCAAGAAGAATTCGTTCATTTCTGAACTCTTCCTCTTGTGTGTGTTCTGTATACTAAGAACTGTAGTTTGATTTAGAACATCAATACTTTTAGATAACGTGCCAGAACCGATCAACTTTTGATATAGGAAATGTTCAAAACATTATCCAACAATACAAAATTTTATCATTTCTTTACTAATAAAGAGACTGATATGATTTTGTATATCAGATTCGGTATCTAATAACATTCGTTCAGAATCAATGTATTTGGAATACAGGGTGACAGTGACCAACAGACTTGGCTGCAACACTTGCCCCGTTTTCTGTCTCATGAAACTTATCACCCGTTCTCAGTTCTTTACCTATCTGTAGCCCATGTAACAAATTACATATGCGGGATCCTGATCCGGTATCTCATATCCAGGACGTAAAGAATACTGAGAAACAGTTCTGTATAATGAACACACCTGAAGATGATACATCAGTATGCACTTTCTTCGTTTGGGCGGCATGGGAATTCTGGTAATCCCCAATTTCCTGCTCTGTCTTATAACAATTATAAGTTGGAGCGGGACCAACGTTCCCCAGCTCAGTATAACAAGCGGGTTCGGTCAATATTCCGTATTATTATCTTGATTAAGGCGTGATATGGTCGCTACCTGGAGAGAGAGAGAAGAAAACACTCTGCGTGCGCTCTATCAAGAATAGATTGGTTATTATTTTATCTAATCAGGATGGCTCCCACTGTTTTTATCAAATCTTCCTTCAAACCCTAAAAGGAAAGACTAGCCGGGATTAATTACACACTACAAGTTCGCCAATCTTTCAGCCAGGCCAGTGTCGGTACTTTGAGGGAGGTCCCCCGTGCTTTCGCACGAACCTAATTAATGTAAACCTCGTTTTCCCAGAGGCGTAACCTCGTTAACACCTTTCTAGACACCTACTTGATCGGCTAATTGTAATGTGTAAAACTCTCTCAGGAGTAACAATTACTCGCAGCGGGTATCGGGATCCAACTATCTCATAGAAGGTATGCAATCTCATTGCAAATTTCAACACTTGAAATTCCCGATAATATTTTGCCCCTAGCAGCTATATGACCTTAACATAGTCAACAAATCATAAGTGCTAGTAAGTTCAACCCGTCATTTCCCGATTGAATTAAACCCACCCGCACGACCCTTAACATAGTCAACAAAGTCGCACGACTACCCTAATCCAATCGCATCATATGCTTATGCAGATAAGCACTAATTAGCTACCGCACACTACGCCTTAACATAGTCAACAAACGTAGCACGAATACTAACTAGTACTTATCTAAAATGACGGAGGGCTACGACAGGTTTTTCTGAAAACCTATTGCGTAATGAACTTGATATCGTTGTAGAATCAAATGATTTTGAAATGGAGTGTTTTCGAGGCTTTTATAGTTTTGCTAAAGAGGTCACTCCCGGTGAAGGGATCGTCGGCCCTTTCCTCATCGAATAAGGTGCGGGATATATCATATATATCACTGTGCAAAGCAAAAACTCTTAAAAGCAATCAAAAGACAAACCGAGTATGTAGCATCTGCCAGTTATTGCTAAAGGAGTCACTCCCGGTGAAGGGATCTCGGTCCTTTTCTTATCGAATAAGGTGCAGGATATATCATATATACCGCTGTGCAAAGCAAGAACTGTAGCTACCTGTTTTATTTTTGAAATTCGATTCCACAACATCTTTAGGTTTCTTTTTCTTTCATTAATCATATTAATGAAGTCCCATCATATAAGTACCTAAACATCACAGATAAATACGACGTACACTTATGCCATCCGCATTCGCCTCGATGTCCCCTCGTGCACCGTTAGGTTAGGTAACTAACGGCAGAGCATGGCAGAGCTAGCGCGGGTGTAAAACATAAGTAACGTCTATATAATATATCATATATACTATATAAAGTATCTATCACAGAACATATCACATGATCACATCACAGATAACGCAGCAGAAAATATCATATGAAATATTAGATATACTAGGACATCCGTGTTTTCAATACGAGCCAGTATAAAACACGGATTCCACGGTCGCGATGAATAGCCAAACCCACACCCCTAGACCCCTACGAGCGCGGCAAGCAACCCTACCAGTTCTAGAGTTAGGAGACCCGGACTCGACTCCTCGAGTTGGTCTCCCACTGGACTCCAGAACCCGGTTACTTGTGCCCTCCTCCTTGGGTCTATCCTAGTGCGGAAAAGTAAATAATATACAAAGGGTGACATCTTCCGCAACCTGGAATTGCCCCAATAAAAGAATATTACATACAAATTTTTACAAGAATGAAAATGAAGAACATTCATCTCACATAAAAAACCCCGGCTATTCAAACACGACGATCCAATATAACATATCCAGCAACACATAACATCACATGTCATCAACATAAGTAAATATGCGCATCCCAATTGTCGTTGACATATAGAAACAAAACCGGCGATATCACATATTACACTTACGGTCACAGAAAAGAAAGTGTAAAACTACAACAGTTGGAATCCGCAACCTCTTTAGACATCGCATGCCTAAACAAATGAATTTCTTAGACATCGCATGCCTAACAATTATAAACCCCGCATTTTACTCTCATTATCGAAAACTCTTTTCAATATCAAGTCGGGCAATTCAACAAGATTCCCGACATCCTGATCGAATGCTCGTCGCAAACTTTAGTAGGCGGCCGCACCTCCGATGCCGTCGACGAAGTGCACCAAGGCGGAACACCGCTACCGCGAGCACCCGGACGGATGCTTTCGGCGACGGGGTTCTCCTTCGGTCACTTGGTCGGGGCTAAGGGGTGTAGCTGTCTATTAAGTTTATCCGGCGAGTATCCGCGTACGCTACGTAATTGCGACGGACTTTTGATCACATCAAAATCCCGTGGCAACCGATCAATTGAGACTAAAGTGCTATGTTTATAACATTCGTGTTAGTTATCTCATAACTACTTGTGAATTCCAATTATTGTATCATATTCCAGATAATTAGAAAATGTTAAACTTTCCGATCGAACAATCAAACACCCAAGTTTTCCCGAAACAGCTCAACACATGAAATAAGTTCAAAAACATTCACTTCATGCCTCAGTACCAACGGTCCAGCCGTAGAAGGGTCAAGCCAACGCCTCACATGTGGCACGCCGTACTGCCCCAAACCCTAAGGTTCAAAGGGCAGTTCAAGACAGTCACATAATCGAGTTAAGGTTTGTTGTCTTCTAGAGGGACCATCGCGTTACTTGCACTATTTAGAACGTGATTAAACTATGGAAATATCCAACAATTGGAAATTTTCCGACAGGGGAAAAAGTGGGTATTTATATCTGGTCGAACTTTTAACATATTCTAAAATTACCCGGAAAAACTCATAGACAAAGTTTGATAATCCGATCGAATCTACGAACTCCCAATACAACCCAGAAAACTCTACTCTTGAGTAAGATTTAAAAATTCCCAGAAAATACAGCACCAAAATATAGGAATTACTGTGCAAAAACCAATTGAAGAAGAGACTAAGTGGCCGTGGAACCGCCGCATTAGCCATGCTAATGCCGCGGTTCCGCCGCGCTTTGATGGAATCAGGAGTACGGGCTTCACAGTAATTCTTAGAAACTCCTGCTGATTTTTCTGCATATTTTTAATTCTCAAAAATCCCCGATTTCAAAAAATGTACAGAGAGCAATTTTGCATTAGGATTTCGGTTCGATCGGACTTCTAACTCCGTCTACGCATCGCCTAAGGCTCTAGCTAGGCTTTGATACCACTGTAGGTCAGGCAGCAACCCCATCCAATGGGGTCGCCGTGGCACCAACGGGTCCCTCAGCAGCTACTTTTTACGCATGCCCCCTCGCGAGGACTACAACCCACCGGAACACCTTCCGGTCTCGGGACACCCTGGGGGTAAGAGCCTATGCTTCGCCACACTGTCACACAGTGAGAACCCCCCATAGGTCAACATTCAATGCCTAGTAGCTCTGATACCACTGTAGGGATCCTAGGCACACTAAGGAGGTCTCACAAGGCATCAACCATGCCAAATTCAAAAATTTTCGGTGCCGAGAAACCCTAAACTAGATCGTTGACTAGAGTTTAGGTGATAACATATGCGAGCAAACGACTTTACTCTAAAAGTGAAAGGAAATACAACCTTTGTAGATCCGGTCCTCCACCTCCATAGCTCCGTGTTGATATCCCCTCCCTGCGATCATCGGATCCCGGGCTCTAGCGTCGGCTTCATCAGAGAAATGGGCGGGCTAGGTCGTCGATTTCGATGCCGAAGATGATCTACGTCGAGGCAACACAAGATCAAGCTCCAACTTCATCAAGCCATGAAACTTGTGAAGAAAACACCCTATACTACTTGGCAAATGGTAGAGGATGAAGAAATAGGAAGTGGGTTCACTTTAGAATTGGATTTCTCACTCTTTTTCTCATTTCACCATTGAAACTAGCAAGCTTTTTGAAGCTTGATGAAGATGATGAAGATGAAAGAATAAAAAGGATTATCTTAAAAAGAAAATCCCATTCATTCTTATCATAATCCAACCATGGTAGAGTGTAGAGAATAAACTATGGTTTATGTGAATGGTTAGGGTTAAGGAAAACAACAAAATGGTCAAAGCTTTTCAAAGCTTCAAGAAGTTTCAAGTATAAAACAAAAAGCCACCATTTTATTATATCCATAAGAAATAAATAAATAAATGAATAAATAAATTAAAACCCTAACCATTTACTTAACCAAGGTTTAAATCAAACATACACCCAAGTTTGCATGTATCATCAAACATGATACAAACTAGTGCACAAAACTATATCATATATACAATGTGCACATCAAGTGAGAAAATCCATCTTAAGTGAACAAATACTAGTTAATCTAAAGTAATATATCAAATATATAATTATACATTAAATCATTAAATCAACATTTGATTTAACGATTCGGTCACATCGCATATGACCGACTAATATCCAATAGTAACATCTTATCGAATCAACACTTGATCCGATAACCCGGCTATATCGCATATAACCGATCAATGTCACAAATCGCGAGAATCGAATACAGTATCATATACTGGTATTATTCTCGGTCCCGCACATATCTCATATGCGCTCCTATTTCGTTTCGCTTGAGCCAGGAAACCTCTGTGTAGGACTCTAAAGACTCGTCAATACGCCGGCAGCAGGTGATGATCATATCAAGCAAAGCCGCAAGCGGTCTGCTAAACGTAACGGCCACCCAGGTATTGAGCGATCAGAAGATCGACGAGCAAGCCCGCTCACACTCCTGTAAATCCAACCAGTAACACTTACCGTACAGTCCGGTCTGTTCGTCTGATATGTCGCATATCTCGCCTAGGTGTGGTAAACGTCAGACCCCAATAGCTCGATAAGTCGTGTCGATATGAGGTCTATAACAGTTCGAGAAACTACAGGCAACACTTACCAGTAAATCTCAGCAACCCTGGCCAGGGATTTCCGGTTATAGCCAATCGAACACAGCGCAACATCAACTCCCTATACCGGGAGAGACGAATCCCCTCCTATCGCTCATTGCCTCCATGTGATTTGGGACTGTACCCAAAAACCACCGTTTTGCACGCCCTCTTGGACGTGGTAAGGTGGAAATCAAAGCACAGTGGGAATCACACAAGACTCTATGACGATCTCGGGTCAACAGACTACTCTGTACCAGTGTCACCAGAGAACTGCCATCTGACATAAGGTATAATACCATCTGGGAGTTCTCGGCGAGTCCGTCCAGTGTACCCAGTCTCCACTGAGCACCCGTATATCATCTCTGATGTCAAACACCAATGGATATGAGATCATCCATCGCCCATCTGTATGGGTCGAGAAGGTATACGCTAGTCTACTCTGGTATATCGATGCCCCATCTCGATACACCCACGACTAGGGACCTTGAAGGATGTACTTATGGACTACCATGTCCCCACTAGTATGATCCGCATCATAGTCCAGGTAGTCAAGTACACATCCTAAGGGCTTTACCAACATGTAACAGAGAGACAATCAGTGTACACGTTAAGGTAAAGAGCAACCAGATAGCATACTATCATGTCGAGCAAGAAAGTCCTTCCTATATATGTCCAAGCATCCACTACAATATACATCCTATGTATAGTAATGGCCTTTAGGGCATACATATAACTAACACCACGCTCCCCGAGCACTTACTGCCCCTAGCCGGGAAACATCAAGAGTCACTGTGTCTTCACCGTTGCTTCCCGTGCACGTGCCATGCTCCTGCTATTCGTCGCTATAATCGTCGCCAGGCAAGTGAAAGTCTATCACCTGCTTCTTCATGCTTAAGTATTAGTTAATCAATGCAACCGCGATAAATGTTTTGTGCACATCCGTATAGTTGTATCGATAACGTGTAAACAAACTCTTTCTCTGGCAAACCCTTATAGTTTAACTGTGATGAATGGAAGCCGACTCGGTCTTCTAATCCGTAACAATACCAAATAGAATTTAATTAAACGATGTCTAGTTCCAATCGAATAAATAGAACCGCTATTTCGGTTATTACCCCTACATGTAAACGAGTGTTCGATGTGATTCATGCATGAATACTCTTTCAAAATGCCCATATATTGTGTTTAGGGAATTTCGTTACCGTTAATAATTATTATGTAGTGACTTAATTCTAAAATACTGAGATTATCGTCACGTAACGTCGCTTCCAAAAGCCGACGTTTTATATGGAATTCACAGTGCATGTTGCGCTTTAAAATCTTTATTAAATCAGATATAAATCGAAATGAGATGTTCTATGGCTCATATCGAAGAAAAATCGGTAATCCAAAACCCCATGTAAATTTTATTTTGATACTGATATAACCCCATGATGAGAACTGGCTTGGAATGCGGCTCTGGACTACAGTCTAGAGCAGCATTCCATATTGACACCTGACATTAAATAAATGTGTAGTGCTGTATGAAAGTGAAATTGTGCGGAACCTTATACCATTGCGATGATAAGCCTGTTAGATAACTATAGGTGGTAGTTTCGTTCGAGTTTACCATCGTTTGATATTTTATTTGTATTTTAAACAGTGGAGGTGTACTGCAGTTTAGTACAGGGACATATTGTATACCCTAGCCTTAGACAGGACATAACTCTTAGCACACGGTGGGTATTGTCGATATGTATAGTGCGTTGGAAACTTAATTAATAGATCTAAATTATACCTAACTGTAGTATCACCTAATTATGATCCTAACAGGAATAAAATGTGTTACGAAATGGACATTCAATTCAGAAACTGGATTTCCAGCGGTGAACGCTTAAAATGATATGACCGTAACTCGCAAACCTGAAACCCGATTGACCTGAAACCAATTTTATTCGATTGAAGTTTAAGTTTACTTACTTCCTCTTTTGTATCATTTTGCCTAATTATGAACGTACAAATTCATATGTTTTTCTGAACTCGTAATACACATTGTGTTTCATATCGTACATGACTTATTATGTGGCATCATTATCTCGCATTTACCCGAACATGATACCTTTAGGGATAGCGAACGTTCATAGTGATTTATAGCGAACATTGCATTGTCGAACGTGAGTGGTATTGGATTAGCTGTTGTTCACCATCGGAAACAGAGACGAACTGAGATGGATCGTCTTGCATGAATTTGGGGGCAGATTCTATTTGGATTTATCCGTCCACCTCTCCAAAGATACCAAGTTGATTTATGGCACCGTATATCGGAGGTTTGGACGGATGCGGCCATTGTAGCAGATTTTATCAGATTTCCCCTCACTTTATGAGGGGTTTTTGATTGTGGGGACGCTCTTCCCTGCAGGCGCAAGCCCCTGCAGTTAATTACGTTACCATATTCCGATAACCACTTTTTTCTGCTACGGAAGTTCACTTCGTGTCGTGTGTGTGTTTTTTTGTTTTGGTTGCCCGTGGATTGTATACGGAGACTAGTTTATGTCGTCGCCCATAGGGCGCGGGTCAGTCCAAATCCGTATATTTTAGATTTTGGCTTGGTTTCATTTAAGGACCGTTAATCTAGTTTGAGATTAAGATCAATTTAAATATATATGAGCATTGGGGCTCAATTTGTTTTTGACTAAGGATTCGTTAGTCCAATTTGAGACTAAGATCAACTTAGCGGAATTTCAAGGATCGTTTTTATCTCGAATCCAACAACAGAGCATTTGGGCTCAGTTGTAGGAAAAACTTCAGAGACCTAACCAATTTGGGGGCTTGGTCTGCTTAGCCTTTTCTTTTATTCAGAAATGCTAGGTGTTGGGGTCAAAATTTACACGCCGGTTGACCAAGTCAAAATCAAAGTCAACCCCAAATCAAGTGGGCCCAAGCCCAGGTCAGAACCGAGCATGGAAGGGACCGGCCCCATGACAAAAGGAATGAAGCCATAAATTAGTTTTAATGTAATTCTTTTTTTTATAGAAATGAATGTATGTAAATGGGCAGAAAACCAAAATTTTGTAAACCCCATGGTTTATGTGCAAAAAGAAATAAGCACATAAGATATGGGGTGGCACAAGCGCCATTTGGAAAAACCTAAGGGGCTACATGTAAAGTTTGTAGCCTATAAAGGCAAACATGATGAAAATATCTAGAACAACTTTTCCATTCTAAAATTCTAGGGTTTGTACCTCCTCCTCCTTCCTCAAGGTTCTAAACCTTCTTCTTTTATTTTGAATTAAATTAAGAGTTTAACTTTTTCTTTTCCAAAAATAAATCACTTTTCATCATAAAACCTTTGAAGGGGAGCTCGGATATGCCATCAAATCCCTAAAAGAGGATATTTTAAATCTCACCTCCCCCTTTCCCCCCAAGATCCAGCCAACAGAGAGGAAGAAGAAGGATACTCATCTATAAAAATCCCATTCGGGGAGGATCCGAGATTCAAAAGAAGATCCAAAGATTTCTAGGAGTTTAACTCCGTTCAAGATCTGTTGGAATTTAACTCCAAATCTATACATAATCTCTGTTAGGAGTTCAACTCCAAAGCCCCTTGGGAGTTCAACTCCTAACACAGGGGCTAAACCCTTTTTCCGCTGGTGTTTCCAGCGGTCGCGTGCCGTGCACGTGACCCACAGGCACCCAGCGGTCGCGTGCCGTGCGGCACGTGACCCACAGGCACCCAGCGGTCGCGTGCCGTGCACGTGACCCACAGGAACCCAGCGATCACGTGCCGTGCACATGACCCACGGGTGCCCAGCATCCACGTGCGCTTCATGCGACCCGCGGGCGCTCAGCTCCCAGCGGTCGCGTGCTGCGCACGGGACCCGCTGGCGACCGGCAGTCGCGTGCTGCGCACGTGACCCGCAGACGTAACCCGCAGGCGCCCAGCGCCCACGTGCTATGCACGCGTCTTTAATACGCTCCCCACCCCTCATTTTCGTGCACTCCACACCAGAAACGCGTCCCCAGTTAGGAAATTTTTTCTAACGGGGTGCTGCCCCGCACCCTGCAAGGGGGCTCCTAGCTCCCTTGACCCCCAGCCCTCTATCGGAGTAGCGGGACCCCCGTAAAATCTGCGAGGCCCCCGATATATTCAAAACCCCCTTTCAAAACACAACACACGCACACTGCATATTGAGTTCGCATGACCAGTTTGGCCAGTCAATCGTAGGTTCCTTCGCTCCAAAGGCGAGGGGTAATTAACGACAGCTTAGTCTGCGGCTGTCGGAGATTCGGATCCTCACAATCAATAAACCCCCGCCTACCCTAGGCAAGGGGGAATCTGTAGTACGCCTGACAAGCGCGTGCGTATTCCCATCTCAATGGGGTGATGAAAAACACCATACAGATTCTGGTACGCCCGGTGGGACCTTTCTCTCCTCCCATATCTCGGGTCAAGTGTTCATGCGAACTCATTTAATATATATGCCGATGTTTATACTGAAATAATGTTTTTTCCGTGCAGCAATCAACTTTCAACGACGATGTTTTCTAAGATGAATTCAGCTTCCGACGCGACCCCGATCTCGTACGTGGTCAAGATCAATACATGCGTGGTTCTCCCTGCCAGTCTCAGCTGGCAATGAGAGGAGCCACCCCGTCAATTTGGTTTCGTTGTCATCTACCCTGCTGGAAAGGCTCATCTGGCGGAGGTCACGACAAACCAAGCGGCCAAACCGACCTCAAGGGGCAGGAGGCCGAACGTTGTGGTCGCCAAAGCATCCCACCCCAAATGCAAATCTATATTCGAACGGCTCTCCATTGTTCCAACTGGGGGAAAGGCCATCAACACCAATGGGGCCACAAAGCAGCTCCAGCAAGCTCAGATGGTGCCCTTGACAATCGCACGAACGTGCATCTTCTCTGTCCTCTCTGTCAATCGGTCTACGGCTGTCACAACCCAAAATTTGGATGTGACCGGCACTTAGATTGTATGGTATCTAAAGATATCGACACAATCTGAGTAAGCCAAAAACCAAGATCAAAAACCCTTTTTGCGGAATTTAGAAAATTTTAGTTTTTAAGTAAAAGAATGAAGTAGCATGCCGAATGGTTTTTAATAATTGAAATTTAAACAACTGATTTTAAAAGTTCGACAGTACTTCCTTTTTAATTTTTGATAAAAGGCAGTTATAAGGTGTGTAAATAGGTTGCATCCTTAGTTAGGAGCAAAACAATGCCAAACAGCGGAAATTAATACACGATAATAATACGACGCTCGAAATGAAAATCTCATGCATAAGTAAAGGAAATATAATTTAACACAACTAGACGATCTCATCAGTCAAAATAAGATGCATACAACCACATCTCATTCTAAGTCAATTATACAGGTTCTGATGGAGTAATACTAGATCCAATATACAAAAACCAAAATAGGAGGTTACTGCGTAGGTAACCCACCTAGCAAAAAGAGTGATAGAAGCTGATAAGTGGATCCGCACTGTTGCTACGTGTCCACACGACTCCTGCAAGGAAGTATGGCACAACGGGGGTGAGCTGCCAACTCAGTGAATAAAACTAACATATATCGGCTGATAATGTAAGTATGACGAACTAGAGCTAATATCAATAAGGATGAATATAATGCATGATAATAGTATACAACATGAACATGTATTACTAAGTATATAAATCAAAACTGAAATCTCATCAATTATTTCCAAATAAGGTTCATTTTTTCGTGTCTAATATCGACACAAATTTTCTATTTCCGTCAGGCATCGTTCCTCGAACGATCCTGTCATCCAATAACACCGGTCGGTATCACCTAGATATCCGCCGTGTTTCACAACTGTCTCCGGTATCGAGTATCCTCACTAGGCTCCCCGCCTCAAAATGCGGCTTTCCTGCCCCTCGGTCTCGACCGAGTCCATCATGTATCCAACTGTATATCCTCCCCCACTCAGCCTGGATAACGTATAAATCCGCAACCGTATAGCCCCCCATTCAGTTCGGAATAAATCTAAATCATAAAAACGACATCTCATGGTGGACGTATCACATCATTCAGGAAGAATCAATGAATATAACTTAATAATATATAAAACTCAAAACCAGAAATCCTTAAATCCAACACACCTGGTGATAAAATTTACGACTAATTAAAAGTAAGCCATGATAGGTATCAATCAATAACAACGATGTACATAATCACTAATAATGATACATATGGTATGAAAGGAATCATATAGGATATGATAATTTCTAAGTGATACATGACATATCAATATCGATGAGGTGTAGTGTAACATATAGGTATGTGCGCGTGCAACATGACTTATCGATATTTCGTGCAATGTTCTAGCAAGTGTTATTTTATAGATATGAATACATATGACGAGGCTTTTTAATTTTAAACATATACTCAATATAAAGGAAATTATTATCCAACTAATTTTTACGGGCGGTTTAACGCCATCCATACAAAATCCCCCGGTAGATATTCAGTCTACTCACCAGAATACGCCGAATCTACTCAGATATCACCAATCCCTTTCCTTTCCTTGCGGCCTCCGAAGTTTCCGTACTCGAATCTAACATCGACATTAACTCGTATAAGAAACGGCTAAACTCCGATACGGAAAACATGAAAATACAAGTTTTACGTATTAACTATACTACGTACGGCTATTGTAAACTATCTAATACTTCTGCTAACTGGATTTTAACCACTCGCTGCTCATAACAGAAAACAGAAACGTGTTACGAAACATCCGTGTCGTATTTTAGAATTTTAATCCCATTTCAGATATTAGCTTCCAGATTTCACATACTGAAAAATTAACTTAAACTAGCAATACCAAACATCCTAATACATATATAGAGAGCTACCCTAAAAACCCCAACACCCAACTCCTTCAAAAAACCGTCGAGCTCAGATTTCCCTTACATGTCGCCGGCCAAACTCCGAGCAACTGGGTTCGTCTTCCTAAGGTTTATTCTATGTCCAATCTATAAGATGAATACACTGTTTGGTTATGTTAAATATCCTCTAAACTACAGCAGATCTTACACAGAGTCTATTTTTACCAAAATACGACATTTCCGATAACCGATTTCACATTTAAACTTTTCAGAACTAGAATCCTATAGAGTTTAGAGATCATACCTACAGAAGATTACTAAAAAGGCTCCCTCCTAGATGCATAACTCAAAGATCCTAGCTTGATAGTGGTGATGAAACTCCTTAGCACATAGTTCATTCTTCTCTTCTCTCTTTTATTTTATTTGGTGTGTTCTAAGATATTTCTCTTTCTAAACCAGTTTATTTGCTCTAACTTAATATATATCAACTGAAACAATTGGTACAATTTAAGGATAAGAAAAGATAAGGTAGTAGGTGGTGTCACCATACAAGATGGTGGTGGTTTCATGCAAGGAGGAGGTGTGTGTGTGTCGTTACACCTAAGATGTGGTGTCTAAAAGGTATATCTTAACCTTAACCATTGTCTAACCCTAATTGCATAAAAACCTTCATACAACTTTAATTAGCATAAGGAAACTATCCTTCTCACATAAACCCTTCATTACACATGTTATTATATAAATACTATTTTCTTTACTAATTTATTTCCACTTTAATTTAAAAAGCCTTCTTTACTATAATAAAAATTAATTAACATTATCTATTTACTAATAATTTGTGTATGATTTATAATGAATTTTATAAGGTAAGGTGTACAGTAAATTTCAGATTTGTCGTATCCGCTTTGCAACGACGTTTCATGTGTAAATTATAATATTTTCAAACTATATTTTGTATAACATTATAAAATGCAGATTATAAACTAATTAAAGATAATAATAAGAAATATTACGACGATATATATTTTAAATGATATGGATGCAAACGGATATCCGAAAACGGTAAAACTTTAATATGGATGCACAGTACAATCAACATGTGATATTTTTATTCATATGGATGCAAAATAAGATACATAGCTTGTAGCAAGATGAATTAGCATGCGACTAGATATGTAAATAGTGATATGGATGCATATAGATGTCCGAAGACAGTAAAACTGTAAAATGGTAATGTGGGATGCATAACTAAACATTATGTGATGTTATTATTCAAATGGGTACAATATATTGTAGTCTAGCATGTAACAAGATAAATTTGCATGCACTAGATACGAAATAAATTACACGGATGCAAACGGACGTCGTAAAACAGTAAAATGATAACAGGGAATGTACAATGCACTAAACATGAAATATTATTATTAATATGGATGTAGTATATATCATAGCATGTAGCAAGATAAACTTGCCTCGATCGAATCACGCGATGGATACGCACGGCACGTCCGACGTCGGTAAATCGTCACAATGCGCATGCGGCACGCGGGACGGGTCCAGGCAAGACAAGAGGGTGATCACACAGGCAAGGTACATTCACTGGATCACTCGGATCGTCAGCGACGAGCACGGCTCCAGCGGTGATCACCGGAATCAAGAAATAAGATCAAGAAAAAGAAAGAAGAAAGAAGAAAGAAGAGGAAGTAAGAAGAAGAGGCTGTGTATTAAATAAGGAAAGAATAAATAAATAAATAATATATATATAAATATATATGCAGATAAGAGAGAGAGAAAGGGGTGGTTAGTTTGTTAGGAAATTAGTTTAGATTTAAATTTAAAAAATCTTTTATTAGTTAACTAAATTTTAATTTGTATCGGTTTATAAAATTAATATTATATAAATAAAATTTGATATTCTGGTAAATACAAATATAGTCCAAAACATGCCCGGGTCGGGTCTAAAATTCAGTTTTAAAATACGAAAAATATGCATGTCGACCAAAATTAAAATTGGATATCCGGGTAACGAAAATATGCATACCCCCAAGAACGGATGCACGCACGTGCACGTAGCCATCCAAACAAGTCCGTTTCACTGAACGGGACGGGAACACGATGCGTGGATGCTACCACGGGGTTAGGGGTATCATGCAGGCCATGCAATGTATTTTTAAAGTATTTTATGTGACTTAAAATGTTATATTGTAAAAATGCAAATGCCAGATAAAATGCCAGTATGCAAGATGTATAAATTAAAATGAAAGTGCACGAGTCCATGTAACAGGTCAGGATAAATCATAAATATGAATCAAGACAGGTTTCAAGCAAGCGAGTTGGGTAGAATGCAAATACAAATGTCAAATACATTATTCGCACTCAAAACACAGTAAATCAAGAAAATACCATAAATAAAGAAATACTTGACTAGAACTGGTATAAATAAACTAGGGTGTTATATTATACCCAACTACAAAAAGAATTTCGTCCTCAAAATTGCAGGAACAAGAAAAGATAAACAATCAAGAATCTACAAGAATAGGTATGGAAACTTCTGTCGAATCTCGTCTTCTCGTTCCCAAGTCGATTCTCCATGCGAGCGATTTCCCCAAGAAATAAGTACGAGAGGGATAACCTTGTTCTTAAGGACCTTTTCCCTCCGATCAACAATCGACATCGGTCGTTCCTCAAAGGTCAAATCCTCTCTTACAGTCAGCTCCGAATGATCCAGCACGTGTGTTTCATCTCGAACATACTTACGGAGTTGAGATATATGAAACACGTCATGAACATTCGCCAAAGATTGTGGTAACGCCAATCGATAAGCCACTTCTCCAACACACTCCAAAATCTCGAAAGGCCCTACGAATCGAGGATTAAGTTTGCCTCGACGCCCAAAACGAATCACTCCTCGAATCGGTGATATCTTCAAGAATACCAAATCACCATCAACAAACTCTAGAGGTCTTCTCGATGTGTCGGCCTAACTCTTCTACCGATCCTGTGCTGCTTTCATGTGATTCCGGATGGTATTAACCTTCTCTACTGTTTGCACGATCAAATCTGGTCCTAACAATCTTCGCTCTCCAAGATCGTCCCAACAAACAGGTGAGCGACACCTGCGACCAAACAATGCTTCGAATGGAGCCATTTGAATAGTTTCCTGAACACTGTTATTGTACGAAAATTCCACTAAGTGTAGATAATCCTCCTATGAACCCTTGAACTCTAACATGCAAGCTCTCAACATGTCTTCAAGAGTTTGGATCGTTCTCTCTGACTGGCCATCTGTCTGAGGATGATAGGTTGTGCTAAACTTCAATCGAGTCCCCAAACTTTCTTGTAAGTTCCTCCAGAAGTGTGATAAGAAACGGGTGTCACGGTCGGACACGATGCTCACCGGTACTCCATGCAATCTTACGATCTCCTGCATGTATCGTTCTGCCAATGCTTCTATTGATTGACCAACTCGAAATGGTATGAAATGAGCTGCCTTGGTCAATCGATCAACAGTCACCCAAACTGCATTGTTGCCCTTTGGACTCCGCGGTAAAGCCGTCACGAAATCCATGGTTATATATTCCCACTTCCATTGGGGAATCGGAAGTGGTTGCAATAAACCAGCAACCCTTTGATGTTCAGCCTTAACTTGCTGACACACCAAGCACTTCGCTACAAAGCGGCAATCTCCCGTTTCATGCCTTCCCACCAGAAATGCTGTCGTAGGTCACGGTACATCATCGTGCCTCCTGGATGTACGGAATATGCGGAACTGTGCGCCTCTTTCATAACTTCTTTGCGAATATCTCCTTTTGGCACACACAAACGGCTACCATATCGCAACTAACCATCTTCATGAATCAACAAGTCCGTTCGAAGTCCAGCTTCAACCTGTTCTCGAAACTTCTGCAATCTTGGGTTCTACGACTGCGCTGCTCTAATACTCTCGATCAATGACGACTGTACTTGCAGCTGCATCAATTGTCCCGAAGAATGCGGTAGCACAATCTCCAACTCGAATCTCCGAAAATCTTCGATAAGCTCCTTCTGTGCTGTCAACATCTGAATTGCTGGCAACCGACTAAGCGCATCTGGCACAACATTAACTTTCCCCGGATGGTACTTAAGATCAAGATCGTAGTCAGCCATCAGCTCCAACCATTTACGCTGCCTTATGTTAAGCTCTTTCTGTGTGAACACGTACTTTAGGATTTTGTGATCGGTGAATACTTCGACCATTTCGCCCAATAAGTAGTGTCTCCAAATTTTCAAAGCAAAAATCACCGCTGCAAGCTCCAAATCATGAGTTGGGTAATTCTTCTCATGGGTCTTCAACTGTCTTGATGCGTAAGCTATAACCTTCCCATGCTGCATCAGAACGCATCCCAAACCTTTCCCAGATGCATCGCTGTGAATCACTAATCCTCCGGAACTGTCTGGTACGGTCAAAATAGGAGTGGTTATCAATCTCTGCTTCAACGCCTCAAAAGCTGACGCACACTTATCCGTCCATACGAACGGTACTTCCTTACGCGTAAGCTTGGTCAAAGGCTCAGCCAAACGAGCAAAATTCTCCACGAACCTTCTGTAATATCCGGCAAGTCCCAGAAAACTTCTGATCTCTGCTACGTTTTTTAGAATCGGCCAATCTTGAACTGCTGCAATCTTTTCGGGATCAACGGCGATTCCATCTCCGGATACGATATGCCCCAAAAACTTCACTTCTTCAAGCCAAAACTCACACTTGCTCATCTTTGCATACAATCTTTCTTGCCTCAATATCTGCAGTGCGATCTTCAAGTGTTCTGCATGCTCTTCTATGCTCCTCGAGTAAACCAGAATATCATTAATGAACACCACTATAAACTGGTCCAAGAATGGTGAAAAGATTCGGTTCATCAAGTCCATAAATATCGCCGGTGCATTCGTTACTCCGAAGGGCATCACTAAATACTCGTAATGTCCATACCGAGTTCTGAACGGCGTCTTGCAAATATCTTCTGATTTAACCCAGACCTGATGATATCCGGATCGCAAATTCAGTTTCGAGAATACCCTCGCGCCACAAAGCTGCTCGAATAATTCGCCAATACGAAGGATCGGGTACTTGTTCTTAATAGTCACCCGGTTAATTCTCGATAATCGATGCACATCCTCCTTGTGCCATCTTTCTTCTTTACTAGAAGAACCGGAGCTCCCCAAGGTGAATTATTACTGGGAATCCAACCCTTCTCTAAAAATTCGGTAACCTGCTTCTTGACCTCTTCCAACTCCACTGGTGCCATTGGATAGTACGCCTTTGAGATTGGCGCTGCACCAGGAACAAGATCAATCGCAAATTCCACTTCTCGTTTTGGTGGTAAACCCGAGATGTCCTCGAACACGTCCATGAACTCTCGAACTACAGTTGGCGCTTCTTCCTTATCAACTTCCATCGACAAAAGAACACTGTTTGTCGGCCTAGCCCTAAACTCGACTGGCCCAACAAAATTGCTTCCTTCAACAAAACAAACTCCGGATGTCCGGGAATCTGGAAAATCACTTTCTTTACCCTACAAACAATGTGAGCGTAGAAAGTGCCGAGAAAATCCATTCCTAAGACAACTTCATAACTGCCGGTATTGGTCACCAAGAAATTTGCAAAACATGAACTGGTAAGCAATGAAACCGAGAGAACCAAGGTAATAAAACGACCATGAAACAAGAAAATGAAACAAGACCAGGACTCTAAGTTACTTAAATAGAGTACCGCATTGTAACCATACTGCAGTTCATAGTTACAATTACATAACTCTATTCAAATCGCCCAAATCCTAGTATCAGAATTAAGGAACAGGGAGAAACAATAGGGAACCAAAAGAATTCTAGCCGAGATGCAAAGTTGTTTGCATATCGTCAAGACCAGAGTCAAGAGAAATATATGATTCAAGAATCACGATAACAAGGTGGCAGGACATGTTCCTAATCATGGATTTTCCGATTCGTGTATTGGGTCCAATACCCAACTACAAAAGAATCACACCCGATTAACCTAAATCCTATGGTTCTGATACCAAACAAACCCTGTCACGTCCCGCTTCCCAGAGTGCGCTAAGATAGGCACGTGACAGAGCCAACCATGCTACCTGTGGATAGGAAACATCCCTCCATAGTCACATTACGGCTGTCTAGAGATATTAAGAACAGTAGAAATAAAATAAACTATCTAATACATGTCCATGAGCCAGAATAAACGAGTCAAGAAATAATATACGGAAGTAATAAATCCAAATAACAATAACAATCTGGAAGGTACGGAAATAACTAAACTAACTGGATACTAACAGGATCCTTACTGCTCGGCCTGATGGCGGAAATACTCCTGATCAGCCTGCGACAAAGGTAGAGAATCTGAGCCATGCAAAACCCAGACGTCGGTGCGTCATAATATCAACAATAATATAATCAGGAGGTAGCAATACATGCAAGTATGAGTATGAACAGTAATAAAAGTAGAACAGTAACAAGTCATAAGTAAACCGTAACATGAATATAGATCAGTGGACATGATATAAACAGGTGAAGTGCAGTGAGTAGTCTAAACTGTGCTATAGGGTTATCTACTCTAAAATTATTGAAATCAATTAGAGTAATCCTGCATGTAACTCAAAGGATATGTCCCGTTATCTCCCGGGACCACGGATCAGGTAGTGGGAGTCATGAATGACTCTGTCCCGTTATCCCCCGGGACCACGGATCAAGTAAGATTCACGAATGATTCTGTCCCGTTATCCTCCGGGACCACGGATCAAATAATACCCTTGTAAGCTACACTTTAGTTTACACTTTTGATATCCCCATACCCCCAAGATTATGTGTCCAAATCAAGTATTGAAAATCCGGAGCTAAAGCCAACACAAGATCAAGCAGGTACAGATTTGTCTGTACAGACAACAGGATATGTCCATAGGGACAACAGGTCAAGATTGTCGGCATTAGTAACAAGATCAGGTAACATGTCAAGCTATGGTACATCAGGTCATATCAGGTGGTGTACATGTATCAAGTCATGTCAAGTAGTGGTGTATCAGATCATGTCAAGTAGTGCACAGGTATCAACGGGTGCTCATAATCAAACTATAGCAAGTATTGAATCAGGGTGAAAGTACGGATGTACAATAAAAGTATGGATGCACAAATATCGATCAGGGGTTACATCATGATTATGTAGGATGCACATTATCAAGTATGGTGCACTAATACAACAGTAACATGAAATAATATGGTCTCGGCGTGCAACTAGATATGTAATAAACCGTACGGATACAGACGGATACTATAAAACTGTAAATCGGTAAAATTTGATGAATATTAAAACACAAGCACTATTATTTATTAAATAGATATTGATATAATAATATTAACATGGATAATATATTCAAACCGATTAATAACTATAAAAGCGGTATTGATTAATCATGCACAAGAAAGTTCCGTTCAGAAATTCAGCGTCGCCCTGATTTGTAAAATAACTTACAAATAACAAACGTTCTCCAAAAGGGACGTGTCTTATACCAAAACAAAGATAATTCAATAAGGTTTTCATTTTTATAAGTTGAAGTATCTCAGGTTGTTCCTACAAAAAACTATGAATATTCGAAATTGAAAATTTGCTGCTGGAATTTCCCTGGACAGCAGTTTAGAGATATTTTCATTTGCATTTTACGTTATTTAAACAATTTATTTTGCAAGTAAATATTTCATAGAGTTATAGTATTCTGAGTTATTTTCATAACGAACTAAAGAACGTATACTAATAATTTGTCTATAATTTATAATGAATTTTATAAGGTAAGGTGTACAATAAATTTCAGATTTGTCGTATCCGCTTTGCAACGACGTTTCATGTGTAAACTATAATATTTTCAAACTATATTTTGTATAAAATTATAAAATGCAGATTATAAACTAATTAAAGATAATAATAAGAAATATTATGACGATATATATTTTAAATAATATGGATGCAAACGGGCATCCGAAAGCGGTAAAACTTTAATATGGATGTACAGTGCAATCAACATGTGATATTTTTATTCATATGGATGCAAAATAAGATACATAACAGGTAGCAAGATGAATTAGCATGCGATTAGATATGTAAATAGTGATATGGATGCATACGGATGTCCGAAGACAGTAAAACTGTAAAATGGTAATGTGTGATGCATAACTAAAGATTATGTGATGTTATTATTCAAATGGGTGCAATATATTATAGTTTAGCATGTAACAAAATAAATTTGCATGCACTAGATACGAAATAAATTATACGGATGCAAACGGACGTCGTAAAACAGTAAAATGATAACAGGGGATGTACAATACACTAAATATGAAATATTATTATTAATATGGATGTAGTATATATCATAGCATGTAGCAACATAAACTTGCCTCGATCGAATCACGCGACGGATACGCACGGCACGTCCGACGTCGGTAAATCGTCACAACGCGCACGCGGCACACAGGACGGGTCCAGACAAGGCAAGAGGGTGATCACACAGGCAAGATACGTTCACTGGATCACTCGGATTGTCAGCGACGAGCACAGCTCCAGCGGTGATCACCGGAATCAAAAAATAAGATCAAGAAAAAGAAAGAAGAAAGAAGAAGAAGAGGCTGTGTATTAAATAAGAAAAGAAAAAATAAATAAATAAAATATATATAAATATATATATGCAGAGGAGAGAGAGAAGGGTTGTTAGTTTGTTAGGAAATTAGTTTAGATTTAAATTTAAAAAATCTTTTATTAGTTAACTAAATTTTAATTTGTATCGGTTTATAAAATTAATATTATATAAATAAAATTTGATATTCTGGTAAATATAAATATAGTCCAAAATATGCCCGGGTCGGATCTAAAATTCAAATTTAAAATACGAAAAATATGCATGTCGACCAAAATTAAAATTGGATATCCGGGTAACGAAAATATGCATACCCCCAAGAACGGATGCACGCACGTGCATGTAGCCATCCAAACAAGTCCGTTTCACTGAACGGGACGGGAACAAGATGCGCGGATGCTACCACGGGGTTAGGGGTATTATGCAGGCCATGCAATGTATTTTTAAAATATTTTATGTGACTTAAAATGTTATATTGTAAAAATGCAAATGCCAGATAAAATGCCAGTATGCAAGATATATAAATTAAAATGAAAGTGCACGAGTCTATGTAATAGGTCAGGATAAATCATAAAGATGAATCAAGACAGGTTTCAAGCAAGCGGGTTGGGTAGAATGCAAATACAAATGTCAAATACACTATTCGTATCCAAAACACCGCAAATCAGGAAAATACCATAAATAAAGAAATAATTGATTAGAACTGGTATAAATGAACTATGGTGTTACAGATCATAAGCTTAAAGGGAGACGATGACTTCAGAAGGAATCAAGGCATAATAATTAGAACTTGAGAGAGAGAGAAAAGATCTCGTTGGAGATAATAAAGGAGAGGGTTTGTAATCTTCACTAAGGTTTTCTCGAAAGTTCTAATAAGGTTTTCTTCTCTTTTCCCGTGGTTTTTCCCGTTTGGGTTTTCCACGTTAAAATCTCTTGTCTTGCAATTTGCTTTTGCTTTTGTTTTATTTGTTATTCATTCTAAAGGGATCTCTAGATCCATAAGATTTCCACCGCGTTTAACAACAGGACCCGTATTCAACCCCCTCGTCATATTAGCTCTATATTCATTGCTTTGTTACCTTATTTACAATTGGCAAATCTTTCATATGTTTATCAATTTCGGGCCAAATTAATTAATTATGGCTGCTGAAAATTACTCATGATTAGTAATTATGGAGAAGGGACAAAAAGAAAGTGAGCAAGGGTGTTTTTCCTGAGCCTCGCTTGGAAAAGGGGTTTTATGTAATGTGCTCATGATTTCCCAGAGCATGAGGTTAGGACCATTAAGCCCTATGCTAAATGGGCTTAACGGTCTTAAGCTCGAGCTCAGGAAAAAATCCTGTGTCCATTACATAAAACCTCCTCTCCTCGTCATTTTCTTTTTGTCCCCTCTCCATGGTTCCTAATCATGAGTAATTTTCAGCATGCATAATTAATTTGGCCCGAAATTGATAAACATATGACAGATTTGCTAAAAGTCAAAACAAAAATATTATATTTGAAGCCAACTTTACGATACCATTACCAAATGTCAGAACCTTAAGGCTAAAAGGCAATCAATTTGATTATGAAACGTCCAAATCTCATCAATTTAGGATCAAAACAATGAAAATTCTTCCCAATTAGAGATTAGGGCTAAACAAGACCCAAGACATGAAAGCCGTTGCTGAGATAGGCATCTGAACGCTTCAAGAGATGTGGTGTGTGCTCAATAGAGATTCAAAAAAAGGGTTTTTCCGTTCAGACTCACTTCGAAAAGGGGAGAGGGTTTTGTGCAGGGATCAGGAATTTTTCCTGAGCCTGGGACCATTAAGCCCTTTAGCATTATATATTTTATGCATCACATGCAAAAGCACATGATGACAGTAAGGTTTTTCTTTTAACAGTGTATGCTTTAGTGCAATTTCATGATAGCATAAAAAGCACGTGATGGTTTAAGTACGGGAAATCGAATGTTGAAAAGGACAAACCCAAAAATGGTTTCTATGAGCAGCGGGAAAAAAAGGAAAATGTTTAACCTACCGAGCTTGAAATCCTACCATAATCCATCTAAAAAGATAAATATCATTGGACTACTTGTTTGACATTGGTATCTAGATGTTGTGGATACCAACGTTTTGTCTCTTGAATAGATTGTGATACGGTTTCAAGCCGGTAGGTAAAATGTTAATCTATTAAAATTCGAATTCCAAAACATAAAAGTTACATTTTATAATATTTTCAAATAAAAAAATAGGGCAACATATATCAATACACGAAGAATGTTACTTTTAATCAATAAACGAGATAATGTGGATTCCGCGGTCAGGTCGGAAAAGTATTTCTCATAATTAATAAAGCGTGAGTGTGACCTCAAGAGCCATCATATGAATGTTACTTTTAATCTGTTGCAAGGGTAGCAGTTGTCCCTCTCTCTTAATTTGTTCTTTGGCGATGCCTCTAGATCTGTTGAGAGTGTTGGGTCCTCGAGCCACGAGCAATTCAAACAATGTGACATTGTGACTCACATGTCAAGTTTTATTTGTCTTGGAGCTCTATAATTTCTTTTTGCCAAGTTGGAGCACTTGAATTGGCGACAATATGACTGCATAGAGAACAAGACCTTTTTGTCTTCTTCTTCATTCTCTCTCTCCCCATCCTTGCAATCCAAATTTAACCGTCAGGATTTTATTTTTATCAAAATCAATGGTGAGGATGTGTGTAAACATGGAGGCTTGGATACATGATGTATTGCACTTGCAATGCACGTATGATAAATGGCGATGATTTGGTTAGGGCACCAATAACATTATTTAAAGAGCAAAGAGAGCGGGACCACGTTGTTTTCAAGTTTCTATTTTTTATAATTGGATGAGCCCCTCTCCTTCCCTCGCATAACTTAGACCATTATCCTCGCTATTTAAGCGAGCGGGTGCTCCTCATCCCTCACAATACACACACAAATCTAAGGAATCCTCTCTCTCTCTCTCTCCAAATACTACTTGAATTTCTTGTGCTTTTTATCTTCCTTCCAAAACTCATCTCTCCGCGTCCTGCTCCTCCTCCTCTCGCTAACCACCTTCCTCCCGGCGGCGGCCACCGATCGATCGATATATCTGTAGCTCAGGTAAAAATGCTTTGTTGCATATCTATCTACATGGAAAAATGGCCAAGCTTATTTTTAACTCTCTTCTTTTTTTGTTTCGGTGTTTTTCTTTTTGAGCTTGAGTTTGCTTCTCTCATTTCTGTTGGCACATGTAACCCCCCTCCCAATAATTTGTCCTTTTTTTGGGTTGATGTTTAGATGCGTGAATCGTTTTGTTGCACAAACCAATTTCAAGACCGTGAAGCCGATGACTTCTTTCTAACTTATCATAGAGTCTCACTATTACATGGAATGGGATGGGAGGTACTGGAAAATATAAGAGGCATGTTATGTCCATGATGATATTGATCATGAGTTTTTGATGGTGCAAAGTTTATTTTGGACAAAACACCCTCTTATAAGCATCTTGAATATGTAGCCTCTCAATTAAGTTCGCTCGAAAACTGTTGTAGCTTTTGCTGGGTGGCCCGACGTAAATGCCTCATCCAATATCAGTATTACATGTATTTTGAAACGGAGATCAGCGAGCTTGTCCATGAAACTGTGGAGGTAATAGATGATGAGTTCATATAAAAATATATGTTTATACTGGCATTGATAAGATGGTGACAATTAAGAGACCGCGTAAGCGAACGAAACAAGAGTTGAAAGACGAGAATGACGATATTGTTTGTGCGGTGTGCTTCGAAGAAGTTGAGATGGATAGCAGTGATGATTTGGTCAAAAAGGATGCATTTGTGTTGTGATCATGCATTCAACATGAATGTCTTGTTCCTTAGCTGCTCAAGAATAACCCATGCCCATTATGTCGATGTGAGAAACCATGTCAAATAGATTAGGATGTTAATTTTAGTTTTTCTTTGTTGATCAATCGTCTATTATTTCTGTTATTTTGGCATGTAAATTTCGAAAAAGAAATAAACAATGTTCATAAGTTTTGATTGCGTTTTCTAATATTTTCAATTGGTTTAATATGTTTAATATGATTATCATATGACGTATTTGGATATATAGTATAAATCATTTAATTTCCTAATTCGGTCGTGTTTTTGCAATCAACTTTGACAAAGAACAGAAAAAGACAAAAAAATTGAGAAGGTGGCATCATGCAATTACAAAAAAAAACTCAAATGAAAAAAAAACAATGAGATTATCAATTGGCTTTAATGGTTACTTTTTTGGTTGGAACAACATGCATGCTGTGATCATAATTCGTAATAAGTATAAGTAAGCATTATTAAACAGAAAAATATATTTGTTGTTGCTTTTCATGTGAGCAACTAAAGCGGTTTATACCTTTAAGCTTTAAGCTGTATGTGTGATGTGCATGCTACATTTAAAACAATGTGTATACATATGAATATTTAGATCATCTCAATGTCTGCTAGAAAATATTCAAGCTTTGCATCCTTATGGAACTTGCCAATATTTTTTGAAGGAAGACGAGCTTCGTTGCAGCTTCTTAAGAATATCGAAAAAAGTGGATTGTTTACGTATCGAAAATGAGATTATAACATGTTGAGCTTTCGATCGAATAGTTGATGGTTGACGTAATTAGCTCGCCGCAGTTACGACATGAGGTAGAGAGTTTGCACAATGAGAATGAGATATTACAACGTCTAATTTCGGTTGAGTGTTTGACGTAATGGATTCTATGGAGCTCGAACGGATTTTTTACCAACGCTTGGTTTTCGGAAGCCCATGCCTTTGAGATGATGATGATGTTGTTTCAATGATGAATCGGATTGTGATGTTCAAAGGGTTGGTTAGATGAGAATATATATCGTGTCTGTTTTATTATTCGAGAAAGAATTGTGGATTGCAAATTCCATACACAGTTGTGTTGTGGGAGTTTTGTATTTTTCTTTTGATATTATTAAAAAATACTAACATTAAAAATATCATTAATGATATGCTTCTTTATTGAGTTAAACCGGTGTTGAGCAAACTTTGTTCCATTAATATCAAATCAATAAGACCTATTTATATAAAAAGGGGATAGTGGAAAATGAAGCTCCAGTGTGCATCTTATCTTATGCTTTGGTACAAATATACTAATTGTTTATACTTTTATCAATTATAAATATCTAAAGCATGAATGTGCTCACCTCCCTGGTAGAGGCTTGGAACAATTCACTTCAACTTTTGGATGAATAACCTTGTTAAATGATAAATTTACACAAAGACTGAGAACAGATCTTATAATAAACCCATATTTATTTGAGAACCTATAATTAGTTTATTTTATTTATTGTGTGATGGCTTTGCTAGCATGTGGCAATTTTTTAGTTGATATTTCTTCTTTATTCATTAATTCTACAACATGTCAGAGAGATAAGGTGAGTAAATTTGGATTGTCATCTCTATAATTGAAGCTGAAATCTCAATTTACTTTCTTTTCTTTGTACCATGGACATGCACTTGTATCGTGAGCATCTAATAGTTATTTTTTGGGGACTGTACTCTCATGAGAATTAAATAAAATACAGATACAGCAGCAAGAAAAACTCTCAAGTGGAGCATCACGTGCTCACACGTGATCGGACATCACGTGCTCTCACGTGACCAGGTCTCACGTGTAGACACGTGATCATTTACAGGCAAAGCCTGTAGACACTGAATAAAATAAACAAATTGGAAATACTGTGTTGGTGGGCACCACGTGTCCACACGTCACCTCACGTGCAGACAGGTGACCGTTTACAGGCAAAGCCTGTAGACACATAATTAAATTCTAATTAATTGCTTAATCAGTGGGGTCACGTGCCAACACGTGATGAGCTCTTAAACTCTCTGAATAATAAAATTAAATTCTAATTAAAAGGGAAACAAAAACTCTAATTGGAAAAATATTTCTCTAGATCTTTCCAAACAAAAAGATTGCACTCTGTAAAGAGAAGTATCGTTGGATTAAAAATCCAATGGTGGTTAAAAAATCACCAGTTTATAGAAATATTCCACATAAGAAAATATTTTCCTAAAATCTGCCATGAACAACAAATAAAATATCTTTTGGATTAAAAATCCAATGGTGAATAAAATTCGCCGAGTGATCTAAAAGATCACGTTGGTTACAAAATCAATCAAAATCTCTCAATGAGAGATTGGCTGAACAAACTGATTCTTTTCTTTCTCCTATAAATAGGAGCCAAGAAGCAAAGAGAAAGAGGGGCGAGAATAACAGAAAGAGCATACAAAAAAATGAATTTAATTCTACAGAAAGAAAAGAAGATCTCTTCAGGAAAGAAATAAACCCTAGGTAAGAGAGGGAAAGGGATTATTCTATAAACTCCCACAAAACAAAAGAGAATTTAATTCTCAAATTAAAAGTTTAACTCTTCTAAATAAGAACTTAGTTCTTCCTTTAGATGAAAATCTGCAGAAACAGATCTCCCCATAAGTTGAGAATTTAATTCTCATCGGGGAGATTCTGTCATGCAGATCTAAAACCTGAGAAAGTTCAGAGAATTTTATTCTTCCTCAAAGCATATAGGAATTTAAATCCTCCAACAAAGATAGGGTTTAACCCTTAATATAAGAACTTAGTTCTTCTTCATGGTAATAGATCTGCAGAAGCAGATCTCTCTACAAGTTGAGAATTTAATTTTCATCGGGGAGATTCCGCCATGCAGATTTAAAATTTAGAAGGAGAATTGGGTTTAAAGAATCTGATTCTGTTAAACACATAGGAATTTAATTCCTCTAAATAAAATTAGGGTTTAATCCTATAAGAGAATTTAATTCTTATACAAGGGATTTATCCCTCCATGCACGAAAAAGGATCAAGTACCCAATATGATCACGTAGCAACACGTGACTCTCCCCTCCAATGATCACAAGAGAACGAATAAAATTAGGTCACGTGTTCCCACGTGACCCTTGAACAGACTTCTCAAAATGAAAAGGGTAGAATCGATTTTGGGTGCCTCACGTGTCGTCACGTGACCCTTGACAAACACCTCTCTAAAAAAGAGAAGATAGGAAAAAACTGAAGGATTAATATCCAACGCATGGGCGCCCTCACGTGTCCCAACGTGACCCTTTAACAAACCCTTTTAATATCCAATGCATGGGTACCCATCACGTGTCCACACGTGATGGCCATGAAGATTAAGTGTTTAACACTTACTTGCATATTCTGAGAATAAAATAAGGAAAGTCTGGCCCAATACTCAAGCGCCTCACATGACCACACGTGAGCGCTTCCTTTTTTTAACACTATTTTGTGCACTTCATCCCTAGTGTTTAACACTATTCTAAGCGCGTCACGTGGGAGCACGTGATGGATGAGTGTACTATAGTGTTTAACACTATATTGGAGCCAATTTTAGTCCAAATTAGCTAAGTCTTCCAGAGGCAGGACCCTCTGTTCCCCTCTGAAAGACGACACGACGTGAAGACGTCTTGCCTGAGATTCGGGGCAAATGCTATTTGGTTTTATCCGTCCACCTCTCCGAAGATGTCAAGTTGATTTATGGCACCATGTATCGGAGGTTTAGACGGATGCGGCCGATGTGGCAGACTTCGTCAGATTCCCCCTCGTTAGAGGGGTTTTTGATTGTGGGGACGCTCTTCCCTACAGGTGCAAACCCCTGCAGTTAATTACGCTACCGCATCGCGGTAACAACTTTCTCCTTCTCCAGAATTTCACTTCGTGTCGTGGGTGTTTGTTTTGTTTGTGGTTGCCCGTGGATTGTATACGGAGACTAATTTATGTCGTCGCCCGTAGGATGTGGATTAGTCCAAATCCGTATTTTCTTAGATTTGGATTTGAGGTTTTGGTTTAAGGATACGTTAGCCATATTTGAGGCTACGATCAACTTAAACGTTTGTTAAGGATACGTTAGTCCCAATTTGAGACTAAGATCAACTTAACGGGATCGTTTAGATCCGAGAAAAGAGCATTTGGGGGCTCTATTGTTCCAGTTTAGGGACATGGTGGTCCATTGCCAGTTTAGGGACATGGTGGTCCATTGGTTTAAGGACGCTTAAGTCCGTGAGTTGGTTTAAGGACGCTTAAGTCCGTAGCAATGTATGGTTGTCGAGACCTGTCACCTCTCTGACGTCGTTGAAGGATTACAACGACAGATGTCAGAGGAGTTCAGAGATGTACCCTTGAACCAGACGTAAATTGATTTAAGGGAGCAGTCGTGCTCGGTCAATTTAATTTGATGATTTAAGGCCATGATTGGGCTAAGTCCGGTAGAGAATGTTCAACGTTTTTATTCGTGGTTGGCCTATTAGGCCTATGCTAGGGCTTTGCCCCTGTTTAATAATACACTGCATTTTATTTTGGCCTGTAAGGCTTATTTGATTTAGGCTCTGTCCCTTTATTTTTATGATGCAAAGCATCTGACAGACCTTTGTTTGGGCTCTGCCCTTTTTAAAATAATGCATGGCATTTTATTGGGCTTGTTAGGCCTTTTTTAATTGGGCTCAGCCCTTCTTTAAATAATGCAAAGCATTAAATCTCCTGACAGTGTGTCACGTGGCTTGTCAGGCGCTTTGCGCCAATTAATGAGCGCAAGCGCATGTGGAGGTGACACGTGTCACGCTCTGGTGAGCGCAAGCGCAGTGCGCTGCGCCAATGCGCTGCGCTGTTGCGCTGCTGACACGTGGCGCGCTCTGGTGAGCGCAAGCGCAGTGCGCTGCGCTGTTGCGCTGCTGACACGTGGCGCGTTCCGGTGAGTTGCGCCAATTTAAGAGAGCAGTGCTCTATTTAAAAGCGCATAGCGCAAGTTGTTCTGGAGCTGACACGTGGCGCTCTCTGGTGGCTTGCGCCAACCCAAGAGCGCAACAGTGCAGATTTACAAGTGCAAGGCACTGTTTTAATATCTTGATCCAATTTTGGATTCAAGAAAAGAATCTTTTTAAGATTCCAGAACCAGTGGTTCATCAAAAGGCAATGCCTTTGTGTAGATCAAATGATCTAATAAAGAAGTATCTTCCTTCTTATTTTATTCTTATTATTTGATCTTTTTCTTTTATTTTAAGATCTTGATCTTGTTCTTAGATTATTGATCTTTTCAGAAAAAATTCTTCTTTTCAAAGGTTTACCTTTTTTCTTCTTTCTTGAATTCTTCTCAAACTTTCTTTTTTAGGAGTTCTCTGAATTCTCTCTCTGTTTTTTTTTCTCTGTGTTTTTCTGTTTCTGTGTGTTTTAGACTTGAAGTCTAGGGGCCTTTATATAGTGCCATTTAGTTTGTTAAATTGGTTAGAAAGATCTTTCTCTGAATGATTTAGGGATTTTTCCCCACCGTTGGATCTTTGATCTAAGGACTTCTGTTTTACAGAAGACAATCTTCTTGTTTTAATAAGAACAGAAAGATCTTACTGGAATTTTAATTCTGTTTGGCGCAAACGCACCTGCGCTTGACACGTGTCGCGCAGCGCAGAGCGCAGCGCAACTGCGCTGACACGTGTCGCGCAGCGCAGAGCGCAGATCATCTGAAGCGTTGCTTCTTTTATAGAGCCTTGCTCTGACTGAGTGTGCTGCGCTCACTGCGCTGGCGTGTCTAATTTTGACACGTAGCCCTCTGCGCGCAGCGCAGGGGATCTGAAGTATTGCTTCATTTATTTTAATTTTAATTTTCACTTTAATTTTCAAAACAGAGTTTTGCTCTGATTGGGGGAAATAGAAGCGTTGCTTCGTTTCCCGCCTTGGAATTTGAACAAAGATTTGCTCTGATTGGGGTAAACAAATGCCCCCCCCACCGTTGCGCTTACGTGATCCCAAACGTGAGCGCAGCAGTGGCAGAATTCCAACCGTTGCGGCAACTTTTGGAAGTTGAGAGGGTTCTCAATGCCTATAAATAGGACCTTTGGTCCCTCAACAGATGATTATCATCTTCAAAAAAGAAATTTTACTTTCAGAATCTTAAAGCCCTGCCCTTTATTTTCAAGAACTCCAAGAGTTAAACTCTTAAAACTTTTAGGTAAAAATTTTAATTTAAATTAAATTAAATTAAATTAATTTTCATTGACAGAGCCTTGCTCTCAATAGATCCCTGATCTAAAAGAAACCCATTTAGGGTTTCACTCAGCAGAGCTTTGCTCTATAGGTCTAAAGGGATCTAAAGAGAACTAAAGGGGACCCTATTAGGGTTCCATTAATAGAGCTCTGCTCTCTAAAAGATTTTCCTTGCATTTTCTTAATTCATTGATGGAGCTTTGCTCCTTCCAAATCATATGGAGGAACTCTTAAGAGCTTTTCATGGATCTTGGAGGTTAAAAATGGAACTTTATTTTTGATGAATTATATCATCTTTTTAGAGCATAACTCTCCATGTTCTCGGGGGCCTTCTTTAACTTCCCTTCATAATTGACTTTGACAGGTGTCACTCCTGTCTGTAGAGTATTGTCCTCAAGGATTTTAACTTCCTGTACATGTCTTGAATAAAAAAAATTACTTAATCAGTCTGTTTGATAATTTTGTTGATTCTCTTTTATAGGAGTAATGGAAGCCCACATGTACGATCTCAACGAGATTATTTCTTATGGAGACATCCGCCGACTCGGCCGTTCTCAGAACTAAGAATTTACCAACGCCGAGTGTGCTGAAATCATGAGCCGCTTCGACGCATACCACGGTCAACTGCTTCCTCAGCGCTCCCCTCTCCTGAAGCTTATTGTGGGAGCAATTTGGGAAGCACTTCCCCTATTCTTTACCGGCGTGCCGCTTAGGGAATTGGACGCCGCCGAGGACAAGGTGCACTCAGTATACCTAATGAACTTAATCTCGAAGAGACGGCGAGACAATCTTGTCGATCTCTTGCACCGGGCCTTTCAACAGTCCGCCATTCTTGCTGCCTATCGGAGGGTGGAGGACATCAGTGGGGATCCCGACGCCCGTGCTCGCGAAAGGAAACACACCAGGATGGTTCGCCAAGCTTGGAAAGTCTTGGACAAGGTCACTTTCGAGTTCCTCAATCCCTGTCCAGGATCTGAGATTCTGCCGTTGTAATCATTTGAATAATGTCTTTGTCTATTCCTTTATGATTGTAAGAACCCTTTGCAATATGAATGGAAAATTTCTCATTTCAGCTTGTCTTATTTCTCGTTCTGAGTCTTTTACACATGCATGAATGGAGGTGTCTCAAACGCTTGATCAAATGCAAATCGGATGTTCTTTCTGTCGCTTTCTTCTTTCTTTTATTATCAACATGTTACCTTAGTAAACATGGTCGACGGATGGTAGAGCGAGCATCCTGTATTGGCTCCTTCAAGAGGTAGTGATGGCTTAGGCCGTAGGTTCAGATCTGCTACCTAAGACTTTTCAACTCTATGAGCCGTGAGGGTCTCATAAAGAATTTTCTCCCTACGGATCGAGAGGATCTCGTAGGTGTATTTTCTCCTTAGGAATCGTGAGTGCGTTTTCTCTTATAAGTCGTAAGGATCTTATAAGAGAATTTTCCCCTCTTATGAGTCGAGAGGACCCGTAAGCGGTTGTTTCCCTCCTTGTCGAGATTCGACTTTGTAGAGTGTGACCCGTGGATAGTATGCAAGAGTCCATTTTTGGATCGACTTGCAGGGTCCCAGTGCCTAGAAAACAGGTTTTTTAATCTCCGCTGCCTAAGGCTTTTCCTCACGAGTCGAGACGAATCGAGTATTTCTCGCAAGAATATCCTAACGTCACAGTTAACCTCTGCTCTTTACGACAGAGGTCCGTTCGGGTCTGTGGTACTTAGGGTTTTGGCTGTCGTACCGTCGCGTTGGCTGATAGATTCCTCGATATGCAATCTTGCTGTTCGAGTAGCCTTGCGTTTGTCGTGCCTCTGATCCCTTCGGGGGCTGGACAAGACGTCTTCAAGTAATCTTCCAGGTAATATTACCGTCGAAAGAGCAAGCGTAGGGATATTCCATGTCACTTTTTACTTGAGGTCAGGTTCATTTTGGAGAGCCCCGATGAGTCATAACTACTCCGCGCTGGGGTGGGATGATCTCCGATAGTCTTTCAGGCTTTATATGACTTGCCGTCAAGACCCTGAAGCTAAGAATTTGGCCTTTGCTTCGTTTGCTGGTATTGCGTCCTCTATATCGAGACGAATGTCGCGGTTGTCTCTAGGTTGTTGGTGAACCATCGAGGTTTGGAACTAGGGACTTTGCCGTGGCTCCGCTGTTTGATTGTCGCGTCTGAATCCTGTTGAAGGAAGAACGCTGGGGTGACATCTCGTCTGCTGTATCGAGACGAACGTCGAGGTGGTGACCACTCCGCACTGGTGCGAGATGATCTCCGATTGTCTTTCAGGCTTTATATGACTTGCCGTTAAGACCCTGAAGCTAGGGATTTGGCCTTTGCTTCGTTAGCTGGCATCGCGTCCTCTATATCGAGACGAATGTCGCGGTTGTCTCTAAATTGTTGATGAACCGTCGAGGTTTGGAACTAGGGACTTTGTCGTGGCTCCGCTATTTGATGATGTTGCGTCTGCTGTATCGAAACGAACGTCGAGATGTTGACCATTCCATACTGGTGTGAAATGATCTTCGGTTGTCTTTCAGGCTTTATATAACTTGCCGTTAAGACGATGAAGCTAGGAATTTGGCCTTTGCTTCGCTTGCTGGCATCGCGTCTGCTGTATCGAGACGAATGCAGCGGTTGTCTTTAGGTTGTTGATGAACCGTCGAGGTTTGGAACTAGGGACTTTGCCGTGGCTTCGCTGTTTGATGATATTGCGTCTGCTGTGTTGAAACGAACGTCGAGGTGGTGACCACTCCGCTCTGGTGTGAGATGATCTCCGGTTGTTTTTCAGGCTTTATATGATTTGCCGTCAAGACTTTGAAGTTAGGAATTTGTCCTTTGCTTCGTTTGCTTTGGCGTGTCCGAATCCTGTTGGGGGAAGGACGCTGTAGTGACATCTCGTCTGTTGTATCGAGACGAATGCCGGGGTGGAGCTGGGATTTTGCCGTTACTCCGCTTGTTTGACTATGGGGTCTTTCGTTGCCGTTGCATCTGCATCTTGCTGGACTGCGAAGGAACGCCTTTATTGATTCTTTAGGCTGTAGATATTGCCGTTAAGATTCGAAACTAGGGACTATGTCGTGGCTCCGTTTCATTGCGACTCTGAGGTCGGTTGTTGACGTCATGTCTGCATCTGGTTAGAGTGAAGAGAAACACCGTTAGCGATCTCTAAGTTGTCGATATCGACGTCGAGACCCTGAAGCTAGGGATCTTCTTTTGCTCCGTTTGTTGACATCGTGTCTGCAATATTGCGACAAATGTCGAGGTTGTCTCTAGGTTGTCTGTGAACCGTCGAGATTTGGCTTCTCTTTCTGGCGGATCCTGTTGGGAAGGTATGGTTCTCTTTTTGTTTATGCCCCTGGATTGTATACAGGGATCGATGTGATCTCACCTGTAGGGCAAAAAGTTTCATTCTTTCATCATTCATTTTTTTTTATTCTTTCCACGACGCTCTATCATTTCAGCTTTTTATATCGCGAAAATCGTGATTGCCCCATCATTTCGGCTATCTTTTCGCGGTGCCCAATCATTTCGGCTGTTTATTTTATTTTTACTCGCTGGTTTTTATTGCGAGTCGCCCAACCATTTCGGCTATTTTGCATGCATACATTTTTACTTGCTGCTTTTTATTGTAAATTGCCTCACCATTTCGGCTATTTTGCATGCAGACATTTTTACTTGCTGTTTTTTTTTTGCAAGTTGCCCCATCATTTCGGCTATTTCATATGCATTTTTTATTCGCTGATTTTTTTTATCGCGAGTGTGGAACTTGGAATCTGATGCCAATCCTAGCATCAGCATTGCTACAACTGGAATATTAGCAGGAGCGAATCATCATTTGCCATGAAAGGGCTTGGAATTTGATACCGGTTTAGGCATCAGCATCGCTACAACTGGAATATTGCCAGGAGCGAATCATCATTTGCCTCTGTCGATGTTGAACAAAGGTGGCTTAGTAAACAGGGTTAGGATCCTGTCAACTAAGGCTTTTGACTTCATGAGCCGTAAGGGTCTCACAAAGGTATTCCTCCCTACGAATCGTGAGGATCTTGTAGGTGTGTTTTCTCCTTAGAAATCGTGAGGATTCCTAAGTGTATGTTCCCCTGTAAGTCGTAAGGATCTTACAAAAGGGTTTTCTCCTTACAAGTCGAGAGGACTTATAAGGGTTGTTCACTATATGGACATATCCCCAGTTACGGGTGAGACTTGGTTAGGGAAAAGTTTATTCGCGCCCGTGGATTGTATACAAGGGTCAGTATTGAGCCACTTGTAGGGCAATATCGAAAGTTGTGGGGGTTTCTTAAGAACAGGTTAAGGTCTCCGTAACTTAAGACTTTCAAATCTTATGAGCCGTGAGGGTCCCATAAGAGAGTTCTCCTTACGAGTCGTAAGGATCTCGCAAGTGTAATTTCTCCTTAGGAATCGTGAGGATCCCTAAGTGTGTTGCTCCCTTGTGAGTCGTAAAGATCTCACGCGGGCGGTTTCTCCTTACAAGGTCGAGATGACCCTGCAAGTGTCTTGTTCCCCTCCGAAGGACGGCGCACAAGACTGCGATGTCCTGACGCTGAGATTCGGGACAGATGCTATTTGGTTTTATCCGTCCACCTCTCCGAAAATGCCAAGTTGATTTATGGCACCGTGTATCGTAGGGTTTAAACGGATGCGGCCGATATAGCAGACTTCGTCAGATTCCCCCTCGCTTGAGGGGTTTTTGATTGTGGGGACGCTCTTCCCTGCAGGCGCAAGCCCCTGCAGTTAATTACGCTACCGCATCGCGGTAACAACTTTCTCCTTCTCCAGAATTTCACTTCGTGTCGTGTGTGTTTGTTTTGTTTGTGGTTGCCCGTGGATTGTATATGGAGACTGAGTAATGCCGTCGCCCGTAGGACGTGGATTAGTCCAAATCCGTATTTATTTAGATTTGGGTTTGGTGTTTTTAGTTTAAGGATGCATTAGTCGCGTTGCGACTAAGATCAACTTAAACGTTCGTTAAGGATACAATAGTCCTGTTTGAGACTAAGATCAACTTAACGTGATAATCCATTTAATATCTGGCCATCGGGACTCGTCACCTCTCTAACGTCGTTGAAGGATTACAACGGCGGATGTCAGAGGAGTTCAGAGATGTACCCTTGAACCAAGGTTGATTTGGAGTTTTATAGTCCGTTTGAATGTTTAAGGATACGTTAGCCGTATTTGGGGGCTAAGATCAACTTAAACGGGATCGTTTAGATCAGGCAAAAGAGCATTTGGAGGCTCTATTGTTCCAGTTTAGGGACGTAGTGGTCCATAGGTAGTTTAGGGACGTTGCGGTCCATGCTCCAGTTTAGGGACATTGCGGTCCATGCTCCAGTTTAGGGACGTGGTGGTCCGCCATTAGTTTAGGGACGTTTCGGTCCATGTTCCAGTTTAGGGACGTGGTGGTCCAACATTAGTTTAAGGACGTTCCGGTCCAGCATTAGTTTAGGGACGTTTCGGTCCGATATTAGTTTAAGGACGTTTCGGTCCAATATTAGTTTAAGGACGTTTCGGTCCACGAGTTTAAGGACCCCGCAGTCCATATTGATGTGTGGTCGTTGGGACCCGTCACCTCTTTGACGTCGTTGAGGAATTACAACGATGGATGTCAAAGGAGTTCGGAGATGTACCCTCGAACCGGATATAAATTGATTTAGGAGAGCCATTTTGCTCAGTCAATTTAATTTAAGGACTTATGGCCACGATTGGGCTAAGTCCAGTTGAAAATGTCCAACATTTTATTTGCTTTTTGCATTGCATTTCTTTTTATTTTTATTTGGGCTTTGCCCAGAAAGGATGCAGAGCATCAATTTGTTTTGGGTTTTGCCCTTTATAAATGATGCAGGGCATCAAATTCATTTGGGCTCTGCCCTTTTATTGCTTTGCAATTTATTTTGGCCTGTTAAGTCTTTTTGACTTGGGCCTGGCCCTTCAAGTAATGCATTGCATTTGTGCAAAGCACTATTAATTTGAGAATCTTTTAGATTCAAGAACCGATGGTTCATAAAAGAAGTGCAAAGCACTATTTGATCCCTTGATCTAAATTTGGATTAAAGAAAAACAAGTTTTTCCTTGTTTCAGAGAACCAAAGGTTTATAGCAAGTGCAAGGCACTATTTTTTATTTTTTATTTTTTATTTTTATTTTTTATTTCTTCAAATATTTATTGAAGATCAATGATCTTGTTCTTAGATCAATGATCTGTTCATAAGAGAATTTTCTCTTCTATCAAAGGTTTTACCTTCTGTTGTTCTTGAGGAGTTCTTGAGAATTCTCTTCTCTCTTTTTTTTTAAGATGTTCATCCCTTTGAATTGAGGTCTGGGGTCCTTTTTATAGTGCCCATAAATTAGTTAAATTTGTTAAAGAGATCTTTTTCTGAGTGATTTGGGGAATTTTCCCCACCGTTTGATCTTTGATCCAAAGGTCTCTGCTTTACAGAAGAAAATCTTCTTGTTTTTAACAAGAACAGAAAAGATTTATTCTGTTTTGCGCAACTCTCTTAGCGCGTGACGCGTGTTGAGCAGCGCAGCGCTTGCGCAGCTGCGCAGACACGTGTCGCGCAGCGCAGCGCTTGCGCAACTGAAAGTTGTTTCTTTTACTTTTACTTTTTTTTTTAAAAGAGCCCTGCTCTGATTGGACGCACCGCCTTGGGCGTTGTGCTGTCGTATCAACTTCTGACACATGGCGCGTTGCGCGCAGCGCACGGTATTTGAAGCGTTGCTTCAAAATTTGAATTTTTTTGAATTTTTTTTGAAATTTAAACAGATCCTTGCTCTGATTGGGGAAACAAATGCCCCCCACCGTTGCGCTCACGTGGCGCGCACGTGAGTGTAGCGGTGGCAAGACCTCAGCCTTTGGATCAACTGATAAGTTGAAGGGGCGCAAGCGCCTATAAATAGGACTCTTGGTCCTTAGAAAATTCGTACAACTTTTAAGAATTTTAATTCTCAGAGCCTTCCTCCTACCTAAGAATTTTCAAAGCCTTGCTCTTGTTCTTTCCCCAAGAACTTCAAAGTTCAGAACTTAGAATCACTCTAGGTAATTTAAATTAAATTTAATTTAATTAACAGAGCTTTGCTCTTATAGACCTTTGATCTAAAGGAAAACCCCTTTAGAGTTTCATCACCAGAGCCCTGCTCTCAAAAACTTACAGATCTACAGAGATTTTGTCCATAGGTTTTAACCCATGAACAGAGTTTTGCTCTTGGATCAAATGTAGATCTTTTTAGATCTGAAAAAATGAAGAATTTTTCATAAGTTTTCATGGATTCTTCAATATTCCGAAATTTTAATTCTTTTAAGTGTGTTAACAAAATTTGATGGACCTTTCTATTATTACCAAAGAGCTATGCTCTTTTGAGGAATCTTGTTCCCCTGAGACCAGAGTTTGACAAATGTCACTCTGTGACAGAGCTTTGCTCTAAAAGAAGAGATTTTCTCCTTGTCTCTAGGGATTTCCCATCAATGAGGATATTCTTTGTGGATCTTTTTCCATGAATTGACAGTCTCATCTAATGATGGGATTGTCTTATTAAATGATGCACCGTCATCCAGATTTTGTGGGTCCCCCTTTGGTCCCCTACCCACTGTATCACAGTGTGGAGTAAGATTTTAAAATGCCAAGCGTTAGAACACTAAACGATTATTTTTGTCTTTCCACAGGAAACATGTCTGACGACTTGTCTTTCCCCTTTGTTCGCTCGGAAGGAGGGTTCCCTCATTCGCCAGTGGACCGGGTGGCGCTCGCTCTTATTAAGGATCATGACCCCGAGTGCAAAAAACTCCACCTGTGGGAGAGGTGGTACAGCCAGATCATCCAGGGTCGCCGCAGTTTCAGTTTTGCCATGCCGTCTGAACCCATAACTCCAATCCCCTATGCCGATGAACCTCCAGCGAAGTATGCCGTGGAGGTTAAATATTGGAATTCGGATGACCTCCTCCAACCCGCAATTGGTGCTATTTCCGTGCAACCGCCGCCGGCAATAGATATTTTAGGAAGGCGAATCTGTCAGGGTGAAGCACGCCGTTGGGGACAGGCCTATAATATTGGGTTAATGCCGCGACCGCCCGCCGGATACTTGCAGTGGGCCCGATACATCTTATCGGCGAAAAGGACTCATCTAATGAAGATTGGGTTGTATTCGGCCATATACGTCTCGCTCTTCGAGTATCCTTCTCCTCCAACGTGGTGGATCAAAGCCTTTATCGAACAATGGAATATCCCCACCCACACTTTCTTGATGGCAGATAGGGAGGTCTCAATTTCCTTGGAGGAGTTTGCCGAGCTTTCGGGTTTACCGATGAGGGGGGAACATTACGAGGAGTTGCTACCTCCTGACGAATACGTTTTTGTCACCAAGCCGCTGGTGTTTGACCTAACTCCGGAAAATGCCGTCCAGCATCAGTATCCGGGCCTGGTGAAGATGCTGGAGATCTACGAAGGACTCCATCTGGAATTGGGTGACCGGGGCGTCAGTTTCGCAGATTTTATTGCCCGCTTCATTCGCCCGGAGCTCCTATCAGAGCGGAGTGAGAAGTTTGCCCAGCTCGATGACCCTTTCGGCTTCGGCTTAGACCGCCGACCCACATTGGAGGATGACCACAAGGACTTTTATCTCCCCGGCACCGCCGTCGTCCCTTTCTCAGAAATCGCCGTCCCGGGCATGGATGAGGAGACCTTTTTTATTGGGTTCTTGGGTTTGTGGCTGTGCAGCTTTGCGCTTCCCATGCACCCGCATCACATGCGGCTCTCCGTCTTTTACCCAGCGCATCGGATGGTTGCTGGTTTACAGTTATCGGTAGGGATCGCCGGGCTGGCCTACCTTTATAAAGGACTTAGCGTAGCGGCGGACGCTAGTGAGCCGGGGGTGCAGCCCGCTAACTTTCCGACGCATTATTTCACCTCCTGGATGGAAATGCACGTGCAAGGGGTTTTCGGTGTCCATAAGATCCCTCCGTTCTTTGAGAAATGCAGACTCCCGAGAGTCATGCGGTTGGTCGGCGCTTCAATTGTGTTTGCACCCCCACGGGAGTCTAGGGGGATGCTCCTTCGTCCACATCTGGTCGGAGCGAAGATCTCCTTTGTGGATAAGGTTATAACCATAGGCTCAGAGACTGCTAAGTCAGTAGTGCCACTGCGCGATGATTTCAAGGATGGGGCTTCCGTATTGAAGGCTCGGGAAATCCTCCACCTCTACTCCATTCGGCCGGGCTATCTAGTGTTTAGGCAGAACGAGACCGCACTTTTCATGAGGTATAACCCGCACCGGTTTGCTCAGCAATCGAGCTACAACCAAGGGATCCCGCTGGAAGCTTTCTTGGAAAAGCCTGTGGTCAGCCGAGAGGGGATGAAGAATGCAATGCACCATTTCACATGGCTTAACACGGGTTCCTATTTCTTCATTAGTGAACCCAGCTGTGTCCCTAAGATGCTTAACACGTACGTGGCTTGGTATGCGCATGCGATGGGCCCAATTATCTTAACGGAGAAGCGTATACTGGTTGACCGTAGGGGTGCGCCTCCTGGCGGTGATCGCAAGGCCCCCTTGCAACCAAGGATCCCGGTCATTCCTCCGTTGAAAGATGCCGGAGTCGACCGACCACGCGTGTTGAGCCCCCCGCGTGGATTGCCGCTGTCTGCTACCGTGAATGCACCACAGGCGCCCCGTGTTCCTACGAAGACGGTTAGTGTTATATCGCCAGAGTCCGGCGTAGGAGCGGATATCGGGACCCGCCGCCCCAAGGTGACTGCCAAGCGCAAATCAATTCCAGGTGCATCTAGAGCTGGCGGGCAAAAGAAGAAGAAGTCGATCCTTTCTCTCGACGCGATCCTGAATTTAGAGCCTGAGGCCCCTCTTACCAAAGGAATAAGTGAATATGGCAGCAATAAGGGCTTCTTGGTAGACCCTGCAGATACCAATTTGGCGGCCGCTATTGCAGCTTCTGAGTGATCAGCAAGGCTCGAAGCGATGTTAAGCAAACTCACGGAGTCAGGTGATCCTTAGCCGCTTTCCTCATCATTTCATCGCATTTTTTTATCATTATTCTTGACTAATACTTTTCCCATTTTCAACAGGTGTCTCTACCGAAGAAGCTATTGCTGCCTCTTTGAAAACCTTCCAAGAGGAGGAGGAGAAACGTGCTCTAGCAGGCGTTGGTACGTTCCACCCCCTTTTCTTTCATCAGAAAAATTTGTTATCTCTTCTGATGGTCAACTTAACCTTCTTCCTTTGTTTCTTTGTAGGGGCTATCTCAGTTAATGCGGGGGTCCTTCCCAAGTCTATTATTGACGTCCCGGTCTCGTCGGGGCTGCTGCAAGAGCCTCGACTTGACAAAACGACGAGGGATGCCTTGAAAAATTTGGAGGCATCCCTACTCACGGACGAAGACGCCTCAATGAGAGAGGCTCTGGTGAGGTCCGTCTCAATGGCCCAGGAGGAGAGAAAACGGCTGAGGCGCGAGGCGAAGGCGCGTCGGACTGCTTTGGCTATGGGAGCGGGCCCAAGCATCGTCCCTCGGGCAGATACCCCTTCCGGAGAGGCCCCTGTCGCCCTATCCACTGCTCGCCGACAAGTGGTGCGCGCCGTTCGAAGCGCAAATGATAAGTCCACTTCATGTAACATTTCTTTCAGAATTCTTATTGTGAGAGTTATAATGTCGACGGTTCTTATATCTATTATTTTGCAGGGCCAAGTCCGACCGAGTGTGAGGCGGAGACCGTTGAACCTAGGGGAATAGAGGAGGCGGCTCCCGCCGAACTCGAGCCGACAGCGGGCAACATCGTTGAGGCCATGGAGCCTGGTGCGGAGGTTGAGGGGCCTATAGCTGAGAAGGTCGTTGATGCCGAGCCTGAAGTGGCGGCAGATGAAACGATCATTACAACTGAGTCCGGGGTGATGGCGGACGAGGCACTTGAGGCTGGCGACCTCGTGGTGACGGTAGATGAGCCGATGGGGATAGAGGAGCCCGAGGAAGTAGCGGGTGAGATGGGTACGATTCTTGGGGAAGAGTCAGCCGCTTCCTTCCAAGAGTCCGGCAACGCTCCCATCATTGCCCTCCCCGTCTACGATCTTCTGCCGTCTCCTGGTCGCGCGAGCACGACGACGGTCCCTATTGAGTCGGGTGATGAGGTTACGGGTGGTGGCCTCATGTCGATGGAGGAGGGAATTGCCTCAGTTTCGGCTGGCAGCTCGTCGGGTAAACTTCGAGTTACCATCATTCCCCTTTTTTTTTACATATCTTGCGATCTTTTCTAACAGTTCTGTCTTTGTTTTTAACGCAGGCGCGGCCAACGCCGATGCTCCATTGCTCGAAGGAGCACCGTCAATTACTGCCTTGGCGGTGGTCACCTCCCAGCCTTCCCTTGTGCCATCACGGATGTTTGAAGGTATGGATTTGCGATTCATTAGTTTATCTTTTAACCGCATAACTTATGTACTAACGCCGTACCACTGTGTCTTTTCAGGAGCGCTATTTGATCATCTATATCAAGTGTTGCTTCCACACTTCTCCTTCCTATCCGAACTCGCTTCTCCCTCTAGTGGTGCCGGTGAGTATACTTTCACTTTGATGACTTTATTTCCCCCCCCCCTTTTTAGCAATGGGGTGATTTCTGACCTTTCCTCTTCCTTATTGTAGTGCCACGAATTGAAAGAGGGGACGCAAGACCTGCCACGCCACCGGCCCTTCCAGCTTTACCATCTGTTGCAGCTGGTATAATAAATTTCCTTTTTGACGATTCTTTAACATCTCTTGAACCATCGTCTAACCATGTTTTGTTTTGCAGCTATCGTTCTGGCTCCGGTCCCTCTTGAGTCTCGTGTCCTTTCACCGGCAGACCCTTTCTTGAAACGTCCATCTTCAAAGGGTGCCGTGATGAGTTTGGGCATGCTGAGCGGGTATATCGAAAAGCTTAACGCGGACGCTCTCCCTTCTGCCGCAGATTTCGCTGTGGAAGTTAACCCAATGTTGGCGGCGCTCGTAAACTTTCACAACGAAGGCGTTGTCGAATCTTGGGTTAACCACTGCAGGGAGGTCGAGGCCTGCCTACATCGGCTGGAGTCGATGCGTCCTTCTCCTGAAGTTTTGGCCATAAGCACCCAACGGACAGGTTGGCTCGAACAAAGCACTTCTTATTTCCGTCATTTGGAGCAAGAAGCAGCTTTACGGTTGAAGGAACGTCAGGAATCTTCAAGCGCAACTGCTCGCCTACGCGCTGAAGTTAGGGCGAATGCTGCTGAAGTGAAAGTCGTCTTTGAAGGACTTCTGGAGCGTATTTCTAATGGGCTAGCACTGAAGCGGAAGCTTGATGCCGCCGAGCGTGATGCCCGAGGCCGTGAAGCAGCTCAGCAGGTCGTTGAGGAACAGCTTGCATCCTTCATGCAGCAGCGGGCCCAGGTGGAGGCGGAGGTGGCTGCGGCTGTCACTCAGGAGGAAGCGCTGAAGGAAGTGCGAGAGCAGCTTGTGAATTTATTAAAGACGCTTCCTCTTCAGTAGCTATCCATCCTTGTATCGTTTGTGCTTGTAGATAAAAGGATGTATATACCTATTTTTTTTTGACATAATGTATCCTGTATCCAACCAAGTTTATGAATAAAAGATACACCTTTTTTGTAATGTGTCATTTTCTCCGTCTTTTCTTTCTTTCATTATCAGCATGCCACCTTAGTAACCAAGTTTGACGGATGATTAGAACGAGTATCCTGACTTTCTTAAGAAATAGTGATGGCTTAGGCCGCAGGTTCAGATCTGCTGCCTAAGACTTTTCAACTCTATAAGCCGTGAGGGTCTCATAGAGACTTTTCTCCCTACGGATCGAGAGGATCTCGTAGGTGGGTTTTCTCCTTAGGATTCATGAGGATTCCTAAGTGTGGTTTTCTCTTATAAGTCGTAAGGATCCTATAAGAGAATTTTCCCTCTTACGAGTCGGAGGATTCGTAAGCGGTTGTTTCCCTCCTTGTCGAAAATCGACTTTGGAGAGTGAGACCCGTGAATAGTATGCAAGAGACCATTTTGGATTGACTTGCAGGGCCCCATTGTTCAGGGAGTAAGCTTTTCAATCCTTGCTGCCTGAGACTTCATCTTGCAAGTTGAGACGAACCGGGAATTCTCCCGCAGAGACAGTGGTGGCTCTGCGTGGGTCAAGAGGCTCTCGTCACGGAGTGTTTGTATCCGTGAGTCGAGGAGTTTGTTAGGGATTATTTGTTTCCCAAGCGCCAAGGATTATTTGTTTTCTTGGGGTTTGAAACGAGTCGAGGATTCCCACGGAGACGCTGGTGGCTCTGCGAGTCGACGCGGATCAGGAGGCTCTTGTCAAGAAGTGTTTGTATCCGTGAGTCGAGGAGTTTGCTAGGGATTATTTGTTTCCCAAGCGCCAAGGATTATTTGTTTCCTTGGGGTTTGAAACGAGTCGAGAATTCCCACGGAGACGCTGGTGGCTCTGCGAGTCGACGCGGATCAGGAGGCTCTTGTCAAGGAGTGTTTGTATCTGTGAGTCGAGGAGTTTGCTAGGGATTATTTGTTTCCCAAGCGCCAAGGATTATTTGTTTCCTTGGGGTTTGAAACGAGTCGAGGATTCCCATGGAGACGCCGGTGGCTCTGCGAGTCGACGCGGATCAGGAGGCTCTTGTCAAGGAGTGTTTGTATCCGTGAGTCGAGGAGTTTGCTAGGGATTATTTGTTTCCCAAGCGCTAAGGATTATTTGTTTCCTTAGGGTTTGAAACGAGTCGAGGATTCCCACGGAGACGCTGGTGGCTCTGCGAGTCGACGCGGATCAGGAGGCTCTCGTCAAGGAGTGTTTGTATCCGTGAGTCGAGGAGTTTGCTAGGGATTATTTGTTTCCCGAGCGCCAAGGATTATTTGTTTCCTTGGGGTTTGAAACGAGTCGAGGATTCCCACGGAGACGCTGGTGGCTCTGCGAGTCGACGCGGATCAGGAGGCTCTCGTCAAGGAGTGTTTGTATCCGTGAGTCGAGGAGTTTGCTAGGGATTATTTGTTTCCCAAGCGCCAAGGATTATTTGTTTCCTTGGGGTTTGAAACGAGTCGAGGATTCCCACGGAGACGCTGGTGGCTCTGCGAGTCGACGCGGATCAGGAGGCTCTCGTCAAGGAGTGTTTGTATCCGTGAGTCGAGGAGTTTGCTGAAGATACTGGTTTCTTCGGAGTTGGACTGAACCGTCGAGATTTAGCTTCGCCTTCTGGCGGAGCCTGCTGGGAAAGTATGGTTCCCTCTTTGTTTACGCCCTTGGATTGTATACAGGGATCGATGTGATCTTAACTGTAGGGCCAAAGTTTTATCATCATTTTTTTTGTTTTATCTCCGCGATGCTCTATCATTTCAGCTTTTATATCGCGAAGGTCGCGATTGCCCAATCATTTCGGCTATTTTTCGCGGTGCCCAATCATTTCGGCTATTTAATTTATTTTTATTCGCTGTTTTTTTTATTACGAGTTGCCCAATCATTTCGGCTATTTTGCATGCATACATTTTTACTTGCTGCTTTTTCTTGCAAGTTGCCCAATCATTTCGGCTATTCCGTATGCATGTGTGGCCTACTGGCTTTCCGCCGTAAACCTGGAATTAGACACCGATTTCGGCATCAGCACCGCTACAATTGGGATATTGCCAGGAGCGAATCATCATTTGCCTCCGTCGATATCGAACAAAGGTGGCTTAGCGAACAGGGTTAAGGCGCTGTCGACTAAGGCTTTTAACTTCATGAGCTGTAAGGGTCTCACAAAGGTATTTCTCCCTACAAGTCGTGAGGATCTTGTAGGCGTATTTTCTCCTTAGGAATCGTAAGGATTCCTAAGTGCATGTTCCTCTGTAAGTCGTAGGGATCCTACAGGAGGGTTTTCTCCTTGTAAGTCGAGAGGACTTATAAGGGTTGTTCATCATGCGAACATATCCCCAGTCTTAGATGAGACTTGATTAGGGAAATGTTTATTCGCGCCCGTGGATTGTATACAAGGGTCAGTATTGGGCCACTTGTAGGGCAATATCGGAAATTGTGGGGATTGCTTAAGCACAGGTTTAGGTCTCTGTAACTTAAGACTTTCAAATTTTATGAGCCGTGAGGGTCCCATAAGAGAGTTCTCCTTACGAGTCGTGAGGATCTCGCAAGTGTATTTTCTCCTTAGGGATCGTGGGGATCCCTAAGTGTGTTGCTCTCTTGTGAGTCGTAAGGCTCTCACGCGGGTGATTTCTCCTTACAAGGTCGAGAGGACCCTATAAGTGTCTTTTAACGAGATTGCGCCCTTTCGGGTTTTCACAAACACTCGCCGGTAGCCCTGCTGTTTTTACTCACGGAGCCCATTCGGGTTTTCATCCATGCCCATTTTGCTCATGGACGTACCGCTTTTTTATTCTTTTTATTTTTATATATATATATTTTTTACGAGGTCGCGCCCTTTCGGGTTTTCACGAACACTCGCCGGTAGCCCTGCTGTTTTTACTCACGGAGCCCTTTCGGGTTTTCATCCGTGCCCTTTTTGCTTATGGACATAGCGTCTTTATTTATTATAAATTTTTTTTTATTTATATATTTTTTATTCATCTCGTCAGCCTAAGGATGCTGCGGTATTAGTTTAAAGACGTTTCGGTCTGCTATTAGTTTAAGGACATTTCGGTCCGTCATTGAGAAGGCCGGCTACTGCTTATAAAGCTTGAGCTTAGGAAGATAGCGAGTGGACATAGTCGTCGTCATCTATCATTGACCTAGGCCATAGCTCATTAAGCGTAGTATCTCTTTAGGAAGCGACCGTTTATTGGCCTGAAAGGCCTTTCACCGTGCATGTCCATGAGTAGATAGGCCCCACCCTAGTAAACTTTATCTATGATGTATGGGCCTTCATAGTTTGGTTCGAGTTTTCCCCGCTTGGCGCGATTGGGGATCATAGGCCTTTTGACCACTAGCACGAGTTCGCCTTGGCGGAATGTCCTTGGTCGGGTCAATCTTTCATATGAGCGTGTCATCTTTGCTTTATAAGCTTCCAGATTTTGCTATGCTATGAGCCGGGTTTCGTCAAGGGCGTCAAGCTCCTCAAGCCGAAGGTGAGCATTTTCTTCGTCCGTTAGCTCGTGGTGAACTGCCACTCGTAGAGAGGGTAACTCTATCTCGAGGGGGAGTACTGCTTCCGTACCAAACACCAACGCGTATGGCGTTGTGTTCGTGGCCGTCTTGAATGTAGTTCGATATGCCCAAAGAGCTTCTTGCAGTCTTTCGTGCCAATCTTTTTTATTACGGGACACCGTTTTCTTTTTGATTTTTGTCAATGTCTTGTTGAAGGCTTCAGCTAGTCCATTGGCTCGCGGGTTATAAACCGAGGAATATCTCCAGTCTATATTATGCTGTTGCGCGAAACGACTGATCTTGTGGCTTCTGTAAGCTGGCCCGTTATCGGAGATGATCCGTCGCGGAGTTCCAAATCGATATATGACATGCGTCTTGAAGAAGTGGAGGATATTTTCCGTCTTCACCTCTCTTAACGGTACTGCTTCTGCCCATTTAGAGAAGTAGTCAGTCGTCGCCAGGATGAAACGATGTCCCCTAGACGATGTTGGTTCGATAGGGCCAACTATGTCAGTCCCCCACATTTCGAATGGCTAGCTAGCCACCGTTGGATGTAATGGATTTGGGTGCTGGTGGATGAAATCCCCATGAATTTGACACGAGTGACACTGCTTCGCATATTCGAGACAGTCTTGAATCATCGTGGGCCAGTAGTAGCCCATCCGTTTTATCTTCAACTTCATCTTTGGGCCCGCTTGATGAGAACCGCAGAGTCCGTCGTGAACTTCCTGGACGACCCTTTTTGCTTCGTCAGGTCCCAAGCATCTCAACCACAGAGAATCAAACGATCTCTTGTACAGAGTATCGTTGACGAAGGCGAAAGACAGGGCTCGTTTCATGAGCTGATGTCTTGTGGACGCTTCTTCAGGCATTCGGTGGGACTTGAAGTAGTCTATGAAGATTCCTCTCCAATCCTCGGTATTTTCCCAGTCTTTTACTTGCAGGGTCGTCTGCTCGCTCGCTCCTTTTTCTTCGGATGATTCCGGAGATATTTCTGCTGGGGCAAGCACCCGACGGCTTTGTACCACGATTCTAACGTCATCGAGATTCTCGTCAGCCAGTTCTTTAGCAAGTTTGGCCAATGCGTCTGCTTTGCTGTTTTCCGCGCGCGGTATGTTCTCTAAAGTATAAAGGAGATTTGGGTCAACAGCTGTTGCACCTTTTCACCATACTTCACCAATTCTGGTTTGTATGTTTGGTAGTCACCGTTTACTTGACTAACGACCAGTTGAGAATCCCCGTATATGAGGAGGTTTTCAATTCCCATGTCGATGGCGATCTCAAGACCTGCTATCAAGGCTTCATATTCAGCTTCATTGTTTGTCCTCGGCTCTGTTAAGGAGAATGCGAAGCGCATTATCCCTCCTTGTGGAGTTACAAAGATGAGGCCTACCCCCGATTTGATTATAGGGGTGTTTTGTTTGCGCTTCTTCATGAAAGATGCGCCATCAAAATAGAGTTCCCATCGGGTATCACCACCGTCGATTGCATCAAACGCATGTTCATCTGGAAGATCGCAATTTAGAGGAGAATCGGCGGGTATGGGATGTTCAGCGAGGAAGTCGGCGATGGCCTGGCCTTTCACTGCTTTGAGAGGTTGATACGTGATCGAAAACTCCATCAAGAGTAGGGCCCATTTAGCGAGTCGTCCCGTCAATATGGCCTTTGACATTAAGTACTTAAGAGGGTCCACCTTCGAAATGAGACGGACCTCATGCGCCAACGCATAGTGCTTGAGCTTTGTTATCGCGAAGATCAACGCTAGGCAGTGTTTTTCAATGGGGGAGTAGTTACTTTCTGCCCCCAGCAGAACTCGACTTAAGTAGTAGAGTGCTCTTTCTTTCCCTTGATCGTTCTCTTGTGCCCATAATGCGCCTAAGGAACCTTCGAGGGCGGTTGTATAAAGAATGAGAGGCTTTCCCTTAACCGGAGCAGCCAACACTGGAGGGTTTTGCAGGTACTGTTTGATCTCGTCTAGTGCGCTTTGGCACTTTTGATCCCAGACGAACGGGGTTCCTTTCTTCATCAGGTGGCTGTAAGGACGGCACTTGCCTGAAAGATTGGCTATGAATCGCCGTATGTATGCGAGTTTCCCTTGGAGAGATCGCAACTGTTTAAGGGTTCTTGGCGGAGGCATTTCCATGATCGCTTTGATCTTTGACGGATCTATTTCAATATCTCGGTGTCGAACAATGAATCCCAGGAATTTGCCTGAGGAAACTCCGAATGCACACTTAAGAGGGTTCATCTTCAAGTTGTATTGTCGAAGGCGTTGAAATACGGTCTTCAGATGCTCGAGATGTTCCTCATATGATTTGCTTTTAACAACGAGGTCGTCGATATAGCATTCGACGATCTCGTGTATAAGGTCATCGAAGATCTTCGTCATGGCTCTTTGATAGGTGGCACCGGCGTTCTTTAAACCGAAGGGCATCACCTTGTAGCAGAATATACCTAGAGGGGTCCTGAAGGCTGTGTGCTTCTGGTCTTCGGGATGCATCTTTATCTGGTTATACCCCGATGAGCCGTCCATGAAGGAGAAAATCTCATGCGTGGACGTATTGTCTATCATCAGTTCGGTGACTGGCACTGGGAAATCGTCTTTCGGACAAGCTTTATTAAGATCCCGAAAGTCCACACATATGCGCACCGTCCCATTTTTCTTCATCACCGGGACGATGTTAGCGATCCATTCAGGGTATTGAACTTCCTGGATGAAGCCAGAGTCGATCAGCTTTTTGACCTCGGCGTTGATGCTCATTTCAAGCTCGAGTCGCATTCTTCTCGGCGCCTGTTTGACTGGCTTGATGTTTGGGGATATTGCCAATCTGTGTACAGCAATTTCTGGATCTAGTCCCGGCATTTCGGAATAGTTCCACGCGAAGCAATCTCTATACTGTAGGAGCACGTCTTTCAACGCGGTCACCCTTTCTTCAGATAGCAGCTCGCTGATGAATGTCGGTCGCGGGTCGTCTAGCGTTCCCAATTCAATTTTCTTGAGGTTATCCGCAGTGGTATGGATCCCATCTTCCAGTTCTTTTGGCGCTGGTGGGAATCCTGAGATTATCTCGTCGCTGCTATTTTCGAAGCACCAAGGGAGCTCATCTATGTCCTCGGGCTCTTCTTTTAATATTGTAATCATGTGACAGGTGCGAATTCGCTTCCAATCCCAATGTGGAACTGGTTCTTCTTTCGTGGCCTTGGGCTCGTGCTTCTGAGGCGGCGTTACCTTCCAGTTTTCAGACAGAGTGAACTTGCCGAGTTGGTACTGATCTTCGACCCAATTCTTAAAGGTGAAGCAGTCTTCGAGCGGGTGCCCTATTACTCGATGGTAAGAGCAATAGTTTGGGTCAGAGACTTCGCCTGCCTGTTCGGGGTCTTTGGACTCCGGCAGTGTAAGTATTTGATGCTTTAGGGCAAGATCAAGTATCTTCTTCGTCTTTTCCCAAGGGAACGAGTACGCTCGACCCATTTTCTTCATGAGGGATAGATCAATAACGCTCGACTCCCGTTTGCGTGGCTTCTTAGCCCTGCTTTGTTGTTGTTGAGCGCCTTTTTGGCCTTTCGACTTATTTCTGCTTTTGAGCTGAGCCTTCTTTATAACAGGTCGATAAGGAGCGGCATTTTCATCCTTTACGGCCTGTTGGAGAAGGCGTTGCATCTTGGCTTTCTCGTAGATGGCCGTCTCACGGTTGTGATCATCTCGGACTTTTTGACCAGCTTTCTTTATAAGTTTGTCCATTTGTTCCTCGAACGACGGACTGGGTTCCTTTGCATCTGGAACTTTCACTAGCTTAGGATTAGCGTCCTCCCATTGAGTATCCGCTTCTTTATCAAGGTCATACACGACGTAGCAGCCGGGTAGTAACTCTAGTTTCTTTGACCGGATGTATCCAAGCCCTTTTGTTTCCATTCTCCCACTAGGCAGTTTGCGTTGAGTCCCGGGAACGTTCCATACCCCGTCATAGAATTTGGCCTCTCTAACGGTCTGTTTGAAAGATATCCCCTGGCGTTTCAGCAGCTTCTTCAAACCCTCTGTATAATATCTGGGAAGACGGATAGGCTGAAGCCTGTCGAGCGCAGGATCCGCGCCATGCCAGATTTCTTTTTTCACTTTGGTTTCTTCAGAGCGATAAAATAGAATTGCTTTTTCACTTTCTCGTTTGGGAGGGATATAGAATGTCCGCAGCTCTTCTATACTGTAGATATTAAGTGTATCCAGTTCTTTATAATGCTCAGGCGGCACCATGACGACTTGCAGGCGTTGCTCTTCGTCAGCGGACATTTGTATTAAAGGTCGAGCAGAGAATACGGCATGGATTTCATCTTCCGAGTCGCTGCCAAAGATTAATGTAGGAGCTGATGGTCCCGGCTTGTTGTGTTGGGGCGGATCCGAATAAACCATCTCCTCTTCTTCCTCAGTATCACTACCGAAGACAGGGATGGTAGCGTTAGTTTTATTCTCCGGCTTGTGACACTTCTCCGTGTCTTCGAAATCCGGTAAGAAGTATTTGGCATCTTCATATTTGCGGACCTCGTTCACAGAGAAAGGGTTCAGTTCTCCCGTCATGGTATACTCGAAACCATCCTTAAAATACTTCATACAATGATGTTGTGTAGAAGGGATGGTGTTGTACTCGTGTAACCATGGTCGGCCGACCAAAGCGTTGTAGCATGTCTTGGCGTCTATGACGTGGAACTTAATGTCCGTGACGAGTAGCCCGAAGCGTAGTGTCAGTATCACAGATCCAAGAGTCTTTGACGATTGGGAGTCGAACCCGGAGATGGTGATCTTGTCCCGAGCAAGGTGCTGGACGCTCATGCAGATTTCCTTCAACACCCGCACGTTGAGTAGGTTAACAGACGACCCGTTATCGATCAGGATTTTGCCTATCTTTATATCATGGCAGTATCCCGAGACATAGAGAGGGCGATTGTGTTCGCACGTCCCAAGTAGAAGGTCTTCATCGCCAAAAGTAACATCGGCCGTGTGCACCTCCTCCAATTCATCCTTCATCTTTTTCTCGGCCAGGCATGCTTGGAATTGTTCTGGGTCTTGGAGCGCCTTAATCAACGAATCTCTCGCCTCCTTTGATAGCAAAAGGGCGTCAAGAATGCTGAGCTGTGAGGGCAGCTTCCTCAGATGTGCCAAGACGTTGTAATCCACCTTATTCTTCTTTGGTGGGTCTTTGGCAGCTAGCTCTTCCACCACTTGGTCATCTAAGATGATATCTTCAGAGACCTTTTCTTTCCCTTTATCTTTCCTGTTCGAGGGTCCGTGGTTCTTTTCGGGCAGCAAGCGATTACGTAGCCGGATATTTTCGTAAACCCTTGGTTCTTCTTCTGTTCTCGAAGCGGACTCTTTAAAGAGAGGGGCAAGTTCTAGTTCTTCATCAGAATCACTCCCGAATGTAGGCACTTGTGATCCACCGGCGTTAACCATGCAACAACCTCCAACAGTTCTTTTAAGCCTTTCGGTCATATTTCTTTGCTCTCGACGAGCTTTACGCTTTTCCCTCTTAAAGTGTTGTCGGTGAGCAACGTATCCTTGCCACCATCTATCGAAAGCTTTGCACTCTTGAGTGGGGTGCGAAATCTTTTGATTATATAAGAAATAAGACGGGTGCATTTTCGCTTCACCGGTAATTTCTTCTTTGGAGGATGGCAGCTTCATGCCCATTGATATGGCCTTAGCAAACTTCTTTCTCATCTTGAATTGGCTTTTGTCGGTAGCGGGGGTGTTTAGCTCCACCGGGATCGTCTTAGCTCCTTCATCAAGTCGCTGGCACTTGGCCCTTCCAAATATAGCCGCCTCGCGCTCCCGATTAGCTTTACTTTTCAACCGAGCTTCATTAAGGAATGCGTCGATTATTTCCTCCGGTGGCCCCAGAACTTTTGGTTCAGGATCTGCCCCCGGCTTTTCAGTGCAAGGAGTCTCCTCCTCATTTGTGACCGAATGGGAAATCATATGACTCGGATTCATCCGATGAACTTCCTTCTTCATCTTCTTCTTGAAAAACGTGATTGAGGAATTCTTGGAGCGTAATGGGAGTCCGTGCCTTTTGATTATATTCCTCCAACGCGTCAATTTGCCTTTGTAAGTCCGTGCGCCTATCGTCAGGCTTCACGGGCTTCTTAGATTTCTTCTTCTTCTTTTTTGAAGATTTTGACGGTTGGCTGCAAGTGTTTGAGCCACCACCATCGATCTTTGGAGTTGGACGTGGCTTCAACATCCCTTCAATGACCTGCGGTTCCAACGGGTTCTTCCACTTGATCGCTGGACATGTCTGAAGATCGTTTAGCATCCTCTTTGTCTTGGCTGATAATACAACCTCCCAAGGAGCTTCTTCAATGACGGAGCATGTTGCCCCCGGCGTATTCGTCCCCTTAGAGGTGTGGGGCTGCGGGGGATCCACCTTCCATTTGTCAGATAACGCGAACTTGCCCTGTCGGTACTGGTTTTCAAGCCAATTCTTGAAAACGTAGCAATCTTCAATCGGATGGCCTAGTACTCGATGGTAAGGACAGTAGTTGGGCTCGTTGACGTCACTTGGTTGCAATGGACGTTTTGGATCCGGCAGATTTATGAGTCTGTTGCGCAAAGCCAGCTCGAATAACCTCCTCGTTTTATCGCGGGGAAAGGAATAAGGACGTCCCATCCTATCCTCAAGGGGCACGTACGGTCGCATATTATTTTGACGAGCAACCGGCTTCGAGTCGCTCGGTTGTTGTTGAGCATTAGCGACGACGATCGCTTTTCCCTTCACTTTGTCATTCTGGGAGTCCGGCCTTGGGAGAGGAGGTTTATGGCCCATTTGATCCATTTGCGCTAGTTTGTCAATCAAGGCCTGGAAAGTAGTTGGCTTGAAAAACATCATGAATTGCGAGATGGTTGCTTGTGGATCGAGGGTTCCCACAAACATACCCACTGCGGGAGCTTCTTCAATGCGCTGCTCGCACTTCGACCATAGATTCCGCCATCGTATAGCGTACTGAACCCATGTCTCGCCGGGTTTTATCCTGGCGTTAATCAGTGCCGTCATCGGGGTACGTTCACTGGCGCTTGCAAAAGGTTGAGTAAACAGCAGCTCCATCTCCGTGAAGGTTTTAATAGAGTCGTTGGGGAGCTCCGAGTACCATTCGAATGCCGTATCTGATAAGCTCCCAACAAACTGGCGGAGCAACAACTTGTCGTCACCACCGGTGTTGCCGCAGAGTGCCCTGAACTGGGCAACATGCTGGTGAGGATTGCCCGTCCCTTTGTAGACATGGAACTTGGGAATTGTGTAACCGGGTGGGTACTTGATTTGATCGTACCAACTCGGATATGGTCTCCCCGTTTTCACGACCTGGCCGGCTGTTTCGGTTGCATGATGAACCCGTATTTGCTGGGCAATGTATTCATCCAAATCAGCTTTGGAGATTGTATCCTCTTTAGCTGTGGACAGAACTGGTGGAGGATTCAACGTCTCTCCCCTATCGTCTTCAAGGATGATCGGGGGGTCTTCAGCAGGTGGATCTTGTTGAATCATCATACCCACCATATCCTGGAACAGGAGGGCCATTTTCTTTATGTTGGCTGCCTGCTCCGCAGCTTCTTTATCCTTCTTCTCTAGCACGCGACGAAGGAATTCTGCGTCCGTTTCTTGTTCTTGACGCTCGTCCGAGGATGTTTCAGGGGTTTCTTTTGGCCCTGTAAGCGCGGCCATAGCGTTCATCATCTCTTGGAGCTTCTGCTGCTGCTCCTGAGCTTTGGTCACTGACCTCGTGTGCGGTCTATGACCTGTTGATATGCGGCTATCTTCTTTTCCCGATGCCATGTAAACCGTATGAACTGTCATGCCCCCTGACTTGGGGCGTTTAGGTTCACCATTTTTAACTTTTGCCGCTGACGCGGGAGTTTTCTCTGGCCTCCTTATTTTGGGGGCCGTTGAAGTTGAAGGAACCGTTGAAGGGGGCGGCCTTGCAGCTGCTGTCCCCTGCTATTTAATAGGATGGTCTTTTTCTTTTTGCACTTTTGCCTTCTTTTGCCGACGAGAGTGATCTGGGTCGATCACTGAGTTTTGAACCCTTCGCCAAACCTTATAAATTCTTGAGGACAGTCGTTGAGGGGGCTGTTCTTGCTTCGTTTCTGGAGCTCTCTCTGCAGGTGGAGGAGATCTCTTCAGTGTAGCGGTTGTAGAGTTCTTCCGTACCCTTCTCAGCAGTTCAAAGCTGTTCTCGGTTGGAACAGCAGCGTCGACTTCCACCACTGGAGCCGGTGGAGTTAGCCCTGAAGGGGAGTTTCCCCCTGCCTTCCTCACTCGTTGCCAATGGCGACGTCGAGCACGGCGAGCCGTTGGGATTGGCTCAGAGATTGAGATAGTTTCTTTCTGCCCCCTATCTGAATGAGGCGCCGCCGGTGTTAACCTCTTAAAGACTGAGGTTGTCTTTTGAGGGGTGATATTCAACCTGTCGAAGACGGATCCTTAAGCGTGGGCAGGAGCAGGAATCTCAGTCTTGAAAAGACTGACTCTTTGACGGGGGAAGTCGCCTTTACAACTTTTGAAGCAGCAGCTGTTGCCTTCCTCGGGACAGCCAATTTAGAGTTCTGATTTAGCCTGGTGAAAACAGAGGCTGTTGGTTTGGTAGAGAGCGACCCGTTGACAGGGGTCGTCGTAGCAGTGAGCCGGTCGAAGACCGACTTCTTGTTCACTTCCGGTGCAGGTATTGGCATAGGGAAGCTTGTAGGTGGGATCATGGTCCCGAAGAACAGACCAGTGGTGGCTTGGGTCACCTGATCTACCGGCAGAGTGAGGAAGGAAGCCGCTTGGGGCCCATATGCTACACCTCCCGGTGAGGTGGAGCGTCCGTTGCAGTGGCATTTCGAGCAGTTGGTGCAGTTAAATGCCATTGAATCTTGAGTTCTGCGCCAGGCAAAAGACCAAATCTTAGTAACTTGAAATCCGAAGGCAACCATTAACAAACCGCGATTGGTTCGCGAAGACGACACACGAAGCGTGGAGTGGAAAGAGGAAAAGGTCCCACCGGGCGTGCCAGAATCTGTTCCCCTCCGAAGGACGGCGCAAAAGACTGCGATGTCCTGACGCTGAGATTCGGGGCAGATGCTATTTGGTTTTATCCGTCCACCTCTCCGAAAATGCCAAGTTGATTTATGGCACCGTGTATCGGAGGTTTAGACGGATGCGGCCGATATAGCAGACTTCGTCAGATTCCCCCTCGCTTGAGGGGTTTTTGATTGTGGGGACGCTCTTCCCTACAGGCGCAAGCTCCTGCAGTTAATTACGCTACCGCATCGCGATAACAACTTTCTCCTTCTCCAGAATTTCACTTCGTGTCGTGTGTGTTTGTTTTGTTTGTGGTTGCCCGTGGATTGTATACGGAGACTGAGTAATGCCGTCGCCCGTAGGACGTGGATTAATCCAAATCCGTATTTACTTAGATTTGGGTTTGGTGTTTTTAGTTTAAGGATGCATTAGTCGCGTTGCGACTAAGATCAACTTAAACGTTCGTTAAGGATACGATAGTCCTGTTTGAGACTAAGATCAACTTAATGTGATAATCCATTTAATATCTGGCCATCGGGACTCGTCACCTCTCTACCGTCGTTGAAGGATTACAACGGCGGATGTCAGAGGAGTTCAGAGATGTACCCTTGAACCAAGGTTGATTTGGAGTTTTATAGTTCGTTTGAATGTTTAAGGATACGTTAGCCATGTTTGGGGGCTAAGATCAACTTTAACGGGATCGTTTAGATCCGGCAAAAGAGCATTTGGAGGCTCTATTGTTCCAGTTTAGGGACGTAGTGGTCCATAGGTAGTTTAGGGACGTTGCGGTCCATGCTCCAGTTTAGGGACGTAGTGGTCCATGTTCCAGTTTAGGGACGTGGTGGTCCGCCATTAGTTTAGGGACGTTTCGGTCCATGTTCCAGTTTAGGGACGTGGTGGTCCAACATTAGTTTAAGGACGTTTCGGTCCGATATTAGTTTAAGGACGTTTCGGTCCGATATTAGTTTAGGGACGTTTCGGTCCAATATTAGTTTAAGGACGTTTCGGTCCACGAGTTTAAGGACCCCGCAGTCCATATTGATGTGTGGTCGTTGGGACCCGTTACCTCTTTGACGTCGTTAAGGAATTACAACGATGGATGTCAAAGGAGTTCGGAGATGTACCCTCAAACCGGATATAAATTGATTTAGGAGAGCCATTTTGCTCAGTCAATTTAATTTAAGGACTTATGGCCACGATTGGGCTAAGTCCAGTTGAAAATGTCCAACATTTTATTTGCTTTTTGCATTGCATTTCTTTTTATTTTTATTTGGGCTTTGCCCAGAAAGGATGCAGAGCATCAATTTGTTTTGGGTTTTGCCCTTTATAAATGATGCAGGGTATCAAATTCATTTGGGCTCTGCCCTTTTATTGCTTTGCAATTTATTTTGGCTTGTTAAGTCTTTTTGACTTGGGCCTGGCCCTTCAAGTAATGCATTGCATTTGTGCAAAGCACTATTAATTTGAGAATCTTTTAGATTCAAGAACCGATGGTTCATAAAAGAAGTGCAAACCACTATTTGATCCCTTGATCTAAATTTGGATCAAAGAAAAACAAGTTTTTCCTTGTTTCAGAGAACCAAAGGTTCATAGCAAGTGCAAGGCACTATTTTTTATTTTTTATTTTTATTTTTTATTTCTTTAAATATTTATTGAAGATCAATGATCTTGTTCTTAGATCAATGATCTGTTCATAAAAGAATTTTCTCTTCTATCAAAGGTTTTACCTTCTGTTGTTCTTGAGGAGTTCTTGAGAATTCTCTTCTCTCTTTTTTTTTTAAGATGTTCATCCCTTTGAATTGAGGTCTTGGGTCCTTTTTATAGTGCCCATAAATTAGTTAAATTTGTTAAAGAGATATTTTTCTGAGTGATTTGGGGAATTTTCCCCACCGTTGGATCTTTGATCCAAAGGTCTCTGCTTTACAGAAGAAAATCTTCTTGTTTTTAACAAAAACAGAAAAGATTTATTCTGTTTTGCGCAACTCCCTTAGCGCGTGACGCGTGTCGCGCAGCTGCGCAGACACGTGTCGCGCAGCGCAGCGCTTGCGCAACTGAAAGTTGTTTCTTTTACTTTTAGTTTTTTTTTTAAAAGAGCCCTGCTCTGATTGGACGCACCGCCTTGGGCGTTGTGCTGTCGTATCAACTTCTGATACATGGCGCGTTACGCGCAGCGCACGGTATTTGAAGCGTTGCTTCAAAATTTGAATTTTTTTTGAAATTTAAACAGAGCCTTACTCTGATTGGGGAAACATGTCTTTTAACGAGATTGCGCCCTTCCCGGTTTTCACAAACACTCGCCGGTTGCCCTGCTGTTTTTACTCACGGAGCCCTTTCGGGTTTTCATCCGTACCCATTTTGCTTATGGACATACCGTTTTTTTAATTATTTTTTTATTTTTTATTTTTTTTATTCTTTATTTTTTTTTCTAACGAGGTTGCGCCCTTTCGAGTTTTCACGAACACTCGCTGGTAGCCCTGCTGTTTTTACTCACGGAGCCCTTTCGGGTTTTCATCCATACCCATTTTGCTTATGGACATACCGTTCTTTTTTTATTTTATTTATTTTTTTATTATTATTTTTTTATCTCGTCAGCCTGAGGATGTTGCGGTAGTAGTTTAAAGACGTTTCGGTCGTCGGCTAGTTTTAGGACGTAGTGGTCCGCCGTTAGTTTAAGGACATTTCGGTCCACAGCTAGTTTTAGGACGTAGTGGTCCGTCGTTAGTTTAAGGAAATTTCGGTCCACCGTCGCCGTATTTGAGGCGAATCTCTAGTTTACTGACTTTTCGGTCTATGGGGCTTCCCTATAAATGAGCATGATGCCCCCGGCATATCCATCTTTCTCGGAGCGTGTGGTTATGGCAGGCTCACCTTCCATTTTTCAGACAGCGCAAACTTGCCTTGTAGGTATTGGTCTTCAACCCAGTTTTTGAAGACGTAGCAATTTTCGATCGAATGGCCCAATACTTGGTGGTAAGGGCAATAATTAGGATTGTCGACATCATTCAGCTGTGTTTGGTATTTCGGCTCCGGTAGAGTGATAAGCCTGTCGTGCACCACCACTTCGAACAGCCTCCTTGTTTCATCCAGGGGAAATGAGTAAGGACGTTTCAACCTCTCATAGAGGGGTTGCCGCTTGTTGTTCTGGCGAATAATCGGTCTAAGGCCACTCGATTGCTTTTGAGTGTTGGCGACAAAGGCCATTTTTCCTTTTCCTTTATCCTTTTTGTTCGCTCCGTTGTTTGTGGGTCCGAGATCCTCTCCGGATATCATGCAATTGTGCGGATGAACGTTCTCGCAACTCCTCAATCCTTCAGAGATGGACTCCTTGAAGAGAGGGCCGAGGGCTACCTTTTCGTCGGAATCGATCCCGAAGGTGAGAACTCGTGATCCTCCGGGGTCATCCCTATGAGAATTGCTGGCAACTCCTTTATGCTCATCTGTCGCATTCTTCCGCTGTCTATGAGCTTCCCGCTTTGTTCTGTTGACGTGTTGCCTGTGGGCGACATACCCTTGCCACCAACACTTAAAGGAGTCGCAGTCTTCAATAGAATGTGTGATCTTCTGATGATATAAGCAGAAGTTAGGATGCATTTCTACTCCACCGAGAGTGTTTTCTTCAGAGGGTGGTAGCTTCATCCCCATTGATATGACTTTAGCGAACCTTTTCTTCACCTTGAATTTGTTTTTATCCGCAGCTGATGACTTTTGATTTGACGGGAGTGCCTCGACTCTTTCGTCTAGTCGCCGGTGTTTAGCTCCTTCCAATATGGCCATCTCACGCTCTTGATTGGCTTTAACTTTCAGACGAATCTCATTCAGGAAGGTATCGATCATCTCGTCTGACGGCCACAGAAGTTCCGGTTTAGAATCCGCCCTCGTTTTCTCGGCGCAAGGAGCCTCTTTATCGTCTATCAATGAGTGAGAGATCACGTGACAAGTTGCCCCCGGTGCGTCCGTCTTCTTTGGAGTGTGCGACTGTGGTGGGTTTACCTTCCACTTTTCAGACAGTGCAAACTTGCCTTGTAGGTATTGGTCTTCAATCCAATTTTTAAAGACGTAGCAATTCTCAATCGGATGACCCAACACTCGGTGGTAGGGACAGTAATTGGGATCATTGACGTTGTTTGGCTGCAACGGGCGTCTTGGATCTGGCAGATTGATGAGCCTGTTGCACAGTGCCAGCTCGAACAGTCTTTTCGTTTTATTTTGAGGAAACGAGTAAGGACGTCCTAGCTTCTCCTGGAGGGATACGCGTGGATGCATATTGTTTCGACGGACAACCGGCTTCAAGTTGCTTGGCTGTTGTTGAGCATTGGCGACGACGATCGCTTTTCCTTTCCCCTTCTCATTTCGAGAGTCCGATTTTGGAGGAGACGGCCCATGGCCCATCTGGTTCATTTGGGCTAATTTGTCGATCAAGGCCTGGAAAGTGGTCGGCCTGAAGAACATCATGAATTGGAATATAGTCGCCTGCGGATCGAGTGTTCCTACGAACATGCCTACTGCAGGAGCCTCTTCTATGCGTTGTTCGCATTTCGACCATTGGTTCCGCCATCGTGTTGCGTATTGAACCCACATTTCGCCGGGCCTTATCCTCTCGTTGATCAGTGTTGTTATCGGGGTGCGTTCACTAGCACTCGCGAATCTTTGTGTAAACAGTAGCTCCATCTCTGCGAATGTTTTAACAGAGTCGTTAGGTAGCTCTGAATACCATTCAAAGGCTGTTTCCACTAAGCTACCGACGAACTGGCGAAGCAGCAGTTTGTCGTCGCCTCCAGTGTTGCCGCATAAGGCCCTAAATTGAGCGACATGCTGATGTGGATTCCCTGTCCCTTTATATACATAGAACTTAGGGATCGTATATCCCGGCGGGTAACTGATTTGGTCATACCGGCTCGGATAGGGTCGTCTAGTTTTGACAATTTGCCCGGCCGCTTCACTCGCCTGATGAGCTCGTATTTGCTGAGCTATATAGTCATCCAGTGCGGCCTTGGAAATGGTTTCCTCCTTGGCTGCTGACAGAGCCGGTGGAGGATTCGATGTCTCTCCTTTGTTATCTTCAAGGACAATCGGAGGATCTTCAGCAGGAGGATCTTGCTGGATCATCATCCCTACCATATCTTGGAAGAGGAGCGCCATTTGTTTTATGTTAGCAGCTTGCTCTGCTGCTTCTTTGTCCTTCTTTTCGAGGACTCTGTGTAGGAAGTCAGCGTCGGTTTCTTGTTCGTGACACTATTCTGATGATGCCTCCAGGCTTTCTTTTGGCCCAGTGAGTGCGGCCATCGCGGTCATCATTTCCTGGAGCTTCTGTTGCTGCTCCTGCGCTTTAGTCACTGATCGCGTAAGCGGTCTATGACCTGTAGATGTACGGCTGTCCTCTTTCCTGAACGCCATGTAGACGGTATGGACTACAATGCCCCCGGACTTAGGGCATTTGGGTCCACTGCCTTTGACGTTCGCCGCAGGCGTGGGAACTTTCTCCGGCCTTCTTCTTTTGTGGGCCGTTGAAGTTGAGGGGGCCATTGCCGCGGGCACCCAAGTAGTTGTCGTCCCTTGCTGTTTGACAGGACGGTTCTTTTCCTCCTGACCCTTCATCCTCTTCTGCCGGCGAGAGTGATCTTGGTCGATTACTGAGTCTTGGACCCATCGCCAGACCTTATAAATTTTGGAGGACAGCCGTTGAGGGGGCTGCTCCGGCTTTGTATCTGTAACACTCTCCGCAGGTGGAGGAGATCTTTTCAGCGTGGCAGTCGGAGAGTTCTTGCGTACCCTCCTTAGCGGTTCAAAGCTGTTCCCAGTTGGAACAGCAGCATTGACTTCCACCATTGGAGCCGGTGGAGTTAACCCAGAGGGGGAGTTACCCCCAGCCTTCCTTACTCGGCGCCAGTGGCGACGTCGAGTATGACGAGCTGTTGGGGCTGGCTCGGCGATAGGGATAGCTTCGTCTTGCCCCCTGTCCGGATGAGGCGCCGCTGGTGCCAGCCTCTTAAAAACTGATGTTGTCTTTTCAGTAGCGGTATCTAATCTGTCAAAGAAAGACCTTCGAGCAGGAGCAGGAGCCGGAATAGTCAGCCTTGAAAAGACTGACTCTTTAACAGGAGAAGCCGCCTTAACGACTTCAGGAGCAGAGGTGGCTATCTTCCTCGGGACGGCCACTTCAAGGTTCATGGGCTTCTTGGCGGGCCCATCGGAGTTCTGGTTCAGCCTGGTAAAGACAGAGGCTGCCGGCTTGATATTGGACGACCCGTTGAAAGGGGCCGTGGTGGTAGTGAGCCGATCGAAGACCGACTTCTTCTGCGCTTCCGGTGCGGGCACTGGAATAGTGAAGCTTGCTGGCGGGAGCATGGTCCCGAAAAACAGACCGGTGGTGGCCTGAGTCACTTGTTCAACCGGCATGGCAAGGATGGAGGCCGCTTGAGGCCTATAGGCTACACCTCCAGGTGAGGCGGAGCGTCGGTTGCATTGGCATTTGGAGCAGCTCAAGCAGTTGGATGCCATTGATGCTTGATTTCTGCGCCGGGCAAAAGACCAAACCTTAGTAACTTGAAACCCAAAGGCAACCATTAACAAACCGCGATTCGTTCGCGAAACCGACACACGAAGTTTAGAGTGGAAAGAGGAAAAGGTCCCACCGGGCGTGCCAGAATCTGTTCCCCTCCGAAAGACAACGCGACTTGAAGACGTCTTGCCTGAGATTCGGGGCAGATGCTATTTGGTTTTATCCGTCCACCTCTCCGAAAATATCAAGTTGATTTATGGCACCATGTATCGGAGGTTTAGACGGATGCGGCCGATATAGCAGATTTCGTCAGATTCCCCCTCGTTAGAGGGGTTTTTGATTGTGGGGACGCTCTTCCCTGCAGGCGCAAGCCCCTGCAGTTAATTACGCTACCGCATCGCGGTAACAACTTTCTCCTTCTCCAGAATTTCACTTCGTGTCGTGGGTGTTTGTTTTGTTTATGGTTGCCCGTGGATTGTATACGGAGACTAATTTGTGTCGTCGCCCGTAGGACGTGGATTAGTCCAAATCCGTATTTTCTTAAATTTGGATTTGAGATTTTGGTTTAAGGATACGTTAGCCGTATTTGAGGCTAAGATCAACTTAAACGTTTGTTAAGGATACGTTAGTCCCAATTTGAGACTAAGATCAACTTAACGGGACCGTTTAGATCCGAGAAAAGAGCATTTGGGGGCTCTATTGTTCCAGTTTAGGGACATAGTGGTCCATTGCCGGTTTAGGGACATGGTGGTCCATTGCCAGTTTAGGAACATGGTGGTCCATTGGTTTAAGGACGTTTAAGTCCGTGAGTTGGTTTAAGGACGCTTAAGTCCGTAGATTGGTTTAAGGACGTTTAAGTCCATGAGTTGGTTTAAGGATGCTTAAGTCCATAGCAATGTATGGTTGTCGGGACCCGTCACCTCTCTGATGTCATTGAAGGATTACAACGACAGATTTCAGAGGAGTTCAGAGATGTACCCTTGAACCAGACGTAAATTGATTTAAGGGAGCAGTCGTGCTCGGTCAATTTAATTTGAGGACTTACGGCCATGATTGGGCTAAGTCCAGTTGAGAATGTTCAACGTTTTTATTCGTGGTTGGCCTATTAGGCCTATGCTAGGGTTTTGCCCCTATTTAATAATACACTGTATTTTATTTTGGCCTGTAAGGCCTATTTGATTTGGGCTTTGTCCCTTTATTTTTATGATGCAGAGCATCTGACAGACCTTTGTTTGGGCTCTGCCCTTTTTAAAATAATGCATGGCATTTTATTGGGCCTGTTAGGCCTTTTTTAATTGGGTTCAGCCCTTCTTTAAATAATGCAGAACATTAAATCTCCTGACAGTGTGCCACGTGGCTTGTCAGGCGCTTTGCGCCAATTAATGAGTGCAAGCGCATGTGGAAGTGACACGTGTCATGCTCTGGTGAGCGCAAGCGCAGTGCGCTGCGCCAATGCGCCGCGCTGTTGCGCTGCTGACACGTGGCGCGCTCTGGTTAGCGCAAGCGCAGTGCGCTGCGCTGTTGCGCTGCTGACACGTGGCGCGTTCCGGTGAGTTGCGCCAATTTAAGATAGCAGTGCTCTATTTAAAAGCGCATAGCGCAAGTTGTTCTAGAGCTGACACGTGGCGCTCTCTGGTGGCTTGCGCCAACCCAAGAGCGCAACAGTGCAGATTTACAAGTGCAAGGCACTGTTTTAATATCTTGATCCAATTTTGGATTCAAGAAAAGAATCTTTTTAAGATTCCAGAACCAGTGGTTCATCAAAAGGCAATGCCTTTGTGTAGATCAAATGATCTAATAAAGAAGTATCTTCCTTCTTATTTTATTCTTATTATTTGATCTTTTCCTTTTATTTTAAGATCTTGATCTTGTTCTTAGATCATTGATCTTTTCAAAAGAAATTCTTCTTTTCAAAGGTTTACCTTTTTTCTTCTTTCTTGAATTCTTCTCAAACTTTCTTTTTTAGGAGTTCTCTGAATTCTCTCTCTGTTTTTTTTTCTCTGTGTTTTTCTGTTTCTGTGTGTTTTAGACTTGAAGTCTAGGGGCCTTTATATAGTGTCATTTAGTTTGTTAAATTGGTTAGAGAGATCTTTCTCTGAGTGATTTAGGGATTTTTTCCCACCGTTGGATTTTTTATCCAAGCGCTTCTCTTTTACAGAAGACAATCTTCTTATTTTAACAAAAACAGAAAGATCTTACTGGAATTTTAATTCTGTTTGGCGCAAACGCACCTGCGCTTGACACATGTCGCGCAGCGCAAAGCGCAGCGCAACTGCACTGACACGTGTCGCGCAATGCAACTGCGTTGCCACGGGTCGCGCAGCGCGGAGCGCAGATCATCTGAAGCGTTGCTTCTTTTATAGAGCCTTGCTCTGACTGAGTGCGCTGCCTTGGGCACTGCGCTCCCTGCGCTGGCGTGTCTGATTTTGACACGTGGCGCTCTGCGCGCAGCGCAGGGGATCTGAAGCGTTGCTTCATTCATTTTAATTTTAATTTTCACTTTAATTTTCAAAACAGAGTTTTGCTCTGATTGGGGGAAACAGAAGCGTTGCTTCGTTTCCCGCCTTGGAATTTGAACAGAGTTTTGCTCTGATTGGGGTAAACACCCTCTCTTTTGGACTGAACCTCAAATACACTCTTGTCTTCCAAAATTGATCATCTCATATGACATTCAAAGCCAAAACCCAGAGCCTTTCAATCAATTTTGGTTCAAGGGTACATCTCTTCACACCTCTGATACATGTCGTTATAATTCTTCAACGTCTTCAGAGAGGTGGTGGGTCCCAATGACCAATAACTATCTGGTGCATTTCCAAACCCATGTTTGCATCTGAACTTGGACCGCAATGTCCCTAAACTAAACAATAAGAGCCCTAATGCTCTTTTGTTGGATCTAAATGATCTTGTTAAGTAGATCTTAGTCTAAAATTAGAATAACGTATCCTTAACAAATATTTAAGTTGATCTTAATCTCAAACGAGACTAACGATCCTTAAATCAATCCAACTACTGGTCCCCCAACCAACATTGGTTCAAGGGCACATCTCTTCACACCTCTGATACATGTCGTTGTAATTCTTCAATGTCTTCAGAGAGGTGGTGGGTCCCAACAACCAGATATTCTACGGACTGTGGGGTCCTTAAACTCATGGACTATGACGTCCTTAAACTTTACGGACTGTGGGGTCCTTAAACTCATGGACTATGATGTCTTTAAACTTTACAGACTATGACGTCTCTAAACTAGACTATGATGTCTTTAAACTCTATGGACTATGATGTCCTTAAACTTCTGGACCGCAATGTCCCTAAACTAAACCCTACAGACTATGATGTCTCTAAATTAGACTATGATGTCTTTAAACTCCATGGACTATGATGTCCTTAAACTTATGAACCGCAATGTTCCTAAACTAAACAATAAGAGTCCTAATGCTCTTTTGTTGGATCTAAATGATCCTGTTAAGTAGATCTTAGTCTAAAATTAGACTAACGTATCCTTAACAAACATTTAAGTTGATCTTAATCTCAAACGAGACTAGCGATCCTTAAATCAATCCAACTACAGGTCCCCCAACCAACATTGGTTCAAGGGTACATCTCGTCACTCCTCTGATATTTGTCGTTGTAATCCTTCAACGTCTTCAGAGAGGTGACGGGTCCCATCAAGCAGATATTCTACGGACTGTGGGGTCCTTAAACTCATGGACTATGACGTCCTTAAACTTTACGGTCTATGGGGTCCTTAAACTCATGGACTATGATATCCTTAAAGTTTACAGACTATGACATCTCTAAACTAAACTATGATATCTTTAAACTCTATGGACTATGATATCCTTAAACTTCTGGACCGCAAAGTCCCTAAACTAAAACAATCGAGCCCAAATGCTCTTTTGTTGGATCTAAATGATCCTGTTAAGTAGATCTTAGTCTAAAATTAGACTAACGTATCCTTAACAAATGGTTAAGTTGATCTTAGTCTCAAATGAGATTAACGATTCTTAAACCCAACCCAAAACCCAAATCTAAGAAAATACAGATTTGGACTAATCCACGCCCTACGGGCGACAAATTAGTCTCCGTATACAATCCATGGGCAACCAAAAACAAAACAAACACACAGGACACGAATTGACCATCTGGAGAAGGAGAAAGTGGTTACCGCGATGCGGTAGCGTAATTAACTGCAGGGGCTTGTGCCTGCAGGGAAGAGCGTCCCCACAATCAAAAAACCCCTCGTAAACGAGGGAGAATCTAACGAAATCTGCTACAACGGCCGCATCCATCTAAACCTCCAATACACGATGCCATAAATCAACTTGGCATCTTCGGAGAGGTGGACGATAAAACCAAATAGCATCTGCCCCCAAATTCAGGCAAGACGTCAGTCTTCCTGGTCTTTCGGCGAATAACAGATTTCGGCATGCCCGGTGGGACCTTTTCCTCTTTCCACTCTACACTTCGTGTGTCGTGTTTCGTGAACAAATCGCGGTTTGCTATGGTTGCCTCTGGATTCGAGGTACTAAGATTTGGTGGCTTGCTCCGTGCAGAAAACAGAAGATCAATGGCTTCAAACAGCACTAATTGCAACAACTCCCACTCCATCCTCGCTGGAGGAGTGACTTACGGGTCTTAGGCGGCCTCCGTTTTCAAGATGCCAGTGGAACAGGTGACGCAAACCACCACTGGGTTGTTCTTTAGGACCATGCTCCCACCCATGAGCTTCAACGCCCCATTATCAATATAGGAGGCTCCAATGAAGTCGGTCTTTGATCGGCTTACCACCACCGTGGCCCCTCTCAACGGGTCGTTCAAGTCCAGTGCCTCAGTTTTCAACAGACTGGGCCAAAACTCAAGTGGGCTCGTGAAGAAGCCCACGATACCTGAAGCAGCCATCCCAAAGCGGATAGCCATTCCAGCTCCTGAAATCACCAAGGCAGCTTCTCCTCCTAAGCGATCGGTCTTCACAAGATTGGCTATTTCAGCTCCTATTCCAGGCGAAGTCATCAAAACTGCTCCCCATGCGCGAAAGTCTGCTTTCGATAGATTGGTCATCCCTTCTCAGCGGACGTCGATTTTCGACAGGCTAACCATGACAACAACCCTGCCAGAACTGGGGGCATGACGAAGCCACCCCCATAAATAAGCCGGTACCGTCTGCTAGGCACGCTCGACGTCGCTACTGGCGCTGAGTGCGGAAGGCTGGGGGCAGTTCCTCTTCTGAACTGACTCCGCCAGCTCCAACGGTGGAAGTTGACGCTGTTGTTCTAACTGGGAACATGTTTGAACTACTTAGGAGGGTGCGCAAGAACTCTCCGACTGCTGTGCTGAAAAAATCTCCTCCACCTCTGGAGAACGTTACAAAGGTAAAGCCATAGCAGCCCCCTCAGCGGCTGTCGTCTAAAATTCACAAGGTTTGGCAACAGGTCCGAAACTCGGTGATTGATCAAGACTATTCCCACCGACAAAAGAAAATGAAGGTTCGGCAAGAGAAGGACCAACCTATCAAGCCACAAAAGGTGTTGTCCACTCGGGTGCCCGGTGCAACGGTCCCCTCAACTTCGACCGCTCACAAAAGGGGAAGACCAGAGAAAATTCATGTGTCTGCAACGAATCTCAAGGACACTGAATCTAAACGCCCCAAGTTTGGGGGCATGGTGGTGCACACTGTCTATATGGAATCCGGGAAATAGGATAGCCGTATCTCTATGGGTCATCGACCACTCACCAGATCCGTAACAAAGGCCCAGGAGCAACAGCAGAAGCTCCAGGAAATGCTAACACAGATGGCCGCACTCACTGGGCAAAAAGAAAGCCCGGAGACGTCGTCAGAACAACGTCATGAACAAGAAACCGATGCTGAGTTCCTCCGCATAATCCTCAAGAAGAAGGACAAAGAGGCAGCGGAACAAGATGCCAACATAAAACGAATGGTGCTTTTATTCGAAGACATGGTCGGGATGATGTTACAGCCGGATCCTTCAGCTGAAGACCCTCCGATTATTCTCGAAGACGACCGAGGGGAGACGTTAAACCTCCTTTCTTCTTGTTCAGCAGCCAAGGAGGAGACCATCTCCAAAACCGCCCTGGATGACTATATAGCTCAACAGATACGAGCTCATCAGGCGAGAGAAGCGGCTAACCAAATCGTTAAAACTGGACGACCCTATCCGGCTTGGTATGACCAAATAAAGTACCCGCCGGGATATACGATCCCTAAATTCCATGTATATAAGGGGACGGGGAATCCACACCAGTACGTTGCTCAATTTAGGGCTTTGTGCGGCAACACCGGAGGTGACGACAAACTGCTGCTTCGCCAGTTTGTTGGCAGGTTGTCGGAAATAGCGTTTGAATGGTACTCCAAGCTCCCGAACGATTCCATTAAGACATTTGCAGAAATGGAGTTACTGTTCATACAAAGGTTCGCGAGCGCTAGCGAGCGCACCCCAATCATAGCATTAATTAACGCCAAGATGAAGCCAGGCGAAACATGGATGCAGTACGCGATACGGTGGCGGAATCTATGATCGAAGTGCGAACAACGCATAGAGGAAGCTTCTGCAGTAGGCATGTTCGTGGGTACTCTTGATCCGCAGGCGACCATATCTCAGTTCATGATGTTCTTCAAGACGACCACCTTCCAGGCCCTAATAAACAAGCTGGCCCAGATGGACCAGATGGTTCACAGGCCGTCCTCTTCAAAAACGGAACTCCGAAATGAAAAGGGGAAAGGGAAAGCAACCTTCGTCACCAACGCTCAACAACAACCGAGTGGCCCGAAGCCGGTTGCTCACCAGGACAATAAACAAAGATCCCTTGGAGAGAAGATGAGACGCCCTTACTCGTTCCCTCGAGATAAAACAGGGAGACTGTTCGAACTAGCAGTGCGCAACTGGCTCATCACTCTACCAGAACCGAGACACCCACTACAACCGAACGATGTCAACGATCCTAATTACTGCCCCTACCACCGAGTATTGGGCCGTCCGATTGAAGACTGTTACGTCTTCAAAAATTGGGTTGAAGACCAGAATCAACAGGGTTAGTTCGCGCTATCTGAAAATTGGAAGGTAAACCCGCCACGACAGCACACTCCTAAAAAGATAGACATGCCGGGGGCATCATGCTCATTTGTAGAGGAAGTTCCATGGGAAGTCGTTCTTTCGGCAAAAACGAAAAGAATGCTGAAGGATCTTCAAGCATGTCCGGCGATCAGGTGGAAAAGCCCGCAAGAGCCGGAGATCATCGATGGGATGTTGAAACCACGACCAAAATCGGGAGTTAGTAGCAATGGGCAAAACACACAGGCCCAGCCGTCAAAGTCTTCGAAGGAAAATAAGAAGACTGAGAAACTGTAGGGTGTTTTTCGTCACCCCATTGAGATGGGAATACGCGCGCGCTTGTCAGGCGCATTACAGATTCCCCCTGCTTAGGGTAGTCTGGGGTTTATTGATTGTGGGGATCCGAATTTTCGGCAACCGCGGACTAAGCTGCCATTAATTACCCTTCGCATTTGGAGCAAAGGAACCTCCGATTGACATGTTAAACTGGTCATGCGAACTCAATATGCAGTGCGTTGGTGTGTGTGTATTTTTTTTGTTTTGTTCCACTTGTAAAAAAAGATATATATATATATATATATATATATATATATATATATATATATATATATATACATATATATTTTCTATATATAAAAACAAAAAAAATAAGTAAATAAATATTTAGAGTTTTTTTTAAAAAAATTTATTATTATTTTTTTTAATTTTAAAATATTATTTATAATTTATTTTTATTTATTTAATATTTATTTATTTTTAATAAAAAAGCTTAAAATAACGAAAATAAGAAAGGGAAAAAAATGGGGGCCATCACATACTGAGCATGTGACCCGTCACATGCTCAGCATGTGAGAAGACCATCACATGTTTAGCATGTGACCCGTCACATGCTTAGCATGTGAGGGGGCCGTCACATGCTTAGCATGTGACCCGTCACATGCAAAACATGTGACGCCCTTAGCATGTGACCCACGTCACATGCTAAACATGAGATAGGGCCGTCATATGCTTAGCATGTGACGCCCGTCATATGCTTTGCATGTGACCACCTTTTTTTTTTTAACAACTAACGTGGATTTCAACTCCAAAAGAATTTTATATGGCTAAAAGAATATAATGTGGAGTTAAACTCCCCCAAAAAAGGATTTTTACTGTGGAGTTAAATTCCAAAAGAATTTCTGTAGTGGAGTTAAACTCCAAAAGAATTTTATTTGTGGAGTTGAACTCCAAAAGAATTTCTGTAGTGGAGTTAAATTCCAAGAGAATTTTATTTGTGGAGTTGAACTCCAAAAGATTTTCTCCTTTCTCCTTTGAGAAGAAACCCAAAATGGATTCTCTTGAAACTCCAAGATCTAGATCTTGGATGATAAAAAAAGAGACCCTTTTTCTTCTCTTGATGGAGTTTTGGGAGATGAGTTTATGGTAAAACTTTTTTTAGTTTTTTTTTAAAAAAAAGGAGAGCTAAGCTCGTGATTTATTTGGAAAATGAAAAGGAAGAGGAAGGACTTGAAAAAGAGAGAGTGGAGGCACAAACCCTAGTTTTTTTTGGAAGAATGAAAAGTGTTGCTTTATTCATCATCATGTTGCCTTATATAGGCTTATACATTTACATATAGCCCCTTGGGCTTTACAAAATGATATTTTGCCCATCCAATAGCTCATGTGCCATTTCTTTTTGCACATAAGCCATGGGCTTTACAAAAATTTGGCTTTATACCCATTTTGCATGCATTCATGCATAAAAAAATTACATAAAAATTATTTATTACATGATCTATATTTTGGCATGGAGGAGGCTGGCCACGGGCTCGACTTGGGCATGGGCCCGCTTGATCTGGGCTTGGGCTCACCTAGCTTGCGGGTTGACCTTGACTTTGACTCAATCAACCGGGGTGCAAATTTTGACCCTAACAAAGTGCCCCCCATCAATAAATGCACACAACATATGTGGGTCGTGTGCATGAAATTGATAGATCTTCTTTTGCATGGAGGCGACTTACTCTGGTTTCCACTTTTTGGGATGCACTGCCCTTTTTACGACATGGACGGTCGACGCTTGATGCGTCTCCGAGACGGAGTGTCCGTGGTAGACGTTTCCCTGGCCTGGAGCGATTTGGTTCCCGATTTGTAGGAAGCCTGCACTGCCCTTTTTACGACATGGACGGTCGACGCTTGACGCGTCTCCGAGACGGAGTGTCCGTGGTAGACTTTTCCCTGTCCCGGGGTGATCTGGTTCCTGCTTTGTAGGAACCCTGCACTGCCCTTTTTGCGACATGGACGGTCGACGCTCTGATCCAGAGCGATTTGGTTCTCGATTTGTGGAAAGCCTGCACTGCCCTTTTTGCGACATGGACGGTCGACGCTCTGATACGGAGCGATTTAGTTCACGATTTGTGGGAATCCTGCACTGCCCGTTTTGCGACATGGACGGTCGACGCTCTGATCCGGAGCGATTTGGTTCCCGATTTGTGGGAAGCCTGCACTGCCCGTTTTGCGACATGGACGGTCGACGCTCTGGCCTGGAGCGATTTGGTTCCCGATTTGTGGGAAGCCTGCACTGCCCTTTTTGCGACATGGACGATCGACGCTTGACGCGTCTCCGAGACGGAGTGTCCGTAGTAGACTTTTCTCTGGCCCGGAGTGATCTGGTTCCTTCTTTGTAGGAAGCCTGCACTGCCATTTTTGCGACATGGACGGTCGACGCTCTGACCTGGAGCGATTTGGTTCCCAATTTGTCGGAAGCCTGCACTGCCCTTTTTGCGACATGGACGGTCGACGCTTGACACGTCTCCGAGACGGAGTGTCCGTGGTAGACTTTTCCCTGGCCCGGAGTGATCTGGTTCCTGCTTTGTAGGAAGCCTGCACTGCCCTTTTTGCGACATGGACGGTCGGCGCTCTAATCCGGAGCGATTTGGTTTCCGATTTGTGGGAAGCCTGCACTGCCCTTTTTGCGACATGGATGGTCAACGCTCCCATCCAAAGCGATTTGGTTCCTACTTTGTGGGAAGCCTGCACTGCCCTTTTTGCGACATGGACGGTCGACTTGATCCCGAAACGAAGTATAATTTCGACAGGGAAGGCAGATACACCGAGGCGAATCTTGATTTCGACGCGGGATACACTCTGAGACGAAGTATGACTCCGACGCAGAGCTGGTTGGTTGATTCGATTCCTAGGCGGAGCATAATTCCGACGAGGAGGTCGGTTGTTGATTCCGAGCCGAAACATAATTCCGACAGGGAAGGCAGATACGCCGAGGCGAAGCATGATTTCGACACGGTGTACACTCTGAGACGAAGCATGATTCCGGCGCAGAGCTTGTTGGCAGACTTGATTCCGAGACGAAGCATAATTTCGATAGGGAAGGCAGATACACCGAGGCGAAGCTTAATTTCGACGCGGGGTAAATTCTGGGACGGAGCATGATTCCGCCGTAGAGGTTGTTGGTTTGATTTTATTTCGGTTGACATCAGCATCGCTATACTGGAATATGGTACTAGAAGCGAATCATCATTTGCCTTTGAGAGGATTTTGGGATTGGTTTTGGTTTGGCATCTACATTGCTGCACTGGAATAATGCCAGGAGCAACTCATCATTCGTCCCGGGAGGACTTGGGAACAGTTTTTTTTTTTTGCTTGGCATCAGCATCGCTACACTGAAATATGGTACCAGGAGCGAATCATCATTTGCGTTTGCTTATTAGGAAACAATGGCTTTGGAGATAGGTTTTAGGTCCCTATCACCTAAGACTTTTCAGTTTTTGTGAGCCGTAAGGGTCTCACAAAGCATTTTCTCCCTACAGGTCGTAAGGATCCCGAAGGTGTATTTTCTCCTTAGGAGTCGTGGGGACTCCTAAGTGTGTTGCTCCTTTGTGAGTCGTAAGGATCTCACGCGGGAATTTTCTCCTCACAAAGTCGAGAGGACCTTGTGAGTGCATTTCATCTCTTTCTCACGAGTTTGCGCCCTTTCCGGTTTTCACAAACTCGCCGGCAGTCCTGCTGTTTTTACTCACGGAGCTCTTTCGGGTTTTCATCCGTGCCCATTTTGCTTGTGGACATACCTTTTTTTATTTTTATTTTATTATTTTTGGAGAGATTGGGATTGTTTTACGCCCGTGGATTGTATACGATTTTGCAGGATGTATGATCCAGACCGTAGGACCGGAAAAATTTTGGGACTTTGTTGGCGTCTGCATCGCTGCACTGGAATATGGTACCAGGAGCGACTCATCATTCGCCATTTGGGGATTTGGATTTGGAATTTGGCTGGCGTTTGCATCGCTGCACTGGAATATGGTACCAGGAGTGACTCATCATTCGCCGTTTGGGATATGGGATTTGGAATTTGGTTGGCGTCTGCATCGCTGCACTGAAATATGGTACCAGGAGCGACTCATCATTCGCCGTTTGGGATATAGGATTTGGAATTTGGTTGGTGTCTGCATCGCTGCACTGAAATATGGTACCAGCAGCGACTCATCATTCGCCGTTTGGGATTTGCGTTTGGAATTTGGTTGGCGTCTGCATCGCTACACTGGAATATGGTACCAGGAGCGACTCATCATTCGCCATTTGGGGATTGGGGAGCGATGGCTTAGGAGACAGGTTTTAGGTCCCTATCACCTAAGGCTTTTCAATTTTACGGGCCGTGAGGATCCCATAAAAGCATTTTCTCCCTACGAGTTGTAAGAATCCCGCAGGTGTATTTTCTGCTTAGGAGTCGTGAGGACTCCTAAGTGTGTTTTTCCGTTCTGAGTCGTAAGGATCTCACGAAGGTTTGTTCTCCTCATACATCGTGAGGACACATGAGTGGGTCTTCCCAATGGAGCATAATTCCAAGGACGGAGACCAACCGCTGGACTGGTGCTTGCAGTGGGGTATGGGTTTGATGAGAATTATTTGAGCCTGTGGATTGTATACGGCAGTCAATTTGGGGACTAGCCGTAGGGCCGGAAGAATTTTGGAAAATTGGATTTTGACCGGCGTCTGCATCGCTGCACTGGAATATGGTACCAAGAGCGACTCATCATTCGTCGTTTTTTTGTTTTTTTTGTTTTTTTTGTTTTTGTATTTTTTTTGTTTTGTCGCGATTGCTCTATCATTTCAGCTTTTCTTATCGCGAAGGTCGCGATTGCCCTATCATTTCGGCTATTTATTCGCGGTTGCCCTATCATTTCGGCTTTATTTTTCTTCTTTATTTTACTCGCTGATTTTTTTATTGCGAGTTGCCCCATCATTTCGGCTTTTTATTATTATATATTTTTTATTTACACTTCCTTTTTTTTATTTACACATTTTTTTTACATTCCCGGTTTAATGACTCAGAGGTCGATTGTTTTCAAAGAAAGGCAGATGTCTGAGAGGATCAGTTTCATGAAGAACTTCGGTCTCCGTTTGTATGAAATTGGCGGTCGCAGATTGACTGTTTGCTAACACGCCTTTAGACAGTTCTATCTCTCCCGTCTTGTATTGCCTTTCGACCCAATCTTTGAAGACGAAGCAGTCCTCAATGGCATGACCTATCACCCTGTGATAGGGGCAATATTTTGGGTCGTCGGTCATATTCGCTTCCTGTGGTCTCTTTGATTCTGGCAGTTGTAGACCATTTCTTAAGGCGTCCTTGAATATCTTGTGGACTTTGTCCCTTTTGAAGGAATAGACCTTATCCAGTTTCTCTTTCAGAGGCGATTCTCCTCCGGTGTATATATCGAAGGGACTGGAGGTTGATTGCGGCCGTTTTCCGCGAAGGCGCTCCGCTCTTAGGTTGAAGGGGTATCGGTTGGCTGCCTCCGGGTATCAATCCCTGGCTCATGAACCAAAATTTGATTCTACTGTAATTGCAATCGGGCGACTTGGGTCGCGAGATTCGCCGCGACATTTGCCAATTCGTCGACCTTAGACTGTACCTTGGCTAACTTCTCATCCCTGTCCTGAAGCTGCCTCTGAAACCATCGGAATAATGCTTGTTCTGTAGTTCCGGCTATGACAACCGGGTCATCTTTATTGCCTGAGCTCAATTCCGCAGGAACCACGGGCTCCTCTGGCTTATCGGCCTGAGCGGGCTCTTCATCACTTAGATCGAGCCGATACTGGATAGCATCAATCGTATCATCACCATGGCTGTGAAGAAGAGGAGGATTTGTTTCTTCATGTCCGACCATGTAGACAGTGCGAACCACATACCCAGCCATCTCTTTATCTTTGGCGGCTGATTTCGCGGAGCGGTCCGGGCTTTAGAAATTCATAAATTTTAACATGGCCAGAGCCCTAGCCCTTTTGTTGGCTCGGTATCTGAGCCGCTTCTGCCTCAGCTTCTCTGCCTTGAGCGCTTGGCAGGCTTCTGCTCTTCGGGAAGCCGCCAAGGGCTGAGTGATGGGGAGGCTTGAGAAGACACCCAATCGAGTAATTGTCAGAGGCGCCGCTGGAGCTTGCCCGAGATGCTTTGTTGCTTTGCTGGTGTTGATGGCCTTGCCCCCAGCTGGGGCCAAGGAAAGTCGTTCAAACACCGACTTGCGTTTGAGTTGGGGCATCTTCGAGACCACCACATTTGGCTTCTTGCCTTTCGAGACCGGCTTCTTTGTCGCCGGGCCTTGAGGTGCAGGGATGGAATTAGCCGAGACAAACAGAATAGACCCAAATTGTAGCAGCGTTTCTTCCCACTGTCGTCCAAGACTTGCCGGAAGGACCGTCCTGGAGTCCATCTTCATCGTGTATGAGATGGGAGCCGAGTTCGTCTTTGGAGACATTGTTGACAAGTGATTGCTTGAAAACCTGAATGAAAGAGCATTATTTCAGTATAAATATAAATATGTATATTGATTGAGTTCGCATGAACGTTTAACCCGAAATATGGGAGGAGAGATTCGTCCCACCGGGCGTGCCAGAATCTGTAGGGTGTTTTTCGTCACCCCATTGAGATGGGAATACGCGCGCGCTTGTCAGGCGCATTACAGATTCCCCCTGCCTAGGGTAGGCTGGGGTTTATTGATTGTGCGGATTCGAATCTCCGGCAACCGCGGACTAAGCTGCCGTTAATTACTCTTCGCATTTGGAGCGAAGGAACCTCCGATTGACGGGTTAAACTGGTCATGCGAACTCAATATGCGGTGCGTTGGTGTGTGTGTATTTTTTTTGTTTTGTTCCACTTGTAAAAAAAGATATATATATATATACATATATATTTTCTATATATAAAAATAAAAACAAATAAGTAAATAAATATTTAGAGATTTTATTTTTAAAAAAAAATTTATTATTATTTTTTTTAATTTTAAAATATTATTTATAATTTATTTTTATTTATTTAATATTTATTTATTTTATTTTATTTTTAATAAAAAAGCTTAAAATAACGAAAAGAAGAAAGAGAAAAAAAATGGGGGCCATCACATGCTCAGCATGTGAGGGGGGCCATCACATGCTCAGCATGTGACCCGTTACATGCTCAGCATGTGAGAAGGCCATCACATGTTTAGCATGTGACCCGTCACATGCTTAGCGTGTGAGGGGGCCGTCACATGCTAAACATGAGATGGGGCCGTCACATGCCCCGTCACATGCTTTGCATGTGACGGGCTTTTTTTTTTAACTAACGTGGAGTTCAACTCCAAAAGAATTTTATATGGCTAAAAGAATATAATGTGGAGTTAAACTCCCAAAAAAAAAGGATTTTTACTGTGGAGTTAAACTCCAAAAGAATTTCTGTAGTAGAGTTAAACTCCAAAAGAATTTTATTTGTGGAGTTGAACTCCAAAAGAATTTTATTTGTGGAGTTGAACTCCAAAAAATTTTCTGTAGTGGAGTTAAACTCCAAGAGAATTTTATTTGTGGAGTTGAACTCCAAAAGATTTTCTCGTTTCTCCTTTGAGAAGAAACCCAAAATGGGTTCTCTTGAAACTCCAAGATCTAGATCTTGGATGATAAAAAAAGAGACCCTTTTTCTTCTCTTGATGGAGTTTTGGGAGATGAGTTTATGGTAAAACTTTTTTTTAGTTTTTTTAAAAAAAAGGAAAGCTAAGCTCTTGATTTATTTGGAAAATGAAAAGGAAGAGGAAGAACTTGAAAAAGAGAGAGTGGAGGCACAAACCCTAGTTTTTTTTGGGAGAATGAAAAGTGTTGCTTTATTCATCATCATGTTGCCTTATATAGGCTTATACATTTACATATAGCCCCTTGGGCTTTACAAAATGATATTTTGCCCATCCAATGGCTCATGTGCCATTTCTTTTTGCACATAAGCCATGGGCTTTACAAAAATTTGGTTTTATGCCCATTTTGCATACATTCATGCATAAAAAATTACATAAAAATTATTTATTACATGATCTATATTTTGGCATGGAGGAGGCTGGCCGTGGGCTCGACTTGGGCATGGGCCCGCTTGACCTGGGCTTGGGCCCACCTAGCTTGGGGGTTGACCTTGACTTTGACTCGATCAACCGGGGTGCAAATTTTGACCCCAACAAAGACCAAAAATCTCGTGCAGTCTGACGACAAGCGCACGGATCTGCAAAAGCATATTGACGCGCTGGATAAATACAACCAGAAGGCGGGAACCCTAGTCACGCTTCAAGAGTTTCTCAATCACATCCTTGAAAGTGAAGATAATGACAATGATGAGGGAGATGACTCGTCAGAGGAACCCGAAGATTATGTGGCAGTTGCCATATGATCTCTCATTCGTCGCTAAGTAACAAAGAAGCTCACTCGGCGTTAGAAAATAACATAGAGGAGTTGGGGGCAGGAGCAGTGCCAAAATCCTTGGATTATGTGACAAGGCCTATCAAAAGGAAATCCACTTGTTCATAGAGCATCCGGCGAAACTTTGCCTCAAAGCTACTATGGACCGAAAAGTCTGTAAACTAGAAATTTGTCTCAAATATGGCAACAATGGACCCAAAACGTCCCTAAACTAACGACTGACCGAAACGTCGTTAAACTATTACAAACCGCAGCATCTCAAGGCTGACGCAAAAAAAATGGTACGTCCACAAGCAAGATGGGCACGGATGAAAACCCGAAAGGGCTCCGTGAGTAAAAACAGCAGGACTACCGGCGAGTTTGTGAATACCCGAAAGGGCGCAATCTCGTTAAAAGACACTTGCAAGGTCCTCTCGACCCTATAAGGAGAAAATACCTGCATGAGATCCTTACGACTCGCAAGGGAGCAACACGCATAGGAATCCCCACGATTCCTAAGGAGAAAACACACTTACGAGATCCTCACGACTCGTAAGCAGAATTCCCTATTGAGACCCTCACGGCTCAGGGGATTCAAAAGCCTAAAGCTACAGGGATCTGAACCTGTTCTTAAATCGTCACACACCCCGCTTTGGCCCTATAAGTGGTTCAATATTGACCCTTGTATACAATCCACGGGCACAAATAAACATTTTCCTAACAGGGTCCCATCAGCGACTAGGGATATGCTCGCACGGTGAACAAACCCTTGGAAGTCCTCTCGACTTATAAGGAGAAAACACTCTTGTAAGATCCTTACAACTTATAAGAGAACATACACTTAAGAATCCCCACGATATTTAAGGAGAAAATGCACTTACGAGATCCTCACGACTTGTAGGGAGAAATACCTTTACGAGACCCTTACGGCTCATGAAGTTAAAAGCCTTAGTTGACGGGATCCTAACCCTGTCTGCTAAGAAACCTTTGTTCAAACCGACAAGGGCAAATGATGATTCGCTCCTGGCAATGTCCCAGTCGTAACGATACTGATGCCTACATCGGTATCATGTTCCAAGTCCTTTCACGGCAAATGATGATTCGCTCCTGGTAATATCCCAGTCACAGCGATGCTGATATTACTATTGGTATCAGATCTTGAGTTTCGTACTTGAAAAAAAAATGCATGTAAAATAGCCGAAATGATGGGGCAACTTGCAACAAAATCAGCAAGTAAAATATATGCATACAAAAATAGCCGAAATAATTGGGCAAGTCGCAATAAAAAGCAGTGAGTAAAAAAAACAGCTGAAATGATTGGGCACCGCGAAAAATAACCGAATGATTGGGCAATCGCGACTTTCGCGATACAAAAAGCTGAAATGATAGAGCATCGCGGAAAGAAAACAAAAAAAATATGATATGAAATGAAACTTTTGCCCTACAGGTTAGATCACATCGATCCCTGTATACAATCCAGGGGCACAAACAAAAAAAAGAACCATATCATCCCATCAGGCTACATCAGAAAGAGAACCAAGTCTTGATGGCAACATCTACAGCCTGGAGACCCACAACGGCGTTCTTCCTCACCCCAGCAGGATGCAGACGCGATACAAAACAACGGAGCCATGGCAAAGTCCTTAGTTCCAGGTCCTGACGGTTCACCAACGACCCAGAGACCACCTCAATGTTCGTCTCGATACAGCAGATGCGATGTCGTCCCAGCGTTCTTTCCCCAGCAAGATGCAGACGTGATACAAAACAATGGAGCCATGGCAAAGTCCTTAGTTTCAGGTCCCGACGATTCACCAACGACCCAGAGACCACCTCGACGTTCGTCTCGATACAGCAGACGCGATGTCGCTCCAATGTTCTTTCCCCAGCAAGATGTAGACGCGACACCAACAACGGAGCCACGGCAAAATTCCTAGTTCCAAGTCTCGACGGCCACACCTACTGCCAGGAGACCACCTCGACATTCGTCTCATTACAGCAGACGCAACGTCATCCACATGACCCCGTCTCGGAAATTCATCATTCAAATGACCCCGTCGCGGAAATACGTCATCCACATGACCCCATCTCGGAAATACGTCATTCACATGATCCCGTCGCGGAAACACATCATCCACATGATCCCGTCGCGGAAATACGTCATCCACATGACCCCGTCTCGGAAATACGTCATTCAAATGACCCCGTCTCGGAAGTACGTCATCCACATGACCCCGTCGCGGAAATACGTCATCCACACGACCCCGTCTCGGAAATACGTCATCCACATGACCCCGTCGCGGAAACACGTCATCCACATGACCCCGTCGCGGAAATACGTCATCCATATGATCCCCTCTCGGAAATACGTCATTCAAATGACCTCGTCTCGGAAGTATGTCATCCACATGACCCTGTCGCGGAAATGCATCATCCACATGACCCCGTCTTGGAAATACGTCATCCACATGATCCCGTCTTGGAAATACGTCATACACATGACCCCGTCGTGGAAATACGTCATCTATATAACCCTATCTCGGAAATACATCATCCATATGACCCCGTCGCGGAAACACGTCAGCACATGACCCCGTCGCGGAAATACGTCAGCCATTGACCCCGTCACGGAAATACGTCATCAACTGACCCCGTACGGCCTAAGTCAACCTTCGACCTCCCCGTCAAAGCAATGCTTTGATCCGGGAGCAGGTAAACTCATCAATCACTTACGAGTCCTCTCGACTGGTAAGGAAGAAAATTTTCTTGGAAGATCCTTACGACTCTCAAGAGAGAGAAAAATACACTTAGGAATCCTCACGATCCCTAAGGAGAAAATACACCTACGAGATCCTCTCGACTCATAGGAAGAAAAATCTTTATGAGTCCCTCACGGCTCATAAAGTTGGAAAGTCTTAGGAGGCAGATCTGAACCTGACTCCTAAGCCATCGTTGTCCTGCAAGAAGAGCAAAATAGATTATCTACAAAACACATCTGCTGAAAAGGGACACATCACCATGAAACAAAATACGTCTTTTATTCATAAATCAAAATGAATACAAAGTGCAATCTATAAAAGAATCAAAAAATACCCTCATTCAGGAGCATTTACAAAAAAAACATATACATTATTTTCAAGCTGGCGGACGATTCAATAGATTCGTCAGTTCATCCCTCTTCCGCTGGGTCTCAGCCTCATAATTTGTTATTGCGATAAGACGGGCCTCCGCCTGAGACTGTTGGGCCTGGTACAAGGCGAGCCGACTTTCAAGATCCTGTTCGGTAACTTTGTGGGCTTCAACCATCTCGTGGGTAAAAATGATGGCTTTATCAATAGCTACCACCTCCCTGATAGCTTCTTGAAGCACCCGCTAGATTTCATACGCACGAGTGGTCTTGGCCGTAAGTTCAGCTTGAAATTCCCCCAGCGCATTTGAAACCAGCTTCCTCTCTGAAAATTTTCGGCTGAGTCTCTTCTCGCATGACAGCATATTTGCGGCGCACCATTCAATCAGCCCCCGTAAGCTCGCCTTTGCAGCCACAACCTCTGAAAAAAGCCGCGTACATTCAAGACTATGCAAGAAAGCCTCCACCCGACGACAAAACTCAACCCAGACTTGCACCAATGCTTCACCATAGTAAGCAGCAAGAAAGAGGAGAGAAATGTTGGCTTCGGCAGTAAATTCTTCGGCCGTGATCAAGCTACCAGCACGAAGGTCTTCGATCAGAGCTGACAAAGAGTGAAGGCTTAGCTTTGCCATTCATTCAGAGGCACGTAGAGCATAGGGGCTGGGTGGCATAACGATGCGAGATTCCAGCGTGGTAAGAACTGGCAAAGCTGTTAAGATTTATAAACAATCAGCGAGATTTGCAAGCAAAGAGCAGGTGGAACAACGTCAAAACTTTACTTACCCACAGCCATGCAAGAAGGGTCTAAAAAATCCCCAGGCCCGTCAAGAATCTCAACTTCGTCGTCAGCTTCTAGAACTATAGAAGACATCAGCATCGTCATATGAAATAATGATAATGCCGTGAGAAGGGGAAATAACACTAATCTTGCCCGGAAGAGAGGACGGTGCGTTGCGGGGATGTTGCCTGCGGAGTGGCCATCTCGAGCAAACGCTGGAAAGACTTTATGGAAGATAGGTTCGCGATGGACACTGCCAATCCTCGTAACTCTGAAAAGACGGAAGGATTCAGGTAATGAAGAGATCATTAAAACAAAAGATAGAAGGATACTTTCGATACTCCTCCCGCTTTGAACAGGAGGGATAGCCGCTTCGGCAGCTTCCTCCGTACCCTCAGGCACATCATCGGAGACACTTGCTGGTGTGACGGCTATCAGTCGAGGGGCAGCGGCCACCACTTTAGGGACGGCAATTTCAATTATTTGTTCCGCCATCTCCAGGCCATCGCCAGAAATGTCCATTAAATCCACAGCCGGAAGGGATATCTTTTTAGGGTGACCGGGCATAAGGGAAACAGAAGCCGCCGATGGAAGCTCTGCAGCAGGAATAGCAACTGTAGCGTCCCCCTCCATACCTACTGGTGTCTCATCGGGGATATTTACAGAGTCCACAGTCAAGACGCTACTCGAGCCCAGATTCTCTGCCGTCGCCGAAGTCCCTGCAAGGTTTTACGGAGATAAGAAGACATAGAAAGCAAAACAAATTACTCGCCGAAAGAAAAATATAAAAGAAATGCATACCGATTCGCCAAGATGCCTCGAGTATGGCTTTTTCAAGCCGACGTTCCTTCCTCAGAAGGTATGCTCGCTGGGGTTCTAATGTAGATTCATGACCGCCGGTCTATAATGATAATGCATCTTCAGAAGCGGCAGAGATAGGCTGTTTGAGGGCTATCTCGCCTCCCCGCTCCAGAGGGCCTATAAACACCCGCCGTACTGATGGAGGATCTTTATAGAATATTACGGCAGGGTAGGAACTCTTCGAGACGCGCACATTCTCGGTCTCATCTTGGGAACGTCTTATAGCCTCAGCCAGTTGTGCGGCTTCTGTAGGGTTCCTAGGCACACTAATTAGGTCTCACAAGGCTTCAACCATGCCAAATTCAAAAATTTCCGGTGCCGAGAAACCCTAATGCGATCGTTGACTAGAGAATAAGCGAAACATGCAACTAGTTAACAACTTAACTAAGTGAACGGAAATACAACCTTTGTAGATCCGGTCCTCCACCTCCATAGCTCCGCGTTGACATCCCTCCGCTGCGATCATCGGATCATGGACTCTAGTAAGGGTTTCGTCGAAGAAATGATCGGGCTAGGTCGTCGACTTCGATGCCGAAGATGATCTACGTCGAGGCAACACAAGATGGCACTCCAACTTCACCAAGTCATGAAACTTGTGAAGAAAACACCCTATACTACTTGACAAGTGGTAGAGGATGAAGAAATAGAAAGTGGGTTCACTTTAGAATTGGATTTCTCACTCTTTTTCTCAAATCACCATTGAAGCTAGCAAGCTTCTTTCTTCTTCAAGAAGAAGAAGAAGAAGATAATATGATAAGAATTATGGGAAAATAGAAAATAAGGTGATTCTTATCATATCTCAACCATGGTCAAGTGTAGAGAATAAACTAGGGTTAGTTATAATGGTTAGGTTTAAGGAATAAAACAAAATGGTCAAAGCTTTTTCAAAGCTTCATGAAGCTTCAACAAAATCCAAAGAAAGCCACCATTTTATCTTAAGCCAAAATGAAATAAATAAATAAATAAATAAAGCAAATGAAACCCTAACCATTAACTAGCCATGGTTTAATCAAACATACACCCAAGTTTGCATGTATCATCAAACATGATACAAACTAGTGCACAAAACTATATCATATATACAATGTGCACTTCAAGTGAGAAAATCCATCTTAAGTGCATAAATACCAGTTAATGTAAAGTAATATATCAAATATATAATTATACATTAAATTATTAAATAAACACTTGATTTAACGATCCGGTCATATCGCATATGACCGACTAATATCCAATGTATCGGCTTATCGAATCAATCCTTGATTCGATAACTAGGTTATATCGCATACAACCAATCGATACATTCATCGCGAGAATAGAATACGGTATCACATACACGCATCATTCTCGGTCCCGCACATATCTCATATGCGCTCCTATTTCGTTTCGCTTGAGCCAGGAAACCTCTGTGTAGGACTCTAAAGACTCGTCAATACGCCGGCAGCAGGTGATGATCATATCAAACACCCACAAGCCGCAAGCGGTCTGCTAAACGTAACGGCCACCCGGGTATTGAGCGATCAGAAGATCGACGAGCAAGCCCGCTCACACTCCTGTGAATCCAACCAATAACACTTACCGTACAGTCCGGTCTGATCGTCTGATATGTCGCATATCTTGCCTAGGGGTGGTAAACGTCAGACCCCAATAGCTCGATAAGTCGTGTCGATATGAGGTCTATAACAGTTCGAGAAACTACTGGTAACACTTACCAGTAAATCTCAGCAACCCTGGCCAGGGATTTCCGGTTATAGCCAATCGAACACAGCACAACATCAACTCCCTATACCGGGAGAGACGAATCCCCTCCTATCGCTCATTGCCTCCATGTGATTCGGGAATGTACCCAAAAACCACCGTTTTGCACGTCCTCTTGGACGTGGTAAGGTGGAAATCAAAACACGGTGGGAACCACACAAGACTCTATGACGATCTCGGGTCAACAGACTACTCTGTACCAGTGTCACCAGAGAACTGCCATCTGACGTAAGGTATAATACCATCTGGGAGTTCTCGGCGAGTCCGTCTAGTGTACCCAGTCTCCACTGAGCACCCGTATATCATCTCTGATGTCAAACACCAATGGATATGGGATCATCCATCGCCCATTTGTATGGGTCGAGAAGGTATACGCTAGTCTACTCTGGTATATCGATGCCCCGTCTCGATTTACCCACGACTAGGGACCTTGAAGGATGTACTTATGGACTACCCTGTCCCCACTAGTATGATCCGCATCATAGTCCAGGTAGTCAAGTACACATCCTAAGGGCTTTACCAATATGTAACAGAGAGACAATCAGTGTACACGTTAAGGTAAAGAGCAACCAGATAGCATACTATCATGTCGAGCAAGAAAGTCCTCCCTATATATGTCCAAGCATCCACTACAATATACATCCTATATATAGTAATGGCCTCTAGGGCATACATATAACTAATAATCTCCCACTTGCACTAGGGCCATCTGATAACAGTAGTTGTAGTATCTCATACTCAACCATCCCATAAAAGTCTCTCTCTGGGAAAAGGCCTTTGTGAGTGGATCCGCCGTGTTGTCCTCTGAGTCTGCTCTCCTAACCTCGATCCCCTGGAGATCAACCATCTCCATGATCAGGTGATACTGCCTCAGAATATGTCTGGATCACTGATGGGACGGACGTTCCTTGGCATATGCCACAACTCCATTGTCACACAATGGGAGGAACTAAGTTCATCTCATGAACAAATATACACCCAGATAGCCACTTTGGTAGCATCTTAAGTAGCGATGTATCCAGCCTTTATCGTTTAGTATGCCACGGTATCTAGCTTGGAACTCTTCCAACATACCGTCCTTTTACTAAGGGTAAAGACAATGCCTGTGACTGACATTCAGTCGTCTTTATCACTCTGGAACCTTTCCAGTGATTTTCCCCAGGATCGATTAATACCATCTCACTACAACTAGTGAGAATCCTAACATCCAGTTACATCTATCTCATAGATCAAAACTCAGGATTTAGGAGGTATCACTTTGATCCTATACGGAGAATCCTTGTGATAAGCGGAGATTGAGCGAGCGTAGCATAGGAAACTCCTTTCTTATCAAGAGTATTTCATCCACGTACTCTACGAGGATCGCCACCATACTCCCTACTACCTTTTTGTATATACAAGATTCATCTACCATTTTGATGATGTCAAACTCTTTCACTAATCCATCAAAACAGATGTTCCAACTCCGCGATGCCTGCTTTATCACATAAAACATCTTGCACACGTTTCCGCTGCTCCCACTGTCTACGAAGCCCTCTGACTCTGTACTTATAGACTCTCTCTTCTAAAATATTATTTAGAAAAGCAGTCATGACACCCAACCACCAGATATCGTAGTCATGGTATGTAGCGTGGCAAGTAGGATCTGGATGGACTTAAGCATAGGCCCCAGAAAAGGTTTCATCATTATCCACGCCTGGTTGATGACGAAAACCTTTAACAAGTCTAGCTTTGAAAGTCTCAACTTTTCCATCTACACCAAATAATCTTCTCAAGATATACTTGCTCCTGATGGGGATTTAACCCTTCAGATATAGCAACCAAAGTCCATACTTTGTTGGTGTACATGGATTCCATCTCAGATCGCTAAGCATCCAGCCATTCTTACAAAATCCCTACTCTCGATGGCCTGCTCGAAACTAGTTGGGTCATCATCTCATGATGCAATCCTCGCTCCCACTGTCATCGAGAAGCAGAAGTATCTCTCAGGTGGGTGAGAAACCCTACTAGATCGGCGGAGAGGCTGAGGTTCGTTTGTATCTACTGAATCCTTTGGTTCTACCAAATCATCTGCTGTAGTTTGTATAGCTGGAACCTTTCCAGTTCTACATAACTGACCTTGCCTCGAGCTTGTCCGGATTTTGCTTTTAGACATAGGCCGGACAATCCCAAATCTTAACTAACTTAAGATATGGGCTCTTCCCTTTCCATATCACATATGAAGTGGTAGGCAACTGATTTGATCAGAACCCTATTCAATAGGTATGCAACTTCATAAGTGCATAACTCCCAAAAGGAAATAGGAAACTCAGTAGTATTCATCATAGAGCACACCATATCATATAGGGTGTTATTGCTCCGCCCCGATATACCATCGTGCTGTGGTGTATTCGGAGGAGTAATGCTGAGAGAGAATCTCATTCTCCTTTAGAAAAGTTCAAGAATTCTGTGCTCAAGTATTCTCCTCCTTGATCACATCAAAGGACATAATACTTATACCCGTTTTGGTTCTCTACTTCTAGCTTATATTCTGTGAATATCTCAAAAGGTTCGGACTTGTGTTTCAACAGGAACATAGGTCTGAATTTCGAAAGATCATCAGAGAATGTAATGAAGTATAAAGAACCAGTCCTGCCATGTGTAGACAGGGGACCTTACATACATCATCATGTATCAGTCCCAAGAGTTCACTAACTCTTTCTCTGTTTCCAATAAACAGAGCTATGGTCATCGTATCTTTGTGACATGACCAGCAAGTTTCACAAGATGTAAATTCAAACTAATTTAAATATGCATCTAAATGTAACTTCAGCCAGTCGGGTCGCATTGATATGACCTAGTCTACAATGCCTCAAGAAGGATTCGTTCATTTCTGAACTCTTCCTCTTGTGTGTGTTCCGTATACTAAGAACTGTAGTTTGATTTAGAACGTCAATGCTTTTAGATAACGTGCCTGAACCGATCAACTTTTGATATAGGAAATGTTCAAAATATTATCCAACAATACAAAATTTTATCATTTCTTTACTAATAAAGAGACTGATATGATTTTGTATATCAGGTTCGGTATCTAATAACATTCGTTCAGAATAAATGTATTTGGAATACAGGGTGACAGTGACCAACAGACTTGGCTGCAACACTTGCCCCGTTTTCTGTCTCATGAAACTTATCACCCGTTCTCAGTTCTCTACCTTTCTGTAGCCCATGTAACAGATTACATATACGGGATCCTGATCCGGTATCACATACTCAGGACGTAAAGGATACTGAGAAACAGTTCTATGTAACGAACACACCCGAAGAAGATGCATCATATGCACTTTCTTCGTTTGGGCAGCATAGGAATTCTAGTATTCCCCAATTTCCTGCTCGGTCTTATAACAATTATAAGTGGGAGCGGGACCAACGTTCCCTAGCTCAGTATAACAAGCGGGTTCGGTCAATACATCAGTATTATTATCTTGATTAAGGCGTGACATGGTCGCTACCAGGAGAGAGAGAGAAGAAAACACTCTGCGTGCGCTCTTGCAAGATCAGATTGGTTATTATTTTATCTAATCAGGATGGCTCCCACTGTTTTTATCAAATCTTCCTTCAAACCCTAAAAGGAAAGACTAGCCGGGATTAATTACACGCTACAAGTTCGCCAATCTTTCAGCCAGGCCAGTGTCGGTACTTTGAGAGAGGCCCCCCGTGCTTTCGCACGAACCTAATTAATGTAAACCTCGTTTTCCCAGAGGCGTAACCCCGTTGACACCTTTCTAGACACCTACTTGATCGGCTAATTGTAATGTGTAAAACTCTCCCAGGAGTAACTCTTACTCGCAGCGGGTATCGGGATCCAACTATCTCATAGAAGGTATGCAATCTCATTGCAAATTTCAACACTTGAAATTCCCGATAATTTTGCCCCTAGCACCCTATGACCTTGACGGAGGTCAACAAAGCATAGGCTGCTAGTCAAGTTCATCCCTTCATTTCTTGATCGAATTAAACCCACCCGCACGACCCTTGACGGAGGTCAACAAGGTCGCATGACTACCCTAATCCAATCTGTATCATATGCATAAGCAGATAAATACTAGTTAGCTACCGCACACTACGCCTTGACGGAGGTCAACAAACGTAGCACGAATACTAAGTAGGACTTATCTGAAATGACGGAGGGCTACGACAGGTTTTTCTGAAAACCTATTGCGTAATGAACCTGATATCGTTGTAGAATCAAATGATTTTAAAATGGAGTGTTTTTTAGGCTTTTCTAGTTTTGCTAAAGGGGTCACTCCCGGTGAAGGGATCGTCGGCCCTTTCCTCGTCGAATGAGGTGCGGGATATATCATATATATCACTGTGCAAAGCAAAAACTCTTAAAAGCAATCAAAAGACAAACCGAGTGTGTATCATCTGCCAGTTATTGCAAAAGGAGTCACTCCCAGTGAAGGGATCTCGGTCCTTTCCTTATCAAATAAGGTGCAGGATATATCATATATACCGCTGTGCAAAGCAAGAACTGTAGCTACCTGTTTTATTTTTGAAATTCGATTCTACAACATCTTTAGGTTTCTTTTTCTTTCATTAATCATATTAATGAAGTCCCATCATTTAATCACCTAAACATTACAGATAAATACGACGTACACTTATGCCATCCGCATTCGCCTCGATGTCCCCTCGTGCACCGCTAGGTTAGGTAACTAACGGCAGGGCAGGGCTAGCGCGGGTGTAAAACATAAGTAACGTCTATATAATATATCATATATACTATATACAGTATCTATCACAGAACATCACATGATCACATCACAGATATCGCAGCAGAAGAAACATATGAAATATTGGATATACTAGGACGTCTGTGTTTTCAATACGAGCCAGTATAAAACACGGATTCCATGGTCGCGATGAATAGCCAAACCCACACCCCTAGACCCCTATGAGAGCGGCAAGCAACCCTACCAATTCTGGAGTTAGGAGACCCGGACTCGACTCCTCGAGTTGGTCTCTCACTGGACTCCAGAACCCGGTTACTTGTGCTCCCCTCCTTGGGTCTATCCTAGTGCGGAAAAGTAAATAATATACAAAAGGTGACATCTTCCGCAACCTGGAAGTGCCCCAATAAAAGAATATTACATACAAGTTTTTACATGAATGAAAATGAAAAAAACTCATCTCACAGAAAACCCCCATCTCACAGAAAACCCCCCGGCTATTCAAACACGACGATCCAATATAACATATCCAGCAACACATAACATCACATGTCATCAACGTAAGTAAATATGCGCATCCCAATTGTCGTTGACATATAGCAACGAAGCCGGCGATGTCACATATTACACTTACGGTCAAAGAAAAGAAAGTGTAAAACTACAACAGTTGGAATCCGCAACCTGCATAGACATCGCATGCCTAATCAAATGAATTCCTTAGACATCGCATGCCTAACAATTATAAACCCCGCATTTTAGTCTCATTTATCGAAAACTCTTTTCAATATCAAGTCGGGCAATTCAACAAGATTACCGACATCCTGATCGAATGCTCGTCGCAAACTTTAGTAGACGGCCGCACCCCCGATGCCGTCGACGAAGTGCACCAAGGCGGAACACCACTGCCGCGAGCATCCGAACGGATGCTTTCGGCGACGGGATTCTCCTACAGTCACTTAGTCGGGGCTTTGGGGTGTGGATGTCTATTAAGTTTACCCGGCGAGTATCCGCGTACGCTAGGTGATTGCGACGGACTTTTGATCACATCAAAATTCCGTGGCAACCAATCAAGTGAGACAAAACTGCTATGTTTATAACATTCATTCAGTTATCTCATAACTACTTGTGAATTCCAATTATTGTATCCCATTCCAGATAAATAGAAAATGTTAAACTTTCCGATCGAACATTCAAACACCCAAGTTTTTCCGAAACAAATCAACACATGAAATAGGTTTAAAAAACATCCAGTTCATGCCTCAGTACAAACGGTCCAGCCGTAGAAGGGTCAAGCCAACGCCTCACATGTGGCACGCCGTACTGCCCCAAACCCGAAGGTTCAAAGGGCAGTTCAAGAGGGTCACATAATCGAGTTAAGGTTTGTTGTCTTCTAGAGGGTCCATCGCGTTACTTGCACTACTTAGAACGTTATTAAACCACGGAAAGATCCAACACTTGGAAATTTCCCGACAGGGGAAAAAGTGGGTATTTATATCCGGTCGAACTTTTTAATATATTCAAAAATTACCCGGAAAGACACATAGACAAAGTCTGATAATCCGATCGAATCTACGAACTCCCAATACAACCCAGAAAACTCAACTCTTGAGTAAATATTAAAAATTCCCAGAAAACTCAGCACCTGAAGAGACAAATTACTGTGCAAAAATGGAAGCCTAATCTCATAATTTGGCCGCGGAACCGCCGCAGAAGCCAAGCTTCTGCCGCGGTTCCGCCGCGCTTTAGCCGTATCACTTGGTCATTTTTGCACCGTAATTCTTAGAATTTCCTGCTGAATTTTTTAAGTATTTTTAATCTGGAAAAAACCCAGTTTTGTAAAAATGTACAGAGAGGGGTCATTTTTAGGGTTTCGGGGTTCGATCGGAATTCTAACATCGTCTACAGTTCGCATAAGGCTCTAGCTAAGCTCTGATACCACTGTAGGGTTCCTAGACACACTGATGAGGTCTCACAAGGCATCAACCATGCCAAATTCAAAAATTTCCGGTGCCGAGAAACCCTAATGTGATCGTTGACTAGAGAATAAGCGAAAAATGCAACTAGTTAACAACTTAACTAAGTGAACGGAAATACAACCTTTGTAGATCCGGTCCTCCACCTCCATAGCTCCGTGTTGACGTCCCTCCGCTGCGATCATCGGATCCCGGACTCTAGTAATGGTTTCGTCGAAGAAATGATCGGGCTAGGTCGTCGACTTCGATGCCGAAGATGATCTACGTCGAGGCAACACAAGATCAAGCTCCAACTTCACCAAATCATGAAACTTGTGAAGAAAATACCCTATACTACTTGGCAAGTGGTAGAGGATGAAGAAATAGGAAGTGGGTTCACTTTAGAATTGGATTTCTCACTCTTTTTCTCAAATCACCATTGAAGCTAGCAAGCTTCTTTCTTCTTCAAGAAGAAGAAGAAGAAAAAGAAGATATGATAAGAATTATTGGAAAATAGAAAATAAGGTGATTCTTATCATATCTCAACCATGGTCAAGTGTAGAGAATAAACTAGGGTTGGTTATAATGGTTAGGTTTAAGGAATAAAACAAAATGGTCAAAGCTTTTTCAAAGCTTCATGAAGCTTCAACAAAATCCAAAGAAAGCCACCATTTTATCTTAAGCCAAAATGAAATAAATAAATAAATAAATAAAGAAAATGAAACCCTAACCATTAACTAACCATGGTTTAATCAAACATACACCCAAGTTTGCATGTATCATCAAACATGATACAAACTAGTGCACAAAACTATATCATATATACAATGTGCACTTCAAGTGAGAAAATCCATCTTAAGTGAACAAATACCAGTTAATGTAAAGTAATATATCAAATATATAATTATACATTAAATTATTAAATAAACACTTGATTTAACGATCCGGTCATATCGCATATGACCGACTAATATCCAATGTATCGGCTTATCGAATCAATCCTTGATTCGATAACTAGGTTATATCGCATACAACCAATCGATACATTCATCGCGAGAATAGAATACGGTATCACATACACGCATCATTCTCGGTCCCGCACATATCTCATATGCGCTCCTATTTCGTTTCGCTTGAGCCAGGAAACCTCTGTGTAGGACTCTAAAGACTCGTCAATACGCCGGCAGCAGGTGATGATCATATCAAACACCCACAAGCCGCAAGCGGTCTGCTAAACGTAACGGCCACCCGGGTATTGAGCGATCAGAAGATCGACGAGCAAGCCCGCTCACACTCCTGTGAATCCAACCAGTAACACTTACCGTACAGTCCGGTCTGATCGTCTGATATGTCGCATATCTTGCCTAGGGGTGGTAAACGTCAGACCCCAATAGCTCGATAAGTCGTGTCGATATGAGGTCTATAACAGTTCGAGAAACTACTGGTAACACTTACCAGTAAATCTCAGCAACCCTGGCCAGGGATTTCCGGTTATAGCCAATCGAACACAGCGCAACACCAACTCCCTATACCGGGAGAGACGAATCCCCTCCTATCGCTCATTGCCTCCATGTGATTCGGGACTGTACCCAAAAACTACCGTTTTGCACGCCCTCTTGGACGTGGTAAGGTGGAAATCAAAGCACAGTGGGAACCACACAAGACTCTATGACGATCTCGGGTCAACAGACTACTCTGTACCAGTGTCACCAGAGAACTGCCATCTGACGTAAGGTATAGTACCATCTGGGAGTTCTCGGCGAGTCCGTCTAGTGTACCCAGTCTCCACTGAGCACCCGTATATCATCTCTGATGTCAAACACCAATGGATATGCGATCATCCATCGCCCATCTGTATGGGTCGAGAAGGTATACGCTAGTCTACTCTGGTATATCGATGCCCCGTCTCGATACACCTACGACTAGGGACCTTGAAGGATGTACTTATAGACTACCATGTCCCCACTAGTATGATCTGCATCATAGTCCAGGTAGTCAAGTACACATCCTAAGGGCTTTACCAACATGTAACAGAGAGACAATCAGTGTACACGTTAAGGTAAAAAGCAACCAGATAGCATACTATCATGTCGAGCAAGAAAGTCCTCCCTATATATGTCCAAGCATCCACTACAATATACATCCTATGTATAGTAATGGCCTTTAGGGCATACATATAACTAACAGCTTCCTCGGTAGACGAGTCTGGAAAAAGAAGACTATCATCCGGCTCTTGCATAGAGATTGGTTCGTCTTGAATGATGGACTCGAATTCCATTAAAAGGTCAAGTAGACCAGTGACGGTTTTCTTCCTCCGCTTCGACCCAGAGCTGGCGCTGGAAGATGATCGCTTCCTTCCTTTCGGTGCTTTGGTGCGACGTTGACCCACTTCGCCTTCGATATCCTCTCTTGGCAGTGCTACCGATGATGACACTGCCATTGCTGACGCCGCAGCTGATGAAACTGCTACTGGCGCCTTATCAGAATCCCTCGCTTGAGCTCTAGTGCGCATCAGCATGCCAACTGTGGGAGAAGTCAAACCCGCATCCACCGCCTCAGGAATAAGTAAGGCGCCAACACTCCTCAAGTGAGGGCGAGCCATTGCCCGCAGTCGCGGCGGGACTCCCGTAGCCTGGAGCGGGGCGGGAGCTTTAAGCCCAAAAAGTATCCTCCTCTCCTCAGCAATGATGGGACTAACTCGGTGGCGGTACCAACCCATGAAAGCCCCCATACACCTCGGAATATAGTCGGCCTCGGGATCATGAAATGAGAACCGGTGTTCAGCCGCATGAAATGATGGGTGGAGTCGCGAACAACTTCGAGAGAAGAGTTAGGCTCCACCATGAATGCCTCAAAGGGAACACCGTGGTCATAACCTAATTGCCGGGTAAAGCGGTGTGGATTATACCGCATAAAAAGAACCGCATCATTTCGGCGGGACACCAAATAACCCGGCCTGATCGAGTACAAGTGCATGGCTTCCTTGGGCTTCAAGGATGGTGCTCCCTCTTTCGATAAATCAAACAGCTGCTGAACAGGTCCCGAAGGAGAAGAGAGGACGATCATTAAAAACCATCTTGCCTTCGTGGGCATAAGGATTAAGCAGCACACGAAGAGCCCCTAACTGAGTCGGATCAGGAGCAGAAGCGTCCACCAACCTCATGAGCCGCGTGAAAGTATAAGCATCATAAAAGCTGGGTCTCTGGTGCGTGGCAAAAGCCCCTAGCACGTGCATCTCAATCCATGACATAAAATAATGAAGAGAGAAACTCACCACATCCACGTCTGAGGTTGAGGTATTGGCTGCAGTGCTTAGCCCGTGGTACAAATGCGATAACCCTGCAATGCCCATGGCTAGTCGCGTCCCTTCGGTAATGCGATGAGCAGGGTAAATGACTGAGGCTCTCATAAAGCGACGATGCGTTGGAACGACAAACCAACTGAGCCAAACGCTGATAAAACTGACGAAGAAAGTTTCTTCATCCACGCCGGGAGCCGCAATCGACTCAAAAGGTACAGCCGACAAGATTGGGATGTAAAACTGCGGCAGATCTTCTTCTCTGGCCGGTAGACTATTTAACCCAAACCCAAAGGGGTCGTTGATATTCGCGAACTTCGGAGCCTCCTTTGATAGGACGTCTCCACAAAGGAAGCAAGCGATAAAGCTCTTAAAAGTGACGCCCTGTTCCACTGATTCGGTGAATAGCTTCTCAAAGATACCCAGAGTCTTGATTAAACTTGGATACTTGTGACGGACGATATTTTCAGTTGACAAGCCGTCAAGCGTAGCAGGCACAGTTGCGAAAACATACTCGTCAGGAGGCAGCAATTCTTCATAGGGCGCTCCCCTGATCGGCAATCCAGAGATTTTGCGAAACTCTTCCAAACAAATCGAAACTTCGCTATCCCCTAATAAGAAAGTGTTGGTGGGAAGATTCCATTGATTTAGGAAAGCTTTAACCCACCATACATAGTAAGACTGATAATGGAAGAGGGATGCGTACACCGCCTGGTAAAGCCTGACCCTCTGCAGTCGCGCATGATGAGCGGTCAAGATGTAACGAGCCCAGAGAAGATAGCCCGTGGGATGGCGAGGGGTAAGCCCTATCTTGTAGACTTGTCCCCAGGGCTGGGCTTCACCTTGGCAAATGCGACGCCCTAAGATATCTATGGCTGGCACAGGCTGGTGCGGTATCCAAACTGTAGACGGCTCAAGACGGCCCATAGGAGTCCAATCCGCCACCTCTACGGCAAAAGCAGTCTGCGGACGATCCAACGGCAAGAATGGGCGGAGAGGTTCTTTTGGCGCCTCGCAAAGAAAACTTCGGCGACCGCGGATGATATGACCGTACCAGGCTCCCCATAAAAGCAGATTGGCACAGTCCGGATCATGAGCTCTAATCATCGCCATCACCTCTTCGTCAGACGGTGACTGAGGAAAGGCAACCTCCGAGCGGGTGAAAGGGAAGTATGGAAAAGCAGCCATTGTTCCTGAAACAAAGGAAGGGGATACTGTTAATGAAACCCACACGTGTGTATATATATATATATATAAAGACAGTGGAAGAAAACGACAAGCCACTTATTTCATGGGACCATTGGTTGCAAAGCACATGGGCCCCACAAAATCAATATGACGGCTCACTAATGATGAGGCAGGGTAATCATTATGAGAACAAAAGAAAGATTCTCAATAAATGAATAGGGGAGTTTAAACATCTCTGCATAGTCCCCCAAGGCAAAACCCATCACGACCTCTGTGTAAATCAAACAGAATCTTTCCTAAAAATATTTGTTTGTTTTGTCAAGAACAGCTGAGGATAGAAAAATCCCAAGAAGTCTTTTTGTTAGAACTAAGTTCTCTGAAGGAATTAAATTCCTTTTGAATAGAGAAATTAAATTCCAAGAAAATTTTCAGAGCTAAGCGCTTTGGAATGGAATTAAATTCCAAAAGAAAATGGGTACCATCATCAATCCTCTAAGATTAGAGAAAAAACGCCTAACATTGGGGGTTTACTACCTAAAGATATTGCATTCTTAGAGCTTGGAAAGATGAGTTCTTTTTTAAGGAAAAAAAAGCTTGGTGTGGATTTAAAATCCAAAGAAAAATGTCTACAAAAAGTTCCTCGGTCGTTCAAGATCCTTACCTGAAAAAGGATTCCTTTTTGACAGAGTTAAACTCTGGATTTTGTTTTAATGAACAGAGAACCGAGCTCTGAGAAAGAGAATTAAATTCTCAATGCAAGAACGAGAAAGGAAGAAGATGAAAGAGTGGAGGCGCTGCTGAAGAGACCCTTGCATTTATAAGACATGATAGGAAACGGTTCATCTTCCCTGTTCCCTAGGCATATCCAATGGCCACAAAAGTTACAGCGTTGCACTCACGTGCAACGCCGTGAGAACAACGCTGTGGGGGCATTTGTTCCCTCATGGGAATTAAATAAAATACAGATACAGCAGCAAGGAAAACCCTCAAGTGGAGCATCACGTGCTCATACGTGACCGGGCATCACGTGTTCACACGTGACCAGGGCTCACGTGTAGACACGTGACCATTTACAGGCAAAACCTGTAGACACTAAATAAAATAAACAAATTGGAAATGCTGTTTTGGTGGGCATCACGTGCCCATACATGACCAGGTCTCACGTGCAGACACGTGACCATTTACAGGCAAAGTCTGTAGACACAGAATTAAATTCTAATTAATTGCTTAATCAGTGGGGTTACATGCCAACACGTGATGAGCTCTTAAACCCTCTGAACAATAGAATTAAATTCTAATTAAAATGGAAACAAAAACCCTAATTGGAAAAATATTTCTCTAGATCTTTCCAAACAAAAAAATTGCACTCTGTAAAGAGGAGCATCGTTGGATTAAAAATCCAATGGTGATTAAAAAATCACCGGTTTATAGAAAGATTCTACATAAGGAAATATTTTCCTAAAATCTGCCAGGAACAACAAATAAAATATCTTTTGGATTAAAAATCCAATGGTGAATAAAATTCGCCGAGTGGTTGATTGAAAAGAATTCTTGATGTGTGTAGTGTTTGAAAATTGTAAAGAAATCACAACCAAAAATTATTTGACCGCAATCAACTACGGTGTCGGATGTAGATTGTAAGTGAGTGCGGATCGTCCACAGGGACAGTGTAATAGTTCGTCTTTTGAATTAGATGAGTCGAAACTTTAATGAAAAGAAAACAAAACAATTCATGATTTAAATTTTGTATTTCAAGAAAAAGAAAATATCTAGATCTAAGAAAGCATTAAAAGATAGAATCAAGAATTGATCGTTTGTTGATTTTTCCAAACCAAATCTTAAGAATCGAAATGAGGCTCGTCTGGAATCGATCGGATCTATAGATGTGATGTAATCTTAGAATTACGTATTCTTATCCTTCGATGAATTGATACTAGATCGATGATGATCGATGAGAATTAGAGACTTCTTGTGAAACTAGGGTTTCATCTTATCTCTTGTTCTTTCATTGATATCATTCATATTCTAGCCTCTAGTAAATTCAAGAAACGATCGTAGATCCCTAATTTCGAGCGATCACAATCAAGAAAGCATCGCTGCGAAACTAGGTTATCGATTCTTGAACTTGCTAGGGTTTACAAAACTCGTAGGACTTAAAGATCGTATTAAGATTTGTTACATCATCATTCTACAATCGTCTCGACTCCTTTACGAGCGGAGTTTTACTCAAACATCATCACAAGAACTACAATTGCAAATTGAGATCTAATCATGATGCAAGAATTAAAAGAAAGCAAGATTAAAGAATTTCACCTTTTATTTATATCAACAATTTCATTACATTCGCTCAAGAACTACAAGAGGAAGAATTCGATCGTCGACTTGGCTTCGCTCGTCTCCGTGGAACGCGGATCGGCTTGGATCACTTGCCCGATTGAAGATCGGCTCGGCTCCTCTCCTAAAAGGTTGAAGGCTTCTTGCTTGATTGGCACTCAAGATCTTGAATTTGGAGTGGAATTAGGGTTAGGGTTTCGCACAAGCCTTGTCACGAGACTTGTGGAAGAAAATGGTGTAGAATGAACCAATGGTAATTGATTAGCCTTTAACCCTAGGTCTAGGTTCCTATTTATAGATAACTAACCCTAGATCTAGGATTTCAAATTCTAAGTTTCCCTCCAAAAGTTTGTTGAGGAAATTCAAATTTCCCTCCAAAAGTTAGTTAGGGGAGAAGCTTCTAGATGAGGATTAGTTAGGAGGAGCTTCTAGAAGAGGATTAATTAGGAGCTTAATTAGGATTAGCCTTCCCTAATCTTCTTTGCTGATCTGGCAGTAGCTTCTGGAGAATTATGGAATTTTACATATTGGAAATGAATGTGGGCTCCTCTGTGAGAATTTTGCACTGAAATTGGGGAACTAATTCCCTGGGCCCACCGCGGATCCGCGGCCTTAGCAAGCCCATGCCGCGGATCCGCGGCCATGTTATAGGCTTGGGCCTTGCACTTTCTGGTACAGTCTTATGATGATTGTTGGGCCTTCTTTTGATGTATTGATTTGTATAATTCCTTCTGCATTGCTACCAGATCTGAATTGATTTAGTTGGCGTATTTTTGATCAGCTCTTTTGCTTTTTCTTCCGTATTTCCTGCACATACTCAAGACAAGTGTTGCGCAAATACAGAAATGATGCGATGCCATGAAATGCGGTTAATTTCCTTTAAAGTGTCGGTTTAAAAGTCTAATACATGCAATCTCATAATTTGTGACAGATTTGCTAATATGTAGAATATGAATGCCGAACACTTCTAAATGTATGCAATTGTTAGGGAAATTGCCGGCTAAAATATACAATATTTTCGACTGATCAGTGGTCTAAAAGATCACGTTGGTTACAAAATCAATCAAAACCCCCCTCGTAAACGAGGGGGAATCTGACGAAATCTGCTACAGCGACCGCATCCGTCTAAACCTCCGATACACGATACCATAAATCAATTTGGCATCTTCGGAGAGGTGGACGAATAAAACCATATAGAATCTGCCCCCAAATTCAGGCAAGACGTCAGTCTTCCCGGTCTTTCGGCGGAGAACAGGGACTTACATTAATCCTGAAAACCTTGTAATAATTAAGATCATTTAAATGAGATTGAATGGGTTTTTACTTGTTCCGTATATGTTTGTGATGATGCTCGATATCGGTGATCTCCCAGATCAGGACACGTGGCAGATGACGTGTCCCAGGGCTCACAAGAAAGGACCTACAGTGGCCGACCAGACCACTCCTGTGCCCGTCTTACAAGCAAACGCTGGCTCACTTCCGAGCCCCCTGCACAATTGGCCTCCTCGGCCCCACAGCTCATCTCCGAGCTATCACAGGCCCGAGCCTCCTCGTCCCTCTCAGCTCGACTCCGGGCTCGAGCAGAACCAAGATACCTCGGCTCTCCCGCTCCTCCGCGAGCTTTCCCGCCGAGGTCATCTTTCTCGGTCTTATCAACCGACCAACAGCACCGCTTGCAGGTGTAACCGCCATCCAGCGAATCTCGCCATGCGCGAGATCTCCTCCGGCCACATCCCACATTCCACGCCACTACGATCCCCTATTAACGAGCCTGTCTCGCCATTAATGGAAGGTCCCGCTCATCACGCGGGCGTGATGTCGGGAGCGTAACGGCCGGCGTGATTCTCGCGCCTGCCTCGCCTGCTGCCACCGCTATATAAATTCCTTCTCCAGACGGTTCAAGTAAGCCATTTTTTACTCAACTAAGTCGTTACTCTGCTTGGATCTCTAGTCTAACTTGACCGTCGGAGGGTCCTCGGTGGTACAACCACCCTGGGACTCCCTTATAGGTAGCACGGCAACTACAACCTCAAACCCATTGAGATCCACACGCTTAAGGAGCGACAGCCTCTAGATTCAATCTCAGCCACCCATCGCCGCCATCAGCAGATCAACGGGAGGCAACATCTGAAGGAGATCAAGGCCTCCATCAGCTGGCGCCCTCTGTGGGAAAGAATTGATTCCACAAAAACAAAAGTTGACTTTCCGATCACAATCCAATGGCGAGCGATCATCACGACGATCCAAGCATCAGCCGCCTCCTCCCCCTCAACGGAGGCGCGGGCGAACATCCTCCGCCGAATGCCATCAACGTCCTCGGCGGCCGGATAGACCGACTCGCGTCCGTTGTGGAGGCGCTGATCCGCGTCCAAACGGCTGGGCAAGATCACCAAGTCGCCTCTCCCCCGCCTCGGGGCCAGGACCCCTACAGGGGGAGAGAAGGCTTCGTCCGCGTCGGCACTGCCGACCACCACCTCGTTACCTCCCACGGCCGCGGATCTCCCGGGCCAATACGTTCTGAGACCCGCTGGGCACCCCATAGTTCGACACCAAGGTCCGTTGCCAGAGCACCTCGCCCCAAGATCCTCCGCGCGCATGTCCCTCCCGAGAAGATGTCTGTCAGCTCGCCTATCCCTCCCGAGGAGATATCTGTCAGCTCGCCTGTTGCCAGGCATGAACGACACCCCCTCCCTCGACGGGGTCGCACGGACGGAACTCGCCACGGCGGCTCGAGGGCCACCTCGCCGGGGAATCTAAGGAACTTCATTGAGAGGAACCGGAGCCGCGGCCAGACGCAGCCTTAAACAGCAAAGGTCGGGGAACAGAATGCGTCGAGTCGTCGAGATACCACGACCGACTCAACGCCCTCGAGAAGAAGATCGAGAGTATGCACTGGGAAGGACACCACTCGAGCGACAGGGCTAAGTATGCCGCCGACTCGCTCACCAAACCGTTCACCTAGGAGCTGCTTGCCGTCTACGTCTCCTCCCGCAACAAGCCCCCAAAGGTCTCCCTCTCCGACGGCAAATCTGACCCGAAGGACCACTTGGATGTATTCACCGCGGGAATGAGCTTCCAAGACCACTCCGATGCCGCCCAATGCTGAGCTTTCCTGGCCACTCTCATCCGCTCCGGGCGAGACTGGTTCCGAGGCCTCGAACCGCGCTCGATCTCAACCTTTGACGAGCTAGCCACACAATTCCTCGGCCACTTCGTCGGGAACAGGCGGCAGAAGCGCACAGTCGACCATCTCTTCACGATCAAGAGCGGGGACAAGGAGACGTTCAAATCATACGTCACGCGCTTCTACAACGCCCTTCTCGAGGTCCCAGAGCATCGAGACGAGACGGTCATCACAGCTCTGAGGTCTGGTCTTAGGCACAAGTAGTGGTTACGCTCCTTTGTATTAGCTCAACCTAAGACCATGGTCGAGGTAAAGGCCTGGACCGAGCGCAAGGTCCAGCTCGAATCCGAGGTGAACGTGAACCTCCCCCGGGCCGAGCAAACCGACCAAAAGAAGAGGGCAAGAGAGGAGAGAAGGGGACTGTTCCCCTCCGAACGGTGGCGCACAAGACTGTGATGGTCCTGGCGCTGAGATTCGGGGCAGATACTATTTGGTTTTATCCGTCTACCTCTCCGAAGATGCCAAGTTGATTTATGGCACCGTTTATCGGAGGTTTAGACGGATGCGGCCGATGTAGCAGACTTTGTCAGATTCCCCCTCGCTTGAGGGGTTTTTGATTGTGGGGACGCTCTTCCCTGCAGGCGCAAGCCCCTGCAGTTAATTACGCTACCGCATCGCGGTAACAACTTTCTCTTTCTCCAGAATTTCACTTCGTGTCGTGGGTGTTTGTTTTGTTTGTGGTTGCCCGTGGATTGTATACGGAGACTGAGTAATACCGTCGCCCGTAGGACGTGGATTAGTCCAAATCCGTATTTACTTAGATTTGGGTTTGGTGTTTTCAATTTAAGGATGCATTAGTCGTGTTGCGGCTAAGATCAACTTAAACTTTCGTCAAGGATACGTTAGTCCTGTTTTAGACTAAGATCAACTCAACGTAGTGATTAATTTAATGTATGGCCATCGGGACTCGTCACCTCTCTGACGACGTTGAAGGATTACAACGACATGTGTCAGAGGAGTTCGGAGATGTACCCTTGAACCAAAGTCGACTTAGAGTTTTATAGTCCATTTAAATGTTTAAGGATACGTTAGCCGTATTTGGGCTAAGATCAACTTAAACGGGACCGTTTAGATCCAGCAAAAGAGCATTTGGAGGCTCTATTGTTCCAGTTTAGGGACGTGGTGGTCCATGTTCCAGTTTAGGGACGTGGTGGTCCGCATTCCAGTTTAGGGACGTGGTGGTCTATGTTCCAGTTTAGGGACGTGGGGGTCCATTATTAGTTTAAGGACGTTTCGGTCCAATGTTAGTTTAGGGACGTTTCGGTCCAATATTAGTTTAGGGACATTTCGGTCCGATGCCAGTTTAGGGACGTAGTGGTCCATCATTAGTTTAAGGACGTCTCGGTCCAATATTAGTTTAAGGACGTCTCGGTCCGATATTAGTTTAAGGACGTCTCGGTCCACGAGTTTAAGGACCCCGCAGTCCATAGCGATGTGTAGTCGTTGGGACCCGTCACCTCTTTGACGTCGTTGAGGAATTACAACGATGGATGTCAAAGGAGTTCGGAGATGTACCCTCGAACCGGATGTAGATTGATTTAGGAGAGCCATTTTGCTCAGTCAATTTAATTTAAGGACTTATGGCCACGATTGGGCTAAGTCTAGTTAAAAATGTCCAACATTTTATTTGCTTTTGCATTGCATTTCTTTTTATTTTTATTTGGGCTTTGCCCAGAAAGGAGGCAAAGCATCAATTTGTTTTGGGCTCTGCCCCTTTTTATTGTATTGCAATTTAATTTGGCCTACTAGGCCCCTCTGATTTGGGCCTGGCCCTTCAGTAAAATGCATTGCATTTGCCAGGCGCTTTGCGCCAATCACTGAGCGCAAGCGCTTGTGGTGAGGACACGTGTCATGCTCTGGTGAGCGCAAGCGCAACAGCGCAGTGCGCTGCGCTAGTGCGCTGTGCTGTTGCGCTGCTGACACGTTGCGCGTTCTGGTGAGTTGCGCCCGTTCCAGAGAGCGAAGCTCTATTTCAAGGCGCGTAGCGCAAGTTGTTCTGCAGCTGACACGTGGCGCGCTCTGGTGAGTTGCGCCAGTTCCAGAGAGCAAAGCTCTATTTCAAGACGCGTAGCGCAAGTTGTTCTGCAGCTGACACGTGGCGCGCTCTGGTGAGTTGCGCCAGTTCCAGAGAGCAAAGCTCTATTTCAAGGCGCGTAGCGCAAGTTGTTCTGCAGCTAACATGTGGCGTTCTCTCAGGAGCGCAACAGCGCAGTTTGGAAGTGCAAAGCACTAAGAATCTTTTTAGATTCCAGAACAGAAGTGCAAAGCACTATTTGTTTTCTTTGATCTAATTAGGATCAAAGAAAAATGAGTTTTTCTCTTTATTTCAAGAACCAGAGGTTCATAAAAGTGCAAAGCACTATTTTTTTATTTTTATTTTTTTTTTAAAGAACCAGTGGTTCATACGAGTGCAAAGCACTATTTTTATTTATTTTTATCTTCTTTTTTGTTTTAAAGAACCAGTGGTTCATACGAGTGCAAAGCACTATTTTTATTTATTTTTATCTTCTTTTTTGTTTTAAAGAACCAGTGGTTCATACGAGTGCAAAGCACTATTTTTATTTATTTTTATCTTCTTTTTTGTTTTAAAGAACCAGTGGTTCATACGAGTGCAAAGCACAATTTATTATGTGAAGATCATTGATCAATGATTTATCCAAAGAGATTTCTTTTCTCTCGTGAAGGTTTTTACCTTCTTCTTGAAATTTTTCTCAGAGTTCTCTCTGTTTGAAGCTCTTGATTTTTTTTTTCAAGAAATGTTGATGCCTTCTCTTCTCTTCTTGGCTCCTATTTATAGGAGAAGGAAAAGAATCAATTTGTTTAGCAAATCTCTCATTGAAAGATTTGATTTGATCGTTGAGAGATTTGATTTATATTTATCATTAATCTGGGCCTTTAGATCATTCAGTGAATTTTATTCACCGTGGATTTTAAATCCAAAAGATATTCTATTTGTTATTCTGGTGAGATTTTCAGGGAAATCTTTCCTTGTCCAAGATTTTTCCATAAATTGATGATTTTTAATCATCTTTGGATCTTTAATCCAACGGTTCCCATAATCCTTTTCCATTTGGAAAGATTTAGAAGCTTTTAGAATTTTAATTATATTTCGAAAGATTTTTAGAGAAATTTAGAATTTTAATTCTACTAATCTGTAAGGCTTTCAAAGCCTGGCACGTGCTGGCACGTGACCCTTGGTCACGTGTGAGCACGTAACCCCGAAATTGGTTCCTTTAACAGTCGCTTGTTCATATTGTTGTTTTAACCATCACGTGTCAACACGTGACCATTGGTCACGTGTGAGCACGTGATATTTCATTGAGATAACTTCTGATTTTTAATCAGGGAACAGATTTTAGAATTTAATTCTATTCATTATTTTAGAGGCCTTAAGAGCCCATCACGTGTCTGCACGTGGCCCATGGTCACGTGTGAGCACGTGATGCCCTATTGGGGCCTTTTCTAAGTTTTTATTATATCTTCTAACTCCTCCAGCGGATTCTTAAAAGCCCATCACGTGTGAACACATAATGCCTCATAACTTTTGATCCCGGATGAATTATGAAGCCCATAATATATCAAATCGAAGGGTTTTTTGAGACGCTTTCAATACAATCAGAATTTATCCGTTTCTCCTTCGGGAGTTTGTCAAAAAACAGCCCGGAAGATACTGGTTCGTATTTCCTTAAGCGTATCGCTGCCATTTGATACCTTGGACTCTTTTGCGCAGAAATTTTTGGCGGGAACAAATGCCCCCCACTACTTTGCCCACGTAAGTATGTACGTGGGTGAAGTAGTTGAGAGTTATGCAGAGTTATGCATGGCGTATGACCAGTTTTGGGTTGATGTGTCACTTTCAGAATCTTGATATGAGAAGATAACGAGCGGACACAAGCGTCGTCATTTATCATTGACTCAAATCTCAACTCTTAAGGGATATAGTTCCAACCCTTAACTCCATGAGCCGCATCCTTCTATTTCTTTTTTTTTGTCTCACTCTGGCGTGGAGTAGTTCATACGCTTATGAGTAAGTTCTCCATTTCAGTGGCATGTAGCTTTGGCAAGTGTGGCCCATAGATGGTCGGCCCATCTTGACTTCTTTGCAGGGCAGTGATGGCTTAGGAGACAGGGGTAGGATCTGCCACCTAAGGCTTTTCAACTTTACGAGCCGTGAGGGTCTCATAAAGACTTTTCTCCCTACGAGTCGTGAGGATCTCGTAGGTGTATTTTCTCCTTGGGAATCGTGAGGATTCCTAAGTGTGTTTTCTCTTATAAGTCGTAAGGATCCTATAAGAGAGTTTTCCCTCTTACGAGTCGAGAGGACCCGTAAGCGGTTGTTTCCCTCCTTATCGAGATTCGACTTTGGAGAGTGTGACCCGTGGATAGTATGCAAGAGACCGTTTTGGGCCGACTTGCAGGGTCCCAGTGCTTAGGAAACAGGTTTTTTAATCCCTACTGCCTAAGGCTTTATCTCACGAGTCGAGACGAATCGAGAAAATCTCGCAAAGACATCAATTTCCTCACGAGTCGAAACGGATCGAGCAGATCTCGCAAGAACATCTTAACGTCTCATTTAACCTCTGCTCTTTACGACAGAAGCCCGTTAAGGTTGGTGGTACTTAGGGTTTTGGCCATCGTACCGTCGCATAAGCTGATATAGTCCTCGATAGGCAATCGTGCTGTTCGAGTAGCCCTGCGACTGCCGTGTCTCTGATCCCTTCGGGGGCTGGACAAGACGTCTTCAAGCAATCCTCCTTGGCAGTTTGACCGTCAGAAGAGCAAGCGCTAGGAATTTGCCATGCCGCTTTTTACTTGAGGTTAGGCTCATTTTGGAGAGCCCCGATGAGTCATAACCACTCCGCGCTGGTGTGGGGATGATCTCCGATAGTCTTTCGGGCTTTATATAAGTTGCCGTTAAGACCCTGAAGCTAGGAATTTGGCCTTTGCTTCGTTTGCTGGCATTGCGTCTGCTGTATCGAGACGAATGTTGCGGTGGGAACTAGGGATTTTGCCGTGGCTCCGTTTGTTTGATGACGTTACGTCTGCTGTGTCGAGACGAACGTTGGGGTGACATCTCGTCTGCTGTATCGAGACGGACGTCGAAGTGGTGACCACTCCACACTGGTGCGAGATGATCTCCGATTGTCTTTCCGGTTTTATATGACTTGCCGTTAAGACCCTGAAGCTAGGAATTTAGCCTTCGCTTCGTTTGCTGGCATTGCATCCTCTGTATCGAGACGAATGTCGTGGTGGGAACTAGAGATTTTGCCGTGGCTCCGTTTGTTTGATGACGTTACGTCTGCTGTGTCGAGACGAACGTTGGGGTGACATCTCGTCTGCTGTATCGAGACGGACGTCGAAGTGGTGACCACTCCACACTGGTGCGAGATGATCTCCGATTGTCTTTCCGGTTTTATATGACTTGCCGTTAAGACCCTGAAGCTAGGAATTTAGCCATCGCTTTTTTTGCTGGCATTGCGTCCTCTGTATCGAGACGAATGTCGTGGTTGTCTCTAGGTTACTGGTGAACCGCCGAGGTTTGGAACTAGGGATTTTGTCGTGGCTCCGTTTGTTTGATGACGTTACGTCTGCTGTGTCGAGACGAACGTTGGGGTGACATCTCGTCTGCTGTATCGAGACGGACGTCGAAGTGGTGACCACTCCACACTGGTGCGAGATAATCTCCGATTGTCTTTCCGGTTTTATATGACTTGCCGTTGAGACCCTGAAGCTAGGAATTTGGCCTTCGCTTCGTTTGCTTTGTCATGTCTGGATCCCTGCTAGAGGAAGAACGCTGTTGTTGACATTGCGTCTGCTGTAACGAGACAAATGCTAAGGTGGAGTTGGGATTTTGCCATCGCTCCGCTTTGTTTCGACCGTGAGGTCTTTTGTTGACGTTGCATCTGCCTCCAGCTGGACTGTGGAGGAACGCTGTTGTTGACATTGCATCTACTGTATCGAGACGAATGCTGAAGTGAAGCTGGGATTTTGCCATCGCCCCGCTTGATGGTGTAATATCTGTGTCCTGCTGGAATGAGGAGGCACACCGTTGGTGATCTCTAAGTTGTCGATGTTGACGTCGAGACCCTGAAGCTCGAGATCTTCGTTTGCTTCATTTGTTGACATCGTGTCTGTAATATTGCGAAAAATGTCGAGATGGTCTCTAGGTTGTCTATGAACCGTCGAGATTTGGCTTCGCTTTCTGATGGAGCCTGTTGGGAAGGCATGGTTCCCTCTTTATCTGTGCCCCTGAATTGTATACAGGGATCGATGCGATTTCACCTATAGGGCAAAAAGTTTCATTCTTTCATTTTTTTTATTCTTTCCGCGATGCTCTATCATTTCAGCTTTTATATCGCGAAGGTCGCGATTGCCCAATCATTTCGGCTATTTTTCGCGGTGCCCAATCATTTCGGCAATTTTTTCTTTTTACTCGCTGCTTTTTATTGCGAGTTGCCTAATCATTTTGGCTATTTATTTTATTTTTACTCGCTGTTTTTTATTGCGAGTTGCCTAATCATTTCGGCTATTTTGCATGCATACATTTTTACTTGCTGATTTTGTTTGCAAGTTGCCCCATCATTTCGGCCAATTTTTTTTTTTTTTTTGCGAGTAGGGGATTTGGGATCTGATACCGATCTTGGCATCAGCATCGCTGCGACCGGAATATTTCCAGGAGCGAATCATCATTTGCCTTGAAAGGACTTGGAATTTGATACCGGTTTAGGCATCAGGATCGCTGCAACTGGGATATTGCCAGGAACGAATCATCATTTGCCTTGAAAGGGCTTGGAATTTGATACCGGTTTAGGCATCAGCATCGCTATAACTGGGATATTGCCAGGAGCGAATCATCACTTGCCTTTTTCGATGTTAAACAAAGGTGGCTTAGTGAACAGGGTTAAGGGTCCTGTCGGCTAAGGCTTTTGACTTCATGAGCCGTAAGGGTCTCACAAAGGTACTTCTTCCTACAAGTCGTGAGGATCTTGTAGTTGTGTTTTCTCCTTAGGAATCGTGAGGATTCCTAAGTGCATGTTCTTTTGTAAGTCGTAAGGATCTTACAAAAGGGTTTTCTCCTTATAAGTCGAGAGGACTTACAAGTGTCGTTTGCTGTGCAAGCATATCCCTAGTTACGGATGGGACTTTGTTAGGGAAATGTTTATTCGCGCCCGTGGATTGTATACAAGGGTCATTATGAGCCGCTTGTAGGGCAATATCGAAGGTTGTGGGGGCTGCTTAAGAACAGGTTAAGGTTTCTGCAACTTAAGACTTTCAAATCTTATGAGCCGTAAGGGTTCCACAAGAGAGTTCTCCTTACGAGTCGTGAGGATCTCGCAAGTGTATTTTCTCCTTCGGAATCGTGGGGATCCCTAAGTGTGTTGTTCCTTTGTGAGTCGTAAGGATCTCACGCAGGTGGTTTCTCCTTACAGGGTCGAGAGGACCCTATAAGTGTTTCTTAACGAGGTTGCGCCCTTTCAGGTTTTCACAAACACTCGCCGGTAGCCCTGCTGTTTTTACTCACGGAGCCCTTTCGGGTTTTCATCCGTGCCCATTTTGCTTATGGACATACCGTTTTTTTTTATTCTTTTTATTATTATTTCTTTTACGAGGTCGCGCCCTTTCGGGTTTTCACGAACACTCGCCGGTAGCCCTGCTGTTTTTACTCACGGAGCCCTTTCGGGTTTTCATCCGTGCCCATTTTGCTTGTGGACGTACCGTTTTTTTTTTTTACCACGTCAGCCTGAAGATGCTGCGGGTTGGGAGTAGTTTAACGACGTTTCGGTCATTTGCAAGTTTTAGGACATTGCGGTCCGCCGTTAGTTTAAGGACGTTTCGGTCTGTTGTCGCCGTATTTGAGGCGAATATCTAGTTTATTGAATTTTCGGTCTATGAGTCTTTCTCCATGAATGAACATGATGCCCCCGGGGTATCCATCTTCTTCGGAGCGTGCGGTTGTGGCGGACTCACCTTCCAGTTCTCAGACAGCGCAAACTTGCCCTGTTGGTATTGGTCTTCAACCCAGTTTTTGAAGACGTAGCAGTCCTCGATCAGGTGACCTACTGTTTGGTGGTAAGGGCAATAGTTAGGATTATTAACATCGCCTGGCCGCAACGGACGTTTTGGAGCCGGCAGATTGATTAGTCTGTTACGCACTGCCAGCTCGAACAGTCCCCTTGTTTTATCTTGCGGAAACGAGTAAGGACGTTTCAACTTTTCCTGGAGGGATTGCCGCTTGTTGCTTTGGCAAGCGACCGGTCTAGGGTCACCTGATTACTGGTGAGTGCTGGCGACGAGGGCCTTTTTTCCTTTTCTTTTATCCTTTTTATTCGATCCTTTGTTTACGGGGCCGAGATTTTTTCCGAGTAGCATGCGATTGCACGGCTGAACGTTCTCACAGCTTCTCAATTCCTTTATTTTTGAAATAGATTCCCCGATGGAAGAGTTGGGGGTAGCTTCTTCGTCAGAGTCGCTTCCAAAGGTGATAATTTGTGATCCCTTGAAGTCGGCTATATGACAGTTTGCGGCGGCTCCTTTGCGCTCATATAACGCATTTTTCCGATGTCCACAAGCTTCACACTTTATCTTGTCGAAGTGTTGCTTTTGAGCGACATACCCTTGCCACCAACAGTTAAAGGACTCGCAGTCTTCGGTAGGATGTATGATCTTCTGATGATATAAACAGAAGTTAGGGTGCATCTCTACCTCAGAGAAAGAATTTTCTTCAGAGGGCGGTAGCTTCATTCCTACTGATAGAGCTTTGGCGAACCGTTTCCTCGTCTTGAATTTGTTTTTACCCGCAGTGTATGGCTTTTGATTTGACGGGAATACCTTGGTTCTTTCCAGTATGGCCATTTCATGCTCTTGATTGGCTTTTGCTTTCAGACAAATTTCATTTAGGAAGGCATCGATCAACTTGTCTGACGGCCGCGGAATTTCTGTTTCAGGGTCCGCCATTGATTTCTCGGCGCAAGGAGCCTCCTCATCATCCGTCAGTGAATGAGAAATCACATGACAAGTCGCTACGTAGTCTTCGGATTCGTCCGATAAGTTTTTTCCATCGTTTTCATCCTCGACGAAAGAACAAGTTGCCCCCGGCGTGTCCGTCTTCTTTGGAGAGTGCGGCTGTGGTGGATTTACCTTCCAGCTTTCAGACAGCGTGAACTTGCCTTGCAGGTATTGATCCTCAATCCATCCCTTAAAAACGAAACAATCCTCAATCGGGTGACTTACCGTTTGGTGGTAAGGGCAATAATTGGGATTATTAAGATCGCCTGGCTGCAACGGACGTTTTGGATTCGGCAGATTAATGAGTCTGTTGCGCACTGCCAGCTCAAACAGTCTTCTCGTTTTATTCTGAGGAAACGAGTAAGGACGTCCTAGCCTCTCTTCGAGAGATGGGCGTGGACGCACGTTGTTTTGGCGAGCAACCGGCTTTGAGTTGCTCGACTGTTGTTGAGCATTGGCGATGATGATCGCTTTTCCTTTCTCATTTTGGGGTTCGGGTCTTGGAGGAGACGGCTTATGGCCCATCTGGTCCATTTGGGCTAATTTGTCGATCAAGGCCTGGAAGGTGGTCGGCCTGAAGAACATCATGAATTGCGAGATGGTCGCCTGCGGATCGAGAGTTCCCACAAACATGCCTACCGCAGGTGCCTCTTCTATGCGTTGTTCGCATTTCGACCATAGGTTCCGCCATCGTGTTGCGTATTGAACCCACGTTTCGCTTGGCCTTATCCTGGCATTTATTAGTGCTGTTATCGGGGTGCGTTCACTAGCACTCGCGAATCTTTGTGTAAACAGCAGTTCCATCTCTGTAAATGTTTTGACAGAGTCGTTAGGTAGCTCCGAATACCATTCAAAGGCTGTTTCTGCTAAGCTGCCGACGAATTGACGTAGCAACAATTTGTCATCTCCTCCAGTATTGCCGCATAAGGCTCTGAATTGAGCGACATGCTGATGCGGATTCCCTGTCCCTTTATATACGTGGAATTTAGGGATCGTATATCCTGGCGGGTAACTGATTTGGTCATACCAGCTCGGATACGGTCGTCCAGTTCTAACAATTTGCCCAGTCGCTTCATTCGCCTGATGAACCCGGATCTGCTGAGCTATATATTCGTCCAGGTCAGCTTTGGAGATTGCCTCCTCTTTGGCTGTTGATAGAGCCGGCGAAGGATTTGACGCTTCTCCCCTATCGTCTTCAAGGACGATCGGAGGATCTTCAGTAGGAGATTCCGGCTGTAACATCATCCCTACCATATCTTGGAAGAGGAGCGCCATCTGTTTTATGTTAGCCGCTTGCTCTGCAGCTTCTTTGTCCCTCTTTTCGAGGACTCTGCGTAAAAAGTCAGCGTCGGTTTCTTGTTCTTGACGCTCATCCGAAGACGTTTCAGAGCTTTCTTTTGGCTCAGTGAGTGCAGCCATTGTAGTCATCATTTCCTGAAGCTTTTGTTGTTGCTCCTGGGCTTTCGTCACGGATCGGGTGAGCGGTCGGTGGCCCGTAGAAGTGCGGCTTTCATCCTTTCCAGAAGTCATATAAACAGTGTGCACCACCATGCCCCCAGACTTGGGGCGTTTGTGTTCAGCGCTTTTATGCTTCGCCATGTTCACAGGGGCTTTTTGCGGCCTCCTTTTTTGAGTGATTGGAGTTAAGGGAGCCGTTGTAGTGGGCACCCAAGTAGCTTTTGCTTTTTGTGGTTTGACAGAGTAATCCTTCCCCTGCCGAACCTTCATCTTTTTCTGTCGTCGGAGGCAGTCTTGATCGATCACCGACTCTTGGACCCGTCGCCAGACTTTGTAAATTTTAGAGGACAGCCGTTGGGGGGGCTGCTCTAACTTCTTCTCTGGAGTATTCTCCACAGGTGAAGGAGTTCGTTTCAACATCGCAGTAGGAGAGTTTCTACGCACCTTGTTGAGCAGTTCAAAGCTGTTCTTGGTTGGAACAGCAGTATCGATCCCAACCATTAGAGTTGGACGAGTAAGTCCAGAGGGGGAGTTGCCCCCAGCCTTCCTAACTCGGCGCCAGTAGCGACGTCGAGCATATCGTGTTGATGGAATTGTTTCAAATATAGGGGTGACCTCCTCATGCCCCCTGTGTTGGTCAGAATATACTGGTACCAGCTTTTTAAAGATCGACGTCCGTTGAACGGGGACGGCCAACTTGTCAGAAGCTGACTTCTGAACATGGGAAGCAACCTTGGTGATTTTGCCAGGAACGGGAGTTAGAATGGCTATCCGCTTCGGGATAACGCCTTCTGGTATGGCGGGCTTCTTCATGAGCCTGTTAGAGCTCTGGCCTAGTCCGTTAAAAACTGAAGCAGTGGAGTTGGACGACCCGTTGAGAGGGGTCGCGACAGTGGTAAGTCGATCGAAGATCGACTTCTTTGGTGCGTTGAAGCTCATTGGCAGAAGCATGGTCCCAAAAAATAGTCCAATGGTGGCTTGAGCCACCTGCTCCACCGGCATTTTGAAAAGGGAGGCCGCTTGGGGCCCGTAAGTCACTCCTCCAGCAATGACGGAGCGAGAGTTATCGCTGCGGACGGTGCAGTTCGAAGCCATCGATTTTCTGTTTTCTGCATAGAGCAAGACACCAAATCTTAGTACCTTGAATCCACAGGCAATCACAGCAAACCGCGATTTGTTCGCGAACACGACACACGAAGTGTGGAGTGGAAAGAGAAAGAGGTCCCACCGGGCGTGCCAGAATCTGTTCCCCTCCGAACGGTGGCGCACAAGACTGCGATGGTCCTGGCGCTGAGATTCGGGGCAGATGCTATTTGGTTTTATCCGTCTACCTCTCCGAAGATGCCAAGTTGATTTATGGCACCGTTTATCGGAGGTTTAGACGGATGCAGCCGATGTAGCAGACTTTGTCAGATTCCCCCTCACTTGAGGGGTTTTTGATTGTGGGGACGCTCTTCCCTGCAGGCGCAAGCCCCTGCAGTTAATTACGCTACCGCATCGCGGTAACAACTTTCTCTTTCTCCAGAATTTCACTTCGTGTCGTGGGTGTTTGTTTTGTTTGTGGTTGCCCGTGGATTGTATACGGAGACTGAGTAATACCGTCGCCCGTAGGACGTGGATTAGTCCAAATCCGTATTTACTTAGATTTGGGTTTGGTGTTTTCAGTTTAAGGATGCATTAGTCGCGTTGCGGCTAAGATCAACTTAAACTTTCGTCAAGGATACGTTAGTCCTGTTTTAGACTAAGATCAACTCAACGTAGTGATTAATTTAATGTATGGCCATCGGGACTCGTCATCTCTCTGACGACGTTGAAGGATTACAACGACATGTGTCAGAGGAGTTCGGAGATGTACCCTTGAACCAAAGTCGACTTGGAGTTTTATAGTCCATTTAAATGTTTAAGGATACGTTAGCCGTATTTGGGCTAAGATCAACTTAAACGGGCCCGTTTAGATCCGGCAAAAGAGTATTTGGAGGCTCTATTGTTCCAGTTTAGGGACGTGGTGGTCCATGTTCCAGTTTAGGGACGTGGTGGTCCGCATTCCAGTTTAGGGACGTGGTGGTCTATGTTCCAGTTTAGGGACGTGGGGGTCCATTATTAGTTTAAGGACGTTTCGGTCCAATGTTAGTTTAGGGACGTTTCGGTCCAATATTAGTTTAGGGACATTTCGGTCCGATGCCAGTTTAGGGACGTAGTGGTCCATCATTAGTTTAAGGACGTCTCGGTCCAATATTAGTTTAAGGACGTCTCGGTCCGATATTAGTTTAAGGACGTCTCGGTCCACGAGTTTAAGGACCCCGCAGTCCATAGCGATGTGTGGTCGTTGGGACCCGTCACCTCTTTGACGTCGTTGAGGAATTACAACGATGGATGTCAAAGGAGTTCGGAGATATACCCTCGAACCGGATGTAGATTGATTTAGGAGAGCCATTTTGCTCAGTCAATTTAATTTAAGGACTTATGGCCACGATTGGGCTAAGTCTAGTTGAAAATGTCCAACATTTTATTTGCTTTTGCATTGCATTTCTTTTTATTTTTATTTGGGCTTTGCCCAGAAAGGAGGCAAAGCATCAATTTGTTTTGGGCTCTGCCCCTTTTTATTGTATTGCAATTTAATTTGGCCTACTAGGCCCCTCTGATTTGGGCCTGGCCCTTCAGTAAAATGCATTGCATTTGCCAGGCGCATTGCGCCAATCACTGAGCGCAAGCGCTTGTGGTGAGGACACGTGTCATGCTCTGGTGAGCGCAAGCGCAACAGCGCAGTGCGCTGCGCTAGTGCGCTGTGCTGTTGCGCTGCTGACACGTTGCGCGCTCTGGTGAGTTGCGCCCGTTCCAGAGAGCGAAGCTCTATTTCAAGGCGCGTAGCGCAAGTTGTTCTGCAGCTGACACATGGCGCGCTCTGGTGAGTTGCGCCAGTTCCAGAGAGCAAAGCTCTATTTCAATGCGCGTAGCGCAAGTTGTTCTGCAGCTGACACGTGGCGCGCTCTGGTGAGTTGCGCCAGTTCCAGAGAGCAAAGCTCTATTTCAAGGCGCGTAGCGCAAGTTGTTCTGCAGCTAACACGTGGCGTTCTATCAGGAGCGCAACAGCGCAGTTTGGAAGTGCAAAGCACTAAGAATCTTTTTAGATTCCAGAACAGAAGTGCAAAGCACTATTTGTTTTCTTTGATCTAATTAGGATCAAAGAAAAATGAGTTTTTCTCTTTATTTCAAGAACCAGAGGTTCATAAAAGTGCAAAGCACTATTTTTTTATTTATTTTTTTTTTTTAAAGAACCAGTGGTTCATACGAGTGCAAAGCACTATTTTTATTTATTTTTATCTTCTTTTTTGTTTTAAAGAACCAGTGGTTCATACGAGTGCAAAGCACTATTTTTATTTATTTTTATCTTCTTTTTTGTTTTAAAGAACCAGTGGTTCATACGAGTGCAAAGCACTATTTTTATTTATTTTTATCTTCTTTTTTGTTTTAAAGAACCAGTGGTTCATACGAGTGCAAAGCACTATTTATTATGTGAAGATCATTGATCAATGATTTATCCAAAGAGATTTCTTTTCTCTCGTGAAGGTTTTTACCTTCTTCTTGAAATTTTTCTCAGAGTTCTCTCTGTTTGAAGCTCTTGATTTTTTTTTTCAAGAAATGTTGATGCCTTCTCTTCTCTTCTTGGCTCCTATTTATAGGAGAAAGAAAAGAATCAATTTGTTTAGCAAATCTCTCATTGAAAGATTTGATTTGATCGTTGAGAGATTTGATTTATATTTATCATTAATCTGGGCCTTTAGATCATTCAGTGAATTTTATTCACCGTGGATTTTAAATCCAAAAGATATTCTATTTGTTATTCTGGTGAGATTTTCAGGGAAATCTTTCCTTGTCCAAGATTTTTCCATAAATTGATGATTTTTAATCATCTTTGGATCTTTAATCCAACGGTTCCCATAATCCTTTTCCATTTGGAAAGATTTAGAAGCTTTTAGAATTTTAATTATATTTCGAAAGATTTTTAGAGAAATTTAGAATTTTAATTCTACTAATCTGTAAGGCTTTCAAAGCCTGGCACGTGCTGGCACGTGACCCTTGGTCACGTGTGAGCACGTAACCCCGAAATTGGTTCCTTTAACAGTCGCTTGTTCATATTGTTGTTTTAACCATCACGTGTCAACACGTGACCATTGGTCACGTGTGAGCACGTGATATTTCATTGAGATAACTTCTGATTTTTAATCAGGGAACAGATTTTAGAATTTAATTCTATTCATTATTTTAGAGGCCTTAAGAGCCCATCACGTGTCTGCACGTGGCCCATGGTCACGTGTGAGCACGTGATGCCCTATTGGGGCCTTTTCTAAGTTTTTATTATATCTTCTAACTCCTCCAGCGGATTCTTAAAAGCCCATCACGTGTGAACACATAATGCCTCATAACTTTTGATCCCGGATGAATTATGAAGCCCATAATATATCAAATCGAAGGGTTTTTTTGAGACGCTTTCAATACAATCAGAATTTATCCGTTTCTCCTTCGGGGGTTTATCAAAAAACAGCCCGGAAGATACTGGTTCGTATTTCCTTAAGCGTATCGCTGCCATTTGATACCTTGGACTCTTTTGCGCAGAAATTTTTGGCGGGAACAGGGACCTGAGCGGCAAAAACCCTACCTCCCAAAATTCCTAGAGTACACCCCGCTCAACGTCTCCCAGGCGGTGCTACTAGAGGACACCAAGGGCAAGGGGTTCTTCAAGCTTCCCTCGGTCCCGCGAATGGCCTCAAAGCGAACCCGGGGCCCCTACTGCGGATTTCATAGGTCGCTGGGCCACTCAATGGAGAGCTGCAAACTCCGAGACTATATTGAAGAGCTCATCCGTTCGAGGCACCTCGCAGCGTACCCGAGGGACAAGCGGCAAACTGATCGCGAGCAAGAGCAGCGTCCCCCTCCAACAGAGCTGACCATCGGCCAGATCATGGTAGTGTCAGCGGAGGATACGTCCGGTACCCATGAAGCTCGGTACCCTATGCCGGGCATAGATGCCAACAAACATCCGGGGGGCTCGAGCCGCACGAATAAGAACATCTACTAGCATGTACTTTCTTTTCAGAGCAATGTACATCTTTCTTGAGATCTTTTGTTTATATAATAAAGGGATCAATAGAGTATTGCAGAAAAGAAAAAGAATTTTATTCGTTCAAGAGGTAAATAGGCTCCTCAGCCGTACATAAAAAATTACAATAGCGGGGGAACAGGGTGCAGAGAACACTGCTCGTCTCTGACGATATTTCCTCCAGCCAATCCCTCGCAGCATCCAGCCTCTGCCTTCGATCCCCTCCCCCCGCGAGCGTCGGCATCGCGCCTCAATTGGTATCACTCACGGACGAGCGCTTCCGAGCGGTCTAGCCGTCCCGCAGAGATTAGGCTGAAGCGCCTCACAGACCTTAGCTTGCCTATGGCCTCGTCAAACAGCATTTCGGATAAGGGGTTGTAAAGCCCCGGCAACGCCCTCCAGATGGAGTACATTAGCAGCTGAAGGAGGGAGGACCGCCGGGGGAGCAATCGGCCGAAGTAGTCCTCGATACTGCCTATTACTAACTGCACCGTGTCCTCAGTGCAGTACGGGTCGTAGAGGTAGACATCCTCGAAGTGTATGATATCTTCGATGGTGAAAGGGAAGTCCTGCATTTTTGCGTTTCAGGTGTGAGGAAAGGAGTCATCAACAATCACTCCATTTATAGCCCATAACGCCCCCGAAGTTCAACGGTCGCCCGCAACTGTGCCGCCACGCAGCAGACATCGTGCCGCTCGATGCGAAATCAAAATGACGTGGCTCTGGCGCTTCGCCTCCTCCACGCGTTCATGGCACGTGGCACTCGCGGCTGTCCATCTCCCCAAAGCCCTCACGAAGAGGCAGCCCAGCAGCTACACTGCTCGGCTATCCCTGGCCGGTAGCTCGCCTACCCCATAACGCCAGGGATCTAAGCCCTCACAGAGAGGTGACCCAGCAGCTACCCTGCTCGTCATTCCCTGGCCGGTAGCCCGCCTACCCCACAACGCCAGGGATCTAAGCCCTCACGGAGAGGCAGCCCAGCAGCTACCCTGCTCGGCTATCCCTGGCCGGTAGCCCGCCTACCCCACAACGCCAGGGATCAAAGCCCTCTCAAAGAGGCGACCGAGCAGCTTCCCTGCTTGGTTCATCCTTGGCAGGCCACCCACAGCCCCTCCAGCGCCAAGGATCAAAGCCCTCACAAAGAAGCAGCTCTGCAGCTCCCTGCTCGGCTATCCCTGACTAGTAGCTTCCCTACCCCACAATGCCAAGGAACTAAGCCATCACGAAGAGGCAGCCCAGCAACTACCGAGCGGCTTCACTGCTTGGTTCATCCTTGGCAGGCCTCCCACAGCCCCTCCAGCGCCAAGGATCAAAGCCCTCATGAAGAGGCAGCCCTGCAGCTCCCTGCTCGGCTATCCGTGGCTGGTAGCTTCCCTACCCCATAACGCCAGGGATCTAAGCCCTGACAAAGAGGTAGTCCAGCAGCTACCCTGCTCGGCTATTCCCGGCCGGTAGCTCGCCTACCCCACAACGCCAGGGATCTAAGCCCTCTCAAAGAGGCGACCGAGTGGCTTCACTGCTTGGTTCATCCTTGGTAGGCCTCCCACGGCCCCTCCAGCGCCAAGGATCAAAGCCCTCACGAAGAGACAGCCCAGCAGCTACCCTGCTCGGCTATCCCTGGCCGGTAGCTCCTCTAACTCACAACACTAGGGATCAAAGCCCTTGCCAAGAGGCAGCCGAGCGGCTACCCTACTCGGCTATCCCTGGCCAGTAGCTCCCCTACCTCACAACGCCAGGGATCAAAGCCCTCGCCAAGAGGCACCAGGCAGCAACCCTGTTCGGCCATCCTTAAGGACAAAAAGCCCTCGCCAAGAGGCACCGGACAGTAACCCTACTCGGCCATCCTTAGTAGGCCACTTACGGACCCTCCCGCGCTAAGGATGAAAAGCCCTCGCAAGTGGCAACCGAACCCGCCCTTGTTCGGTTATCCCTGGCTGGTAGCTCCCTACCCTAACAAACCAGGGATCAAAGTCCTCACAGAGGCAACCGGACCCGCCCTTGTTCGGTTATCCCTGGCTGGTAGCTCCTTACCAAACCAGGGGTCAAAGCCCTCGCCAAGAGGCACCGGGCAGTAACCCTGCTCGGCCCGTCCTTAAGGATCAAAGCCCTCGCAAGAGGCAACCGGGCCCGCCCTTGCTCGGTTATCCCTGGCCGGTAGCTCCCTACCCCAACAAATCAGGGATCAAAGCCCTCGCCAAGAGGCACCGAGCAGCTACCCTACTCAGCCGCATCCTTAGTAGGCTACTCACGGCCCCTCTCGCGCTATGAATCAAAGCCCTCGCCAAGAGGCACCGAGCAGCTACCCTGCTCGGCCATCCTTAGTAGGCCACTCACGGCCTCTCCCGCGCTAAGGATCAAAGCCCTCGCCAAAAGGCCCCGAGCAGCTACCTTGCTCGGCCATCCTTAGTAGGCCACTCACGGCCTCTCCCACGCTAAGGATCAAAGCCCTCGCCAAGAGGCACCGAGCAGCTACCCTGCTTGGACGCATCCTTAGTAGGCCACTGACGGCCCCTCCAGCAACTAAGGAACATGAACTCAACAAGAGGCATCCGGTCTATCAAAGTCTTAGCGATCTCCACTTCGACTTCGGGGCCATAGAGATACCGTCTTCCCGCCGGTCCTCGCACACTCGGCAAGTGGTCAGATTCAAGTCGACGAGTAATCGCTAGACGAGAAGCATGCCGAACATAAAAGCAGTACTGTGCGAATACAATTGTCTACCAAAAAAAGGAAGTACAAGCACAAACACTACTGCGAAAACAAAGAATTTTTTACTCAAAAAGTCAAAGCCTTTACAAGGGTACTGTGGGCTCCCCAGCCTTACAAAAATGCCCAAAGGCCTACAAAATACCCGACGCGACAAAAGGAAAGACAAAGAGAAAACAAGGGGCTTCAGGCCCCATGGCCGGGTGCGATATCGATGATCTCGACTTCCGTCGCGAGTGGGGATGCTTCCATCACAGGAGCCTCGGCGTCGCCATCGCCGAGAGTCCCTTCCCCGGCAGTGCTCACGGAGGCATTCCCCTGCACGTCATCCCCGCGGGGTTATTCTGCCCGGAGCTCTTCATCAGCAAACTCCGGCACCCGGGCCTTGACGGCGTCGAGAACCTTGTGCCAGATGAGGGTGGTGGCCGAGGCTAGGACAGTGTAGAACTGCTCCGACTTCTGGAAGTTCTCCACCGCCTCCGCCGTCCTGAGGTCGGCTCTCTTCGCTGCCTCTACCGCAGCCCCCAACTCCTTTCGGAGGGTGCTCACTGACTTCTTCATGGTGCCGACGAGCATCTCGGAGCCCTGAAGCTTGGCCTCGGCGACTCGGCCTCACGGAACCTGGACACCTCTTGCTTCGCGGCCGCCACCTCCTGCTTCGCGGCCGCCGCCTCTTGCCTCCCGGCAGCTACCTCGTCCTCGAGGGCAGCGACCCTCGCCATCGCTGCCTCCAGCTCCCGCTTCGAGCTCTCCCCCAGCGAGGAGAGCTCGCCCGCGGCTCCCATCGCCGAGGTTATCTCCTCCTCCTCCATCCGGGCGACGATAGCGACGTGCTGGAGGACCTGAAGAAATCGGAGGGGGGGTCAGAAAGAAAAAGGGGCACCAAATCTCCCAAGCAATGAGACGATATACGAGCGCTAACCTGCAGGGCCTCTTAGGCGATGGACGCCATCTGCGCCTTCAGTGTCCCCCAGGAACCTGACCCCCGGCCGACCTCTCTATGTCGTGCAGCAGGCTGTCAGCGACGGAGAGCCCCGAAGGCACCTCAAAGCGAAGCTCTCCCTCGTCCACCAAGATCGGAGAGGCTGGGGTCCGCGGAACTATTCGGGAGAACCTCTTGAGAGACGACGGCGGAGAGATCGTCTCCACCTCTGAAGCTCGGACGTCCTCTCCCCGAGCCCTTTTTCTGCTCGGCACCTGGCTGGGCCCCGAGGCGTGATCCGCACTCAAGCGCTGGGGCGGGACAGCCGCTGGGGAAGCTGGGACCGGCATCTGACGGGAAGAGCTGGCCCCTCCAGTCTTTGACCCCTTCTTCGGCTTGCGGATGGCTGCTTGGAGGAGGTCCGCATCCATGGTTTCTTCACAAGACAAGATATAATGGAATCAGCGACACAGACAAAGTAAAAACAAATACAAACTCCTAACTTACCGGCGAACTGAGCGGGGCTGAGCCCGGCCCAACTGAGGGCCCGCTCAGAAAACAGCACATCAGCCCGAGGAATGGGCTCCCACACCGCCACTCTTGCCGCGTCGGGGTCATTGGACGGATTTCCCTGCCAGCACCTATCCTTAGACCACTGGACGGGTGCGGGCCAGTCCTCACCCTCTGGCGGCCCGAAGAAAAAAACTTCTTCTTCCAATCATGGATGGAAGAAGGCAAGATGACAACTCCTGACCCGGCTACACTCCCCGGCTGCTTCCTAAAGGAGAGGTAAACCCACCTCGGGTCGCCCGTGCGAGTTCCAGGGTGACTTTTGTAAATAAAGGAGGAGGCAAAGATGGACAGACTAAAGGGGATCGTCTGCAACTTCAACCGGACCAGGAACCCAAAGAGAATCCTCCAGGAGTTCGGCACTAGCTGGCCCAGGGCTAACCCAAAGTAATTTAACGCAGCTACAACCTCGGGAGAGAAAGGCAGGCGCATTCCGGTCCAAATGGATTCCAAGTACAAGGCGATCTCTCTACCTTTCACCTGATCTGCCCTCTCTCCTTCCTCGGCCAATCGTAGCGTGTAACCGGAGGGAATATGGAAACGAGCCCGAGCGGTGACAAGCTCGTCCCCATACCTTACTGAGGACGACGCACCAGTGGCATTCGCTGCCACCGCTCCAGGAACCGCCCCAGACGTGCGACCCCGGGAAGAAGATCTGACCCCAACTTCCCGAAGGGGCTCCAACCCGAGGGAAGAATCCCTAGTATCTACCCCTATGACATCTACAAACTCCTCAAAACAAGACATCTAACCTGATGGGAGGAAATCCTCGAGTAGAGAAAACGCTGAGATTCGACCTAAAGGGGAGAGCGCCGAGCTAATAAGACTCAGAATGAGGAAAGTGGGAAGAGAGAGAGAGACCCCGAATCAGGTCTCCTCCCTATTTATGCTACCGGCGTCCTCATCCAACGGCGACGGTCGACTCCCACCAAAACGGTTCAGTACACTCAACGGCCACGATCACCCCACCTGTCGCACGCATATTGGCGGCGTCCCATCGGATGCCAGAAGCCTGCGGCACGTCACATCAGCCAACCAGCACCCGACACGTGGTTTGTCGTTTCAGCAAAAGGGCACACAATCCGGTGCACCCTCTTTAATGCAGAGATCTCGCTCTGATCCGCTGACATCACCCGGAAAAAACAACCGATCGCCCAGGGACACGCCCGACGATATCTTCGAAAAGAAGGGCACCTCAAATGACCCGGCAAACCACTCTCGACCTGACCCGTCAGCTGGTCGGGACGAGAGTGGGGGGCTAATATTGATCTTGTTTATAGGAATGGTAACCTTTGCTCTTAGGAACGATTTTCACAATACATGTTTACTTTCCTATGATGTGATTTGTACTTTCGCATACATTTATATAATCACACAAGAGAGAGATGCATATATTGATCTTGTTTATAGGAATGGTAACCTTTGCTCTTAACCTTTGCTATTTTCCTCGGGGTTACAAGATCCTGGCCAACACCACAAATCCGAAAAATATACTGTACTTTGGACCGCCCATTTAATCACCATCGAATCTTGATAGTTCCTAATAGCAGACGCTCCGAATCCCATACAGATACCAACGTTTGGTAATTTTATCCTAGTTGCTGTTTCTCAGATTGACCGAGATGAACGAAAGAGAAAATTTTAAGAATTCAAGCAAATCAAATTCCGTGCATTTTATTTGCAAGTGACAAGCCGCTAACATCTCTAACATAACTCTATTATATTTGGGTTTTTTCCTTCCACAAATTCATCCTCTTTGAAATTCATACTCATGCATTGGAGGAGCGGACAAAATGGTGGAACCCATAACATCTAAAGATTAGTACCAAACAAGCCGGGCCATAATTTTTGTCAATTGGGCCCATAAAATTAGTTATTGATTTTTAATGACTTTGGAATATTGCAACGCATTTTAGTTACTCGTGTGTAATCCCAATCCCTTGCACAAGGTGCCAAAAACATGTAGAGTCCCCTTGTTAACTCCTTTTTTTTTTGCCGTTATAAAATCAAGAGTGAGAAGTCCCTTTTTAACTATGAGCTGCATATGGATCTTAAATTTTGATGCAACTTGTCCCATCGCTAAAGTTTTACGGGACATTTAGCGATAAGAATTTGTATATAGACTTAACTTAGAATTGGCTAAAATAGCTCCAGATGATTTTAGCTTCCCTCCAACCAATTAGACAAGACACTGCTTCACACGCTATATCGAGTATCACAACTATATGAAATCTTCTACTGATGGAGGTCCGGATCTCCTTCAGTTGTTGTCTTCCGTTGATCTGTCAACGAGCGTTGATGAATGGCCGAGAATAGATTTGAGGGTTGCCTCCTGAAGCGTGTGGATCTCAGTGGGCTTGGTTTGGAATGAGGCCGATCTACCTGCAAGGAAGTTCCGGGATGGTTGTACCACCGTAGACCCTCCGACGATCAAGTTTGTCGAGGTATTGAGGCAGAGTCGCGGCCTATTGAGATAGAATTCCCTTACCTGAGTCATCTTAGAGAGGATTTATATAGTGGCAGGCATGGGCTAGCGGACGCGAGATTTACGCCGGCCTTACGTCTCTAGAGTCACGCCTGCGCGAATGGCGGGATCCTCCATTAACGACGAAATACGTCCGTTAGCGGGGGAACGCGATGGCGTGGAACGCGCGATCGTGGGATGGCAGATATCTCGCGTCTGGCGAGATTGGCGGAGCCATCGAGGGAACGCCCGCGATCTGTGCTCTGGGTCGGTTGGTGAGACCGAGGAAGCTGAGCTCGGCGGGAGGCTCGGGGGCAAGCGGGAGGCCGAGAAAGTTTGGTTCTGTGATAGCTCGGGAGCGAGCTGGGAGGGCTGAGGAAGCCCCTCGTGCAGGAGGGCCCGTAGGTGAGCCAATGGTTATTTCTAAGATGAGCATATGAGTGTTCTAGGAGGTCATCGAAGGTCGAGGACACCCTCGGGTCGAAGGCCCGGTGTACGCCTTCAATGTACCGTTCTTGCTCCTTTTCCGTAAGCCTCGGGACACATCATCTTCCATGTGTCGTGATTTGGGGAGTTTCCAGTAATGAGCATCATCATTAGCCCCCCACTCTCATCCTGACATATTTATGGGTCGAGTCGAGAGTGGTCTGATCGGTCATCCGGGCTAAGTTCTTATTTGAAGAACTCGTCGGCATGGATTCCTGGGCAGTTAGTCGTATTTTTTGATGACGTCGGCGGATCAGAGAGGAGATCGTGCATTAAAGGGGAAGCACCGATTCAATCGTACGTTCGTTGAGATACCAGGCCACGCGTCCAGCGCTGGTTAGCTGACATGACGGGCCGCCGGTGTCCTTCGCGCTTGAGGGGACGCGCCAAATGATCATGAGACACGTAGAACATTGATGGTCATCGAACGCGAAGCGTTGTTTTGACCGAAAACGATCGGCACCGTAGGATGCGGTTGCCAAATGCTATAAATAGAGGTGGGATCCCCCCAGGGTCCATACTTAGCTATAATTTCCTCATCGCTACGTGATTAGCTCGACGCTTAGATTTCTTGCGTTCTTTCTTCGGAGGCCTCCTTCCTTTGCTCAGGTTAGATGTCTTCCTCTGAGGAGTCTGTTGAGATAGTTCGGGTAGAGTCTAGGGAGTCTTCTGCTGCTTCTTCCTCTGCCTCATCCGAGTCGGATTCTCCCCGGGGAGCTAGGGTTAGACATGCTTCCCAGGGTCGCGCGACATGGACAGTCCCCAAAACGCGTATCAAGAGTGCTCGTGACGCGCTCTCCCTCCTGAGGAATGTGGACGAGCTCACCACAATCCGGGCTCGCTTTCACATTACCCCTGGCTACTCGCTTCGCTTAGCCGGGGAGGGAAAGAGGGCAGACCAGGTGCGGGGCAAGGAGATTGCCTTGTACCTGGATGCCTTTTGAGCTGGAATGCGTCTGCCCTTCTCTCCCGAGGTGGTGCGGCGCTGCGTTGTTTTCAACTTGCTCCGGGCCAGCTAGTGCCGAACTCGTAGAGGATTCTCCTAGGGTTTCTGGTCCGGTTGAGGCTACAAGAATCCCTTTCAGCCTGATCCTTCTCCTTTCCCCCTCTGCTACTAAAATCATCCCGGCACCCGTAAGGACAAGCCGAGCTGGGTATATGTTTCCTTTAGAAAGCACAGGGGAGGGACGGTCGGGTCGGGGGTCGTAGCAGTTCCTTCTTCCATCCATGAATAGAAGGAGAAATTCTTATTTGTCAGGCCACCCGAGGGTGAGGATTGGCATGTGCCTGTTCAGTGGCACAGGGCCAACTGCCCGCGGGTAAGGCGGTGGTCAAATCCCGAAGCGAGGGCAGTGTCGGCGTGGGAGCCTGTCCAACGGGCCGATGTACTGCTTTCCGAGCAGGCCCTCAGTTGGGCCGGGCTCAGCCCCGCTCAGTTCGTGAGTAAGTTAGGAGCCTAGACGACCTGTTTAGACTTGCATATTCTTCTTCTATTCTTTCTGGCATCACTAACTCCCTTTGTGTATTTTCCTTCTTTGCAGAACCGATGGACCGCTCCAAATTTCTGGCTGCGATGGCTGAGAAGAAGGGGAGGAAGGCCGGAGGTGCCGGCTCGTCACGTCCCGCTTCGAGCCCAGCCCCATCGGCGACCGCTTCGGCTAGGCGTTCCACTATGCCCCGGGATCCGGAAACCAGCCACGGAGAGAGCCACAAACACGCTCGGGAGCAGTAACCCCGGGTTTTGGAGGTGACGGATGAGGCCGACCCTTCCGTAGCCCCCCTCAAGCGGCACAAAAGGACGGTGTCTCGAGCCCCGTCTTCCCTGATCTTCTTGCAGGAGGGGGATCTTCGCTTCGAGGTGCCCTCGGGGCTTTCTGTCGCCGATAGCTTGCTCTCGGAGATGGAACGGTCTGCTGGGGACAAAATCCCACAGGGGGGCCTCAAGGCCCAAATCACGGCCATAGCTCAAGAGGCCATGCAGGTCAGTGTCCGCCTCCCATTCGGGTTTTCATTAAGCCTTTGTTTGCATGATCGAATACCTTTTTAACCCCTCCTTTCGTTTTCCTCAGGTCCTCCAGCACTGCGCCCTTGTTGCCAACATGGAGCACGAGGAAATAGCCCTGGCAATGCAGATAGCGGGCGAGTCTTCCTGCAGGAGGAGAGCCTGAGCTGAGAGCTGCGTCAGGTGAGGGAAAGGATCGCCGTCCTCGAAGACCGAGTGGCCGTCGAGGAGGGGGTGAACGCCAACTGCCGGGAGTCCATCCGAATTTTGAAGGAGTCTAACAAGGTCGTCGAGGCCAAGTTGGAGAAGGCTAGGGTGCTCAACGCCACTCTTAAGAATACGCGGGATACCCTTAAGAGGGAGAATGAGGCGGCGAAGGAAAGGATGAAGCGCGCCGACCTCCGGGCCGCAAAGGCGGTGGAGAGCTACAAGACGTCAGATCAATTCTACATCGACCTTGCTGACGCCTCGGCCCTCGTCTGGCATTAGGCCCTCGATGTCATCAAGGCGTTGATGCCGGAATTTCCGACGGCGGGCTTCAGCTCGAGTACCCCCTCGAGGATGAGACGCAGAGGGACACCGCTAGAAGTGCCGCCAGGAGGAAGGCTCCCGGTGGGAGCGTTGGGGATAAGGCGATCACCCCGGCTCCCAGTGCCGAAGCCCCCGTTGAGGGCGCCGACCCTAAGGCCGCCACCCCGGCTACCGATGCTGACGTGGAGCATATCGAGGTCCTCCCCGGTCCCGAGGCCTGAGCCTTTCTGCCTTTTTTTTTGGAATTTTGTAATCCTTCGGGCAATTTTGTGAGGCTGGGGAGCCGATAATACCTTTGTAAAGACTCCCGAGTTGTGAATAAAGCCGTTTTGCAAATTTTTGTGTGGTACTGTTTTCATTTGTGTGAACATGTTAGCATTTTCCTCGCTTGATGAGCCACGTGCTAGGTCGGCGACCAATCCTTTAGTGGGCGATCACGCGTCAAGTGAAGTCCAATTATCTACCTTAAGTGAGCAAAGGCCGGTGTAAGGTCGGTGTCCTTATGTCCCCAAAGTCGAGGTGGCGATCGCTCACTTAAGGTATGTCGATTGGCTCCTTCAAGTAGAAGGCATAGATTTGCCCATTCCTTCGAGTCGGACCGGTGACCACTTCTCTTGGAATGAGTTAGGCAAGAGTTTAGTTCGGATTGGTCGGCGTTTGGCGTGGTTGAGGGCTTTTGATCCTTGACGTCGGTAGGTAGTAAACTACCAGCCATGGATTGACCGAGCAATGAAGCTGCTCGGTGGCCTCTTGATGAGGACTTTGATCCTTGGCGTCGGTGGGTAGTAAACTACCAGCCATGGATTGACCGAGCAGTGAAGCTACTCGGTGGCCTCTATAGGGTTGCGTAGCATGACCACAAGGTTTAGGAAGGCATCAATCATGCCATTTTATAAAAATTTGGTGTGCTATGAAACCCTAACCAAGATCTTAACTAGAGAATTAGGGTAAACTTTGTATGTAAACAACTTTACATCTAAGAGATAGGGATTACAACCTTTGTAGTCCGTTCCTTCACTTCATAAGCTCCAAGTTGAGGTCCCTTCGCTGCGATCATCAAGCTCCCGGACTCTAGAGAGGCTCCATGAGGTGAATGATGCATCTTGCTTAAAGTCTTCGAAATCCAAGACGAGCTACCTTGAGGAAACACAAACTCAAGCTAACTCTTCACTAATTATGAACTAGTGAAGCTAACACACTAATCTATAAGGCTAGTATAGAAGAGAATGATGAAGTAGAAATTTTGCTCTCTTTAGTTTTCTTTTTCTCACTTTATTTCTTCACTTAGAAAAATCTAGTAAGCTTTTTCAATGAAGAAGAAGAAGCAAGTGATGAATTATTGTTGTATGGTTAGAAATACAACCATGGGTCAAGTATATCATCCTTAACCCATGTAGAGACTTAACCATGAGCTATGGTTAAAGGTATGGTAGATAAATATCTTAAGCTAGACAAAAAGAGTGGACAAAGTCAAAAAAGACTACAAGCTTCTACAAGCTTCATCCTTGATCAATATCCACAATATTTGAATTACTTAATGATAAATATAAACCCTAATATTAACCCTAGCATGGTTTAACTCTAATAAACCCTAGTTGCATTTATAACCTAGCATGTTACAATTATACATATCACATATATATAATATAGTAACAAAAGAATACATTTAACATATATCACATATATATCAATGTATCCAAAATGAGAAAAAGAATTACTTAAGTGAGCTTATATTAGTTAATGTAATATAATGTATCACATATATAATTATACATTAAATCATCGAATCAATACTTGATCCAATAATCCGGCTATCATATATAACCGACTAATATATAAAATGTATCATTTCATCGAATCAACACTTGATCCGATGACCCGGCTATATCTCATATACCCGGCCGATATCACATATCGCGAGAATAGAATATGGTATCACATATCGTATTTTTCTCGGTCCCGCACATATCGCAAATGCGCTCCTACTCCGTTTTGCCTGAGCAAGGAAAGCTCTATATAGGACTCTAAAGAATCGTCAATACGCCGGCAGTAGGTGATGATCATATCAAACACCCACAAGCTGCAAGCGGTCAGCTAAACGTAACAGCCACGCGGGTATTGAACGATCAGAAAATCAACAAGCAATCCTGCTCACACTCCTGCATATCCAATCAGTTAACACTACCGTACAGTCCGGTCTCTTCGTCTGATATGTCGCATATTTAGTCTAAGGGTGGTAAAACGTCATACCACAATAACCGATAAGTCGTGTCGATGTGAGGCTTATAACGGGTCGAGAAACAACTGATAACTCTTACCAGTAAATCTTCATATCAGCCCTGGCCAGGGACTTCCAGTTATAGCCAATCGAACATAGCGCAACATCAACTCCCAATACCGGGAGAGACAAAACCCCTCCTATCGCTCATTGCCTCCATGCGATTCAGAACTGTACCCAAAAGCCACCGTTTTGCAGGTTCTCGTGAACGTGGTAAGGTAGAAATCAAAGCACAGAGGGAATCACACAAGACTCTATAACGATCTCGGGTCTACAGACTAACCTGTACCAGTGTCACCGGAGAACTGCTATCTGACGATAGGTATAATATCATCTAGGAATTCTCGGCGAGTCCGTTCAGTGTACCCAGTCTCCACTGAGCACCCGTACACCATCTTTGATGTCCAACACCTATAGATATGGGATCATCCATCGTCCATCATATGGGTCAAGATGCGTATACGCTAGTCTACTCTTGAGTATCGATACCCTGTCTCGATACACCCTCGACTAGGAACAGTTATAGGATGTACTCGTGGACTACCCTGGCCCCACTAGTATGATCTCATCATAGTCCTAGTAGTCGAGTACAGATCCTAAGGGCTTTATCAACATGTGAGAGCAAGACAGTAAACTAATACAAGTCAACATGTTGAGACAAAGTGAAACTAGATAGTATACTATCATGTCGAGCAAGAAAGTCCTCTCTATATATATCCAAGCATCCATTATAATATACATCATATGTACAACAATGGCCTCTAGGGCATATACATAACTAACAGCCTTTCGGGGAGAGCTTTGATCCTTGGCGTCGGTGGGTAGTAAACTACCAGCCATGGATTGACCGAGCAGTGAAGCTACTCGGTGGCCTCTTGAGGAGGGCTTTGGATCCTTGGTGTCGGTGGGTAGTAAACTACTAGCCATGGATTGATCGAGCAGTGAAGCTGCTCGGTAGCCTCTTGAGGAGGGCTTTGATCCTTGGCGTCGGTGGGTAGTAAACTACCAGCCATGGATTGGCCGAGCAAGTAGAATACTCGGTGGCCTCTTGAGGAGGGCTTTGGATCCTTAGCGTAGATGGGTAAGAAGTTCCCACTAAGGATGGACCGAGCAGGGAAGCTGCTCGATTTTGCGAGGCGTTGCCCGACCTTCCTTGGTGTGTGAAAGTCTGGAAGAGCGACCGTCGCGGGTGGCACGTGGCAGGAACGCACGGTGAGGCAAGGCGTTTCAAGATCCGCGTCGTTCCGACTTTGGTTGGCCGAGAAATACGGGATGCCCGCCACGTGGCGGTGCGGTATTGGAAGAATTGAGAAAATCCCTGGATTCGCGCCCGTGCGCGTGCAAATTTGGGCCCTTGGGGATTCTGTTGAGGCTATAAATAGAGATGGAGATGGGTTTGTTTCAGCATTGATTTTTTGAGATGGCCGGGCGTATTTACGCAATTGAAGAGATCATCACTCCAGATGACGTCTACCTGTATGACCAGTCCGTTTCCGAGGAAAGGTACCGGGGTGTTGTTTAGCGCCTCGAGGATCACATCGGCCGTCTACTTCCTCGTCGGTCATCCTTCCTCTAATTGCTGATGTACGCCATTTGGAGGAGGTCCCTGGGGCTGTACAACCCCCTCTCCGAGGAGCTGCTGGACGAGGCGCTCGACAACGTGCGTACGATCTACGTCATCGGCCTCATCTCGAAGAACAGGCACGACCGATCTGTGGCCCTCATTTTGAAGTGCTTCCAAAAGAGACAGATCGCAAGCCAGGACTCGGCAGATAGAACGCCGGCGCTTCCGTGGCATCCTGAGTTCGTGGGCAGCATCAGCGGGGGTGGGCTGAAGAGGCAAGAGCTCGGCTGGCAGAGATCTCCACGGAGTATCACCAGCAGTGTTTCCTTGACCCCGTTCCCCCTCTGTTGTAATTTTAATTTTTATGTAAGGCTGAGGAGCCCACAATACCTTTTGATAAATAAATGAAGCTCTTCTTTTTGCGACGTTCTATTGTTTCCTTTTTGTCCTTACGGATGCATTTGAGTATTTTCGCGAAACGAAATCCGTAAGCTTTGAACCGAGGAAGAGGGAAACACATAGCGGAAGTTCCTTCTTATTACTAAAAAAACTTAGAAAAATTTGCATCGCTTCATCAAAGAAGAAACATATACTCATAGATATACTTTTCAAAAGCACAACTTGAGCTTCTCGGCGTTGTAGGGCGGTGGAAATTTGCGACCCGCTGCATCTTGTAAGCGATAGGCCCCGCCCGGCAAGACTTCGGAGACGAGGAATGGGCCGTCCCACATCGGAGACAACTTGTGTAATTTTCCCTGATCAACGAACTCGTTCCGCCTTAGGACCAAATCACCGGTTTTGAAGGCGCGATGCTTGACTCATGCGTTGTAGTAGCGGGCAGTTTGTTGTTGGTAAGCGGCAGCTCTGATATGTGCCCGGTCCCGCTTCTCCAACAAGATGTCCAAATTAGTCCGGAGGGCCGAGGTGTTTACTTCGTCGTCGAAGTGCTCGACCCTATAACTGGATAGCCCGATCTCTGCTGGGACCATTGCTTCAGTGTCGTAACAGAGGCTGAAGGGGGTCTCTCCGGTGGAGGTCTTCTTCGATGTGCGCAAGGACCATAAAACCCGGGGAAATTCGTCGACCCAACTACCCTGCCGTCCTTCCAGGCGAGCTCGAAGACATCGAATGACGTCCCGGTTAGCGACCTCGGCCTGCCCGTTGCATTGGGGATGCGCGACTGCGGCAAACTTCATCAGTATATGGTATTCGCTGCAGAATCTTTTAACTTTGTCATTTTTGAAGTTCGTCCCATGGTCGGTAACGATACACCTCGGGATCCCGAACTGGAATATTATATTGTTCTGCAGGAACTTGATGGTCGTGGTGGCGTCCGGTTTTCTGATGGGGACAGTCTCGACCCACTTCGTAAAGTAGTCCACCGCGACGAGGATGTATTTGTGACCGCCCGTACCGGTAGGGACTGTAGGAATTCTATAGCACCACACTAGGTTTAGGGTTGCATCACACATGCTATAACAAAAATTTAGAGGGTGCTAAACAATTTCAAACGTGAATCGAACTAGAAAGATATAGTAACAACATGCTAGTATCATATACTACAAGTGTCTAACACTAAGTGAGAGAGAATACAACCTTTGTAGACCTCCTCCTAAACTTCTTGGATTGATTTATGTTTGAACCGGTTGGCTTGTGTCCTTCCGAGTCCACGATGATCCACCACGAAGTCTCTTTGCACCAAGCTCCAAGCTTCTCTTGATCAAGGAAGAAGAAGAAGCTAACACTCCACACTAGTAGGCAAGGCTAAAGTAGAATGGTGATTTGGGTTTGGATCTCAATTAAAAACATTTTCTTTTTAATCCTTTCTCTTTCTTTTAAAACCCTAGTGAGCTTTGAGGAGAGAGAGGAAGAAGGAGATGGCACAAAACAAACTCAAGAGAATAATATGATAACCATCCCTACACTCAAGAGAGTAAGAGGGTGTCATCCATGCTAAACCATGATTACAAAATATCTAGATATTTTGTAACTTGAGTTTAAGCAAAACCATGGGCTACAAAACTATGGGCTAAAAAACCATTGACCATTGTCAACTCAAGAGAGTTGAATAGTCAACCATGATTATATTGCCATTTTGCTTTTCTCAAATAAACAAAATATCAAAAAAAAAATCGTTACCATGTGAATCTTGCATTGTCACCACCAATGTATCATCAACCATGACACATGTATGCTTGCATGTGTGCATGCACATCAACATATACATACACTCATGCATGCATCATAAAGAAATAGGTTTTAATAAATGAGCTAATAAACTTAATATTAAATCAACACTTGATTTAATATCCCGGTCATATCACATACGACCCGTCCAATAGAAAACGCCCGATTAAAATACGGTATCCAATACACACATTTAATCCAGCTCCTGCGCATATCACATATGCACCCCAAATCATTTCGCCTGAGCTAGGAGACTCCTGTGTGGGATTCTAAGACTCGTCAATACGCTAGCAGTAGGCGGTGATCACATCACATGCCCATAAACAATCAGTGGCACAAGCAGTACGTAACGGCTCCTAGGTATTGAGCGATCAGAAGAAACACAAGCAAACCTGCTAAAACTCCTGTCGAGCAAACTGGCAACACTTACTGTACATTCCGGTCTCTTCGTCAAATATGTTGCATATCAGGTCTAGGGATGGTATCGTCGACCCCAATAACTCAGATAAGTCATGCCGGTATATGTCTCATAACAGATCGAGAAACTACTGATAACACTTATCAGTAAATCTCAGCAGCACTGGTCAGGGACTTCCTGTTATAGCCAATCGTTCATGGTGCAACATCAACCCCCAATACCGGGAGAGACGAAACCCCTCCTATTGCTCATTGCCTCCATATGCCTTGGGACTGTACCCAAAATCCACCTGTTTTCATGACTCGGTAGAGCTGTGGTAGGGTGGAGATCAAAGTCCAGTGGGAGACACACAAGACTCTATGACGATCTCGGGTCTACAGACTAACCTGTACCAGTGTGACCTGAGAGCTGCTATCCGACGATAGATAAAATACCACATAGGAGTTCTCGGTGAATACGTTCAGTGTACCTGTTCCCTCATAAAATTTCAGGAAAGAATCCCTAATGGGGCATCACGTGCTCACACGTGACCAAGGGTCACGTGCTGACACGTGATGGTTTCCTGAGGATTCTGTCATAATAGAAATTGAATTCTAATCAACAGGAGTCACGTGCCCACACGTGATGGCCTTTTTAAACTCACTGAATGGGATTAAAAGGTATAATAAAACAGTAAGGAAAACCCCCAATGGGGCATCACGTGACCAAGGGTCACGTGCTGACACATGATGATTCCTTAGTTCTTTAAAAAGAGCAGAATTAAATTATGGCTAAAATGTTAATCAAGGGGGGTCTGTAACACCCTAGTTCATTTATATCAATTCCAGTTCGCGTATTTCTTTAATTATGGTATTTTCCTGATTTACCGTGTTTTGGGTGCGAATAGTTTATCTGACATCTGTATTTGCATTCGACCCGACCCGCTTGTTTGGAATCTGTCGTGGTTCATGTTTATGGTTTATCCTGACTTGTTACTGTAGGGTGTTTTTCGTCACCCCATTGAGATGGAAATGCGCGTACGCTTGTCAGGCGCATTACAGATTCCCCCTGCCTAGGGTAGGCCGGGGTTTAATGATTATGGGGATCCAAATCTCCGGCAACCACGGACTAAGCTGCCGTTAATTACCCCTCGCCTTTGGAGCGAGGGAACCTCCGATTGACGGGTTAAACTGGTCATGCGAACTCAATGTGCAGTGTGCGTGTGTTGAAAGGGTTTTGGATGTATCGAAGGCCCCGCAGAGTTTTTACGGGGGTCCAGCTACCCGGATAGCAGGCTATGGGTCAAGGGGCTAGCAGCCTCCTTACGGGGTGCAGGGTATGTATATATATATAAAGGGAAAGGGTATCCAAAGGATGTGTGGTGGCGGCCAGCGCCTCGCGTGTCTAACACACGAGCGCTGGGCACTTAGGCACTGGCGCACCATGTGCCCGGCATGTGGGCGCAGGATGCTTGAGTGCTAGGCTCGAGCGCACCACGTGCCCAGAACGGGGGCGCTGGGCGCTTGAGCGCAAGGCGCTCGAGCGCCAGCGCACCACGTGTCCGGCACGTGGGCGCTGGGCACTTTGAGCGCAAGGCGCTCGAGCGCCAGCGCACCACATGCCCGGCACGTGGGCGCTGGACGCTTGAGCGCTCGGACGCTTGGGCGCCGGCGAGGAAAGGGGGGCTTTTAGTCCCAGAAATAGGATTTAAAATCCCAAAAGAGAATTTAGAGTGGAGTTAAACTCCTAAGATGTTTTGGAGTTGATGAAAGGGATTCTTCTTTGGGGCCCTGGGTCTTCCCAAAAATGGGGTTTTCGGAGATGGACCTCATTTTTCCTCCTCTGTTGGCAGGATCTTGAAGATCAAGAGATGTGGGATTTTAAAAATCTCTTCTTTTTGAGATCTGATGGGAGATCTAAGCTCCCCTTTGTGGGTTTTGTGGTGAAAAACTATTTAGTTTTGGAAAAGGAAGAGTAAAACTCTTGATTTAACTCAAAAGAAAGAAGAAAGTTTTAGAACCTTGAAGAAGGAGAAAGAGACACATGCCCTAGATTTTTTTGGGAATGAAAAGTATATTAGATATTTTCATCATGTTATCTTATATAGGCTTACATATTTACATATAGCCCCTTGGGCTTTACAAAATGGCATTTTTCCCATCCCATGACTCATGTACCATTTCTTTTTGCACATAAGCCATGGGCTTTACAAAAATTTATCTTGATGCCCATTTTGCTTATATTCATGCACAAAAAATTACATCAAAATTATTTGTTACATGATTTCTATGTTGGCATGGGTAGGCTGGCCACGGGCTCGACTTGGGTATAGGCCCGTTTGACCTGGGCTTGGGCCCATCTGGCTTGGGGTTGACCTTGACTTTGACTTGGTCAACCGGGGTACAAATTTTGACCCCAACAGTTACGTAGATTGGTGCACATTCATGAGTACTGCATATTGGCATTTTATCTGGCATTGCATCTTTTACCATTTATCATTTTAAATTACGTAAAATATTTTTAAAATACATTGTATGGCCTGCTTGATACCCCTAACCCCGCGGTAGCATCCGCGTATTTTGTTCTCGTCCCGTTCAGTGAAACGGACTTGTTTGGATGGCTACGCACACGTATGTGCATCCGTTCTTGGGGGTATGCATTTTCGTTACCCGAACATTCATTTTTAATTTTTGGTCGTCGCATATATTTTTCGTATTTTAAAACTGAATTTTTAGACCCGACCCAGGCGTGTTTTGGACTAAGTTTGTATTACCAGAAAATCAAATTTTATTAATATAATATATAAAAATTATCACAGTTTAAATTTATTTAACTAATTATATATTTTCGTTTATAATCCCAACTCACTAACAGACAATTTTATCTCTCCTCACTCTTTCTCTCTCCTCTCGCAACTCTCTCTCCTCTCGCATCATTCTCTCTCTGTCTCTCTCCTCTCTCTCTTTCTCTCTCTTTCACAGCTGCCTATCTCTCTCTCTCTGTGCATCTATATATATTTTATAACCTCATAATTCTATTTCTTTAAAACCTAACCCCATTTCCCCATGACTCTCTCTCTCTCCTCCCTCTCTTCGTCTTCTTCATTTCTTTTTTTTCTTTCCCGCGAACCCACGCCTCGCACCCCTCGCTTGCGCTCACCGTCGCCACCACCGCCGACGACCTCCCTCATCGTCTTCATCCTCTTCTCTCTTCCTTCCCCGACTGGAAAAAACACCACACCATCTCTACCTTCTCTCTTTCCCCGACGCGAGAACCCCTGCAACCCGACCTCGCCTCGCCGTCGTCCCCTCATTCCCGACGACCTCACGTCGTTGCCTCCTCTCCACCTCCTCGTTTTTCTCCTCTCCTTTCTCTCCTTCCCCGACCAACCCTCGAACCACCCAAGAAACCCAGCACCATTCTCCTTCGAACCCATCACCCTTCACCTGCCTCGCCGTCGCCCCACCACCGGCGACCACCTCGCCACCATCTCCATCGCTTTACCGTAATCTCCCTCATCGATCTCACCAAGCACCAATCAATCCTCCCCTCAGCCTCTCAAACCCTAACAACCCTTACCTGCACCTTTTCTTCCTTGGCCGCTCCCTCACCTCCGGCGACCCCAGTCATACCACCATCATCATCATCTCCCCCTCGCCTTTTTCTCTGAACCCAGAGACCCCAGCCTTCTTCTCCTTCTCCTTCTCCTTCTCCTTCCTTTCTTTTCTTCTCTTCCTCCTTCTTGGTTCTTGTTGTTCCGGTCATCGCCAGCGACCCCATCGCCACCGTTGATCTCGTCATCGCCCTCTCGTCTCTCCTGACCCCTGTGCACAAATCCAGTAAGCCTCATCCCTTCTCTCTCTTTCTTCCTCTTCTTCTTTTCTTTTCTTTTCTTTTCTTTTCCCGTTATTGAAATCTTGACTTGCAGCCATCGCCGGAGCCGGGCTTGATGCCGACGATCCAGATGACCCAGAGGACGTACCTTACCTGCGTGATCACCTTCTTGCGTTGCTTGGACCCGTCCCGTGTGTCGTGCGTGCGTTGCGACGTTTTGCCGACGTCGGACGTGCCGTACATATTCGTTTCGTGATCCGTTGAGGCAAGTTTATCTTGCTACATGCTATACTACTATATTCTACATCTATTTGAATTATAACACTTCATAATGATTAGTTTTGCAATCCACATTATCAGTTTTCATATTACACCGTTTTCGGACATCCGTATGCGTCCGTACATATTATTTCACCTCTAGTGCATGCAAACCTATCTTGTTACATACTATATTACAATATACTGCACTCAATGGAATATTTACATCTTATATTGTTTAATTGTACATCATGCATTTACCAGTTTATCATTTTACTGTTATATCACGTTCGCGTGCATCCATATCATGATTTACACATCTAGTTGCATTCTAAATCATCTTGCTACATGCTAGGTATAATATTACGCATCCATATAAATCAAATGTTACCCGTTTATCACATTATACATCTATATTAAAGTTTTATAGTTTTCGCATACCCGTTTGCATTCATATCATATAATATACATATAGCTACATCTACAGATCACATTAATATATAATATTGTTACATTAACACCCCATGTTTAATAAAGTGCATCATAATTAGTATTGGAACTATAAATGTAATCCTAATCGATAACTGTGCATCCAATGATTTTATACCTATTCACATACTATGTCACATTAATTCATTTTATTGTTATATTAGTACTCCATACCTCATATTGTGCACGCTACATAGTAATGTGGCAACCCCTGATAAATATTTGTACATCCATGCTTTTATTGTCTATTACTTGACATGACTTGATACTTGTATACTACCTGACATGACCTGATATATCACTACTTGACATGTTACCTGATCATGTTTCTAATGCCGACAATCCTGACATGTTATCCCGATGGACATATCCTGTTGTCTGTATGGACAAACATGTTCCTGCTTGATTCCTGTGTTGGCATTAGCTTCAGGCTTATCAATACCTGACTTGAACACATAACTTGGGGATATGGGGAAATCAATGATGAAACCTGACTTGTAACTCAACAGTTCGACGCTTATACTGATCAGTTTTGGGGGCTAGGCCAGTCCCGGGATGATGTTGCTGACATCATTCGTCTGTACATATTTCCTGTTTGTGCTTCGAGGCATGTCTCGGATTCAGCCCCGAGAGTCTGGACCGTGGTCCCGGGTACGCACGGGATACTATTGAGTTACATCGACGATTCATTAAATTGATTTCAAAGACTTGAGAGTGATTAACCCAGTAGCTTAGTTCAGATTACTCACCGTACATTACATGTGCTTATACCTTTCACTATTCTTTATTCGTGATACTGTTATACTCTTATTACTATTCATACTCATGCTTGCATGTCTTGTTACCCCTGATTATATTATTGTTGATGTTATGACGCACTGACGTCTGGGTTTTGCATGGCCCAGATCCTCTACCTTCGCCGCAGGCCGATCAGGAGTATTTCAGTCAACAGGTCGAGCAGTGAGGACTTGTTAGTATTCTAGTTTAGTTTCCTTTCAGCATTGTTTTATTTCCTTATGTGAGCCCGTATTTTGGGACGTACATTCCAGATTATTATTGTACTTGGATCTATTGCTTCCGCATATTACTTTTTGACTATTTCATTCTGGCTTATGGACATGTATTAGATAGTTTATTACTGTTCTTGATATCTCTAGACAGCCGTAATGTGACTGTGGAGAGATTTTTCCTAACCACAGGTAGTATGGTTGGCTCCGTCACGTGCCGATCTTAGCGCACTCTGGGAAGCGGGGCGTGACAGGGTCACGTGTCAACACGTGATGGGTTCCTAAGCTCTTTAATTAATAGAATTAAATTCTATTTAAATGATCAAACAGTGGGATCACGTGCCAACACGTGATAGGCTTTTAAGCCTTCTAAACTAATAGAATTAAATTCCAATTAAGAAGACATTGAGAACCCTAACTGGAAAATATCTCTCTAAATCTTTCCAAAGAAAAAAAGATTGTGCTCTGTAAAAGGGAGCGCCGTTGGATTAAAAATCCAATGGTGATTAAAAATCACCAATTTATAGAAAGATTCTATACAAGGAAAGATTTTCCTGAAATTCACCATGAATAACAAACAGAGTATCTTTTGGATTAAAAATCCAATGGTGAATAAAATTCACTGGATGATCTAAAAGATCACGTTAGTTACAAAAACAACCAAAATGTTTCAATGAAAGATTGACTAAACAAACTGATTCTTTTCTTTCTATTATAAATAGGAGCCAAGAAGAGAAGGGATCCTCGGAACTTTTTTTTGGAGAGATACGGCAATAGAGAAAAAAAAGAGGGGAATTTAATTCTCAAGAGAGAAAGATTTCCTCAGAAGAAAAAGAAACCCTAGGTGAGAAGGGGAAAGAGATCTAAGCTCCGTAAAATAAAAAGAGAATTTAATTCTCAATTTAAGAGTTTAACTCTTCTGAATAAGAATTTAGTTTTTCCTTTGGTTGAAAATCTGCAAAATCAGATCTCCCCACAAGTTGAGAATTTAATTCTCATCGGGGAGATTCTGCCATACAGATCCAAAACTTAGAGGGAGAATTAAGTTTAGGGAATTTAATTCCCCCAAATTCATAGGTATTTAATTCCTCCAAATGAAACTAGGGTTTAACCCTATATAAGTATTTAATTCTTCCAAATTCATAGGAATTTAATTCCTCCAAATGAAACTAGGGTTTAACCCTAAATAAGAATTTAATTCTTCCAAATACATAGGAATTTAATTCCTCTAAACAGAACTAGGGTTTAACCCTATAAAAGAATTTAATTCTTAAAATCAAGAGACTTAAAGCTCTCCATGCATATAAAGATCAAAGTATCCAACGTGATCACGTGGTAACACGTGAACCTTCATCCCAAAGAATGAAAAAGAACGAACAAGACTAGGTCACGTGCCCCCACGTGACCCTTAAACAGACTCTTCAAAATGAGAAAGAAAAAACTTGGAGGCAATGCCTCCCGTGCTCACACGTGACCCTCAAAACGAAAGGGAACAAATCCAAGAGTAGAATCAATTTTGGGCGCCCTCACGTGTCCCCACGTGACCCTTAACAAATCCCTTTAAATCCAGTGCATGGATGCCCATCACGTGCTCACACGTGATGGCCTCGAAAACTAAAAGTGTTTAACACTTATTTGAATATTCTGGGAAGAAAATAAAGGAAGTCTGACCCCCATCTTCAGACGTCTCACGTGACCCCATGTGACCAATTCAACTTTAGTGTTTAACACTACTTTAAGCGCTTCGTCCTTAGTGTTTAACACTATTTTCAGCATATCACGTGGGGGCACGTGATTGCCAAATATCCTCTAGTGTTTAACACTATTCTAAAGCCAAGTTTAGCCCAAATTGACTAAATTTTCCAAAAGCAAGACCCCCCTTTGATTGAGCCTCAAATATACCCTTGTCTTCCAAGATTGATCATCTCATATGGCATATGAGTGCTCAGGACTCAATAAAAGATAAAGATATGGTCAGAACCCAAACCCCTGTTTAGCATTGCTAAATAATGGGGGGCTGAACCCAGACAAATATTCAACAGTCCAACAAAAGGCCAACATTTCAAACTTAATTGGACTTATCCCAAGTTGGCCATAAGTCCTCAATTCAGATTTAACTGAGTCAATGTGCTCATAATCTAATTAATTGATTTTAGTCCCAAATTGGACTACAGATTTCCCAAATCAACTTTGGTTCAAGAGTACATCCCTTCACTCCTTTGATATTTGTCGTTGTAATCCTTCAACGTCTTCAGAGAGGTGACGGGTCCCGATAACCAATCATTCCATGGACTGTGGGGTCCTTAAGCCCATGGACTATGATGTCTTTAACCTCGGACTGTGGGGTCCCTTTAAACCTATGGACTGTGATGTCCTTAACCTTGGACTGTGGGGTCCTTAAACCCATGGACTGTGATGTCCTTAACCTTGGACTGTGGGGTCCTTAAACCCATGGACTCTGATGTCCTTAATCTCGGACTGTGGGGTCCTTTAGCCCATGGACTATGATGTCCTTAACCTTGGACCGAGATGTCCTTAAGCTAACATTGGACCGAGATGTCCTTAAACTAACAATGGACCACCAAGTCCTTAAACTGGTAATCGATCGCAATGTCCATAAACTAAACAACAGAGGCCAAATACTCTCTTGTTGGATCTAAACGATCCCGTTAAGTTGATCTTAGTCTAAAACTAGACTAACGTATCATTAACATACGTTTAAGTTGATCTTAGTATCGAATGAGACTAACGTATCCTTAAACCCAAACCCCAAACCCAAATCTAAGAAAATACGGATTTGGACTAATCCACGCCCTACGAGCGACAACATAAATTAGTCTCCGTATACAATCCATGGGCAACCAAAAATAAAACAAATATACACGACACGAAGTGACCATCTGGAGAAGGAGAAAGTGGTTACCGCAATTCAGTAGCGTAATTAACTGCAGGGGCTTGCGCCTGTAGGGAAGAGCGTCCCCACAATCAAAAACCCCTCAACGAGGGGGAATCTGACGAAGTCTGCTACATCGGCCGCATCCGTCTAAACCTTTGATACATGGTGCCATAAATCAACTTGGCATATTTGGAGAGGTAGACGGATAGCACCAATTAGCATCTGCCCCCAAATTCAGGCAAGACGGACCTCCGCGGTCCCGTCTTCGTGTTTCGGCGGAGAACAGATTCTGGAACGCCCGGTGGGACCTTTTCCTCTTTCCACTTCACACTTCGTGTGTCATGTTCGCGAACGAATCGCGGTTTAATATAGTTGCCCTTGGGTTCGAGGTACTAAGATTTGGTGTTTTGCCCCTGTGCAGAAAACAGAAGATCGAATGGCTTTCAACTGCACAAGCTGCAACAATGGCAATAACTGTCACTCCATCCCCACAGGAGGAGTGACCTACGGGCCTCAGGCGGCCTCTGTTTTTACGATGCCGGTGGACCAGGTGACTCAGGCCACCACTAGGCTATTCTTTGGGACCATGATCCCATCAATGAGCTTCAATGCCCCGCTGCTATCGCAAGAACCCCCAAAGAAGTCGGTCTTTGATCGGCTTACCACTGCCGCGGCCCCTCTCAACGGGTCACCCAACCTCACTGCCTCAGTTTTCAACAGACTGGGCCAGAACGCTAACAAGCCCGCTGTAGGGTGTTTTTCGTCACCCCATTGAGATAGGAATACGCACGCGCTTGTCAGGCGCATTACAGATTCCCCCTGCTTAGCTTAGGCTGGGGTTTATTGATTGTGGGGATCCGAATCTCCGGCAGCCGCGGACTAAGCTGCCGTTAATTACCCCTCGCATTTGGAGTGAGAGAACCTCCGATTGACGGGTTAAACTGGTCATGCGAACTCAATGTGCAGTGTTGTGTTTTGAAGGGGTTTAGGATATATCGGGGGCCCCGCAGAGTTTTTTACCGGGGTCCCGCTACCCGGATAGCGGGTTGGGGGTCAAGGGGGCTAGCAGCCTCCTTGCGGGGTGCGGGACAACGCCCCGTTAGAAATTTTTTTCTAACAGGGACGGTGTTGTAGAGTGTGTGTTTATCTATATATATACATGTATACATATATATAAAAAAGGAAAAAGCGCCCAAAGGACGTGTGGGGCCAGTGCCTCACGTGCCTAGCACGCGAGTGTTGGACGCTGTGGCGTTGTGCGCTTAAGCGCTAGCGCACCACATGTCCGACACGTGGGCGCTGTGCGCTTGAGCACTGTGCGCTTAAGCGTTGTGCGCTTAAGCGCTAACGCACCACATGTCCGACACGTGGGCGCTGGGCGCTTGAGCGCTAGGCGCTCAAGCGCTAGCGCACCACGTGCCCGGCATGTGGGCGCTTGAGCACTTGGGGCGCTAGGCGCTCGGGCGCTTGGGCGCCGGCGAGGAAAAGGGGCTTTTAGCCCCAGAAATGGGATTTAAACTCCCGAAAGAGAAATTAGAGGGGAGTTAAACTCCTAAGATGTTTTTGGAGATGCTGAAACGGGCTTCTCCCTTGAGCTCTGGATCTTCCCAAAGTGGGATTTTTAGGAGATGGGTCTCCTTCTTCCTCCTCTTTTGGCTGGATCTTGAAGAACAAGAAATATGAGATTTTAAAAATCTCTTATTTTTAAGATCTGATGGGAGATCTGAGTTTCCCTTTGTGGGTTTCGTGGTAAAAAACTATTTAGTTTTGGAAAAGGAAGAGTAAAACTCTTGATTTAATTCAAAAAGAGAAGAAGGTTTTTAGAACCTTGAGGAAGGAGAAGATCACAGATCTTGATTCTTTTGGAGAGAGAAAAAGTTATTGAGATATTTTCATTATCTTTGCCTTTATAGGCTATACACTTTACATATAGCCCCTTGGGCTTTACAAAAATGGCATTTGCCCACCCCATGTCTCATATGCTATTTCTTTTTGCACATAAGCCATGGGCTTTACAAAAATTTGGCTTTATGCCCATTTTCTTACATTTATTCATAAAATAAAAAATACAAGAAATACAACAAAATTATTTTTACAAAACTTTTATTTTGGCATAGGGGGAGGCCGGCCGCTTCATGTTCGGGCTCGCTCTGGGCATTGGCCCACTTGACCTGGGCTTGGGCCCACCTGGCTTGGGGTTGACTTTGATTTTGACTTGGTCAACCGGGGTGTAAATTTTTACCCCAACACCCGCGATACCTGAAGCAGCCATCCCAAAGCGGATAGCCATCCCGGCTCAAGCAGACGAAATTATCAGAGAGGCTTCTTCTACCAAGAAGTCAGTCTTCATAAGACTGACTGTGCCGGATCCCTCTCCAGGCGAAGTCCTCAAAGCTGCTTCCCCTGTCCTGAGGTCTGTCTTTGACAGATTGGACACTGCTTCTCAACGGACGTCAGTTTTCAATAGGCTGGCACCAACAGCAACCCTTAGCCAACACAGGGGGTATGAGGAAGTCACCCCTACAGCTGAGACAATCCCAATGGTTCGACACGCTCGACGTCGCTACGGGCGTCGAGTAAGGAAGGCTGGGGGCAACTCTCCTTCCGGACTGACTCCGCCGGCTCCAATGGTGGAAATCGATGCTGTTGTTCCAACTGGAAACAGCTTTGAACCGCTAAGGAGGGTGTGCAAAAACTCTCCGACTGTTGTGCTGAAGAGATCTCCTCCACCTGTAGAGAATGCTACAGAGAAGAAGCCGGAGCAGCCCCCTCAGCGGCTGTCCTCCAAAATTTACAAGGTCTGGCGACAGGTCCAGAAATCGGTGATTGACCAGGACTACTCTCGCCGACCAAAGAAGATTAAAGCTCGGCAAGAAGAGAGCCATCCCATGGTACCACAGAAGATGTTATCCGTCTGGGTGCCCGCTGCAATGGCTCCCTCAACTTCAACCGCTCACAAGAGAACGAGGCCGGAGAAAGCCCCTATGACCGCGACGAATCGAAAGACCGCTGAACCTAAACGTCCTAAGTTTAGGGGCATGGTGGTGCATACCGTCTGCATGGCATCAGGAAAAGAGGAAAGTCATGCTTCTATGGGTCATCGACCACTTACCCGATTGATAACAAAGGCTCAGGAGCAACAGCAGCAAAAACTTCAGGAGATGCTGACTGCAATGGCCGCACTCACTGGGCCGAAAGAGAATCCAGAGACCTCAGAGCAGCGTCAGGAACAGGAGACTGATGCTAAATTCCTCCGAAAAATGCTCGAGAGGAAAGAAAAAGAGGCTGCGGAACAAGCGGCCGATATAAAACGAATGGCGCTTCTCTTCCAAGACATGATCGGGATGATGATACAACCAGATCCTCCGGCTGAAGACCCACCGATTGTCCTGGAAGATGACAGAGGGGAGACATCGAACCCTCCTCCGGCTCTTTCAGCAGCCAAGGAGGAGACCATCTCCAAGGCCGCTCTGGACGATTATATCGCTCAGCAAATACGAGCTCATCATGTGAACGAAACGGCCGGGCAGATCGTTAAGACTGGACGACCTTATCCGGGCTGGTATGACCAAATAAGGTACCCGCCAGGATATACGATCCCCAAATTCCATGTATATAGGGGGACGGGCAATCCCCACCAGCATGTCGCCCAGTTCAGGGCTCTATGTGGCAACACTGGAGCTGACGATAAACTACTACTTCGCCAGTTCATCAGCAGCTTGTCGGAAATAACGTTCGAATGGTACTCGAAACTCCTGAATGACTCCGTTAAAACATTTGCAGAGATGGAGCTGCTATTCATACAAAGATTCGCAAGCGCTAGCGAGCGTACTCCGATTACCGCACTAATTAACGCCAAGGTGAAGCCATGCGAGACATGGGTTCAATACGCAATACGATGGCGAAATTTGTGGTCGAAATGTGAGCAGTGCATCGAAGAAACGCCGGCAGTGGGCATGTTTGTGGCCACTCTTGATCCTCAGGTGACCATTTCCCAATTCATGATGTTCTTCAAGCCAACCACTTTCCAGGCCTTGATTGACAAACTGGCCCAAATGGACCAGATGGGTCATAGACCGTCTACTTCAAAGCCGGAGCCACGAAATGAAAAAGGCAAAGGGAAAGCGACCTTCATCGCAAATTCCCAACAGCGGCCTAGTCGCCTAGAGGAGAGACGACGATTTTATAATGAGAAAATGAAGCGCCTTTACCCATTTCCCCGGGACAAAACGAGGAGATTGTTTGAACTATTGGTGCGCAACAGGCTCATCAAGCTGCCGAATCCGAAACGCCCATTGCAACCCGGTGAGGCTAATAATCCCAATTATTGCCCGTATCACCAAGCGATAGGCCATCCAATTGAAGATTGCTTCGTCTTTAAAGGCTGGATTGAAGATCAATGCCAGCAGGGCAAATTCGCCCTGTCCGAGAATTGGAAAGTAAGCCCGCCGCAGCCGCACGCTCCTAAAAGGACAGACATACCGAGGGCATCGTGCTCTTTTGTAGAAGAAGCTCCATGGGAGGCCGTTCTTTCAACCAAAACAAAACGAATGTTCAAAGATCACCAAGTATGCCCAACAATCAAATGGAAAAGTCCGCTGGAACCCGAAGTCATCAAGGGAATGCTGAAGCCGCGCCCAACTCCAAAGATTGGTGGTGATAGTCAAAGTGTCCACACCCAGCCATCAAAGTCTTCGAAGATGAAGAAAATGACCAAAAAGCCCGTGAAGCCTGGTGACTAGCGTACGGACTTGCAAAAATATATCGACGCGCTGGAAGAATATAACCAGAAGGCGCGAACCCCGGTCACACTTCAAGAGTTCCTCAGCCACGTCCTTGAGGACGGAGATGATGACAATGGAGAAGACTCGTCGGATGAACCTGAGGATTATGTGGCAAGCTGCCATGTGATCTCTCACTCATCAATAAACAATGGAGAAGCTCTGGATGCAGAGAAACCGGGGGCAGATCCTGAGCCGGGACTTCTAGGACCATCAGACGAAATGATTGATGTGTTCCTAAACGAAGCTCTTTTGAAAAGCAAAACTGATCAAGAGCACGAGATGGCCATATTTGAAAGGGCCAAACGCCGGCGACTGGACGAAAGGGTTTAAACACTCCCATCATATCAAAGTACATCTGCCATGAATAAAAGCAGATTCAAGATGAGGAAAAGGTTCTTCAAAGCCATATCGATGGGAATGAAGCTGCCACCCTCCGAATCCTAATGAAGCGGATATACATCCTAGCTACTGCCTATATCATCGAAAGATTGCGCACCCCATCGAAGAGTGCAACGCTTTTAAAAGCTGGTGGCAAGGATATGTTGCTCACCGACAACATTTCAAGCGGATGAAACGCAAAGCTCGTTGGGAGCAAAGAAATACGACCGAGGAGCGTAAAAGAACTACCGGCAACTGTCACATGGTCGATGCTGGGGATCGCAAGTTCTCATCTTTGGGAGTGATTCTGATGAAGAAATGGCCCTTGGCCCTCTCTTCAAAGAACCCACATCCGAAATGGAAGAAATGAAGACCTGTGAAAATATTCAGCTGCGCAATCGCACATTACCTGAAAAGAATCTCGGACCTGCAAACAAGGGCTTGAACAAAAAGGATAAGGGGAAAGAAAAGGTCCCTGAGGATATCGCCCTCGATGATCGAGTCATCGAAGAGCTGACAGCTAAGGATCCGCCTAAGAAAAGTAAGGTGGATTACAACGTTCTGACACACCTGAGGAAGATACCCTCACAGCTCAGCATTCTCGACGTCCTTATGCTATCTAAAGAAGCAAGAGATTCTTTGATCAAGGCACTGCAAGAGCCCGAGAAATTCCAAGCTTTCCTCGCCGAAAAAAAGATGAAGGATGAGCTGGAAGAAGTGCACACAGCCGATATCATCTTCGGCGATGAAGATCTCCTCCTCGAGACGTGCGAGCATAACCGTCCCCTTTATGTCTCCGGATACTGTCATGATATCAAGATAGGCAAAATCCTGGTCGACAACGGGTACTCCGTCAACCTCCTCAATGTAAGAGTGTTGAAGGAAATCTGCATGAGCATTCAGCACCTCGCTCGTGATAAAATCACCATCTCCGGTTTTGACTCCCAGTCATCACGGACGCTCGGGTCTGTGATATTGACACTTGCTTTGGGTTGCTTGTCACGAACATCAAGTTTCATGTCATTGATGCCAAGACTTGCTACAATGCTTTGCTCGGCAGGCCTTGGTTACACGAGTACAACATCATCCCTTCTACACAACATCAGTGTATGAAGTATTTCAAGGATGGTCTCGAGTATACTATGACAGGAGAGTTGAACCCATTCTCCGTGAATGAAGTCTGAAATTACGAAAATGCAAAATACTTCTTACCAGATTTCGAGGACACGGAAAGATGTCACAAACCGAAGAACAAAGCTATCACCACTATTCCAGTCTTCGGGAGTGACACTGAGGAGGAAGAGGAAATAGTTTATTCAGGACCGCCCCAATGCAACAAACCGGGACCGTCCACCCCTATGTTGATTTTCGGCAGCGACTTGGAAGATGAGGTCAATACCGTATTTTCTGTTCGACCATCAATACAAGCCTTCGCTGACAATGATCGGAGTTTGCAAATTGCCATGGTTCCGCAAGAGCATTACAAAGAGCTAGACACGCTTGATGCCTATAATGTGCAGGAACTGCAGACATTTTACATCCCTCCCAGGCGAAGAGATGAAAAGGCGATCCTCTTTTATCGATCAACGGAGACCAAAGTGGAAAAAGAAATTTGGCATGGTGCCGATTCGGCACTTGACAGACTCCAGCCCATCCGTCTGCCCAGATATTACACAGAAGGATTAAAAAGGCTGTTGAGGCGCCAAGGTGTACCCTTCAAACAGATTGCTCGAAAAGCTCAGTTCTACAACAGGATCTGGAATGTCCCCGGAACTCAGCGAAAATTGCCTAACGGCAGAATGGAAATGATCGGGCTTGGATATATTCAATCCAAGAAACGGGAGCGATTCCATGGCTGTTACGTCATACATGATTTTGATGAAGAAGGAGATGTTCTGTTAAAAGATGCTAACCTTAAACCAAAACGAGGTCACGTCATGAAAATGCCGAGTCCGTCGTTTGAAGAAAAGATGGACAAGCTAATAAGGGAAGTGGGTCAAAAGGTTCAGGATGACTATAGCCGCGAAATGGCCATTTATGAGAAAGCTAGGACACAGCGCCTCCTTCAGCAAGCCTTGGAGAATGACACTGCTCTTCGTCGCCAACCTGTCATACAAAAAACCCGGCGCAGAGGCAAAAATAAGCCAAAGAACGGGAAAAAAACGTTCGACAGCAGCGTAGCGGATCTAAGAAGCCACGCGATCAAGAATCGAGCAGCTGGGATCCGTCTCTTATAAAGAAGATGGGTCGAGCATATTCTTTTCCCCAAGACAAGACAAAGAAGATATTCGATCTTGTCATGAAACATCAGATGATGACACTCCCGGAGTCTAAGCACCCCGAGCAAGCAGACGAGGTCTCTCATCCAGACTATTGTTCCTATCACTGAGCAATAGAACATCCTCTCGAAGACTGCTTCACTTTCAAAAACTGGGTCGAAGACCAATACCAACTCGACAAGTTCGCTCTATCCAGCAGCTAGAGGGTAAGCCCGCCACAGAAGCATGAACCGAAAGCGACGTGTATAGCAAGAGTAAAACCAGATCAACATCGGTCTTGGAAACGATCTCGTACCTGTCACGTGATAACGCTGTCAGAAGAAGAACCCGAGAATATGGATGACCTCCCCTGGTGCTTCGAAAACGATAGTGACGAAGTGATCTCAGAGTTTCCACCGGCGCCAAAAGAGATGGAAGATAGAATACATACTACTGCAGATAACCTCAAGAAAATTGACTTAGGGACGGCAAGTGACCCGCGGCCGACATTCGTCAGTGAACTGTTGTCTGAAGAAAGGGTGGCTACGCTAAAAGACGTGCTCATACAGTATAAAGACTGCTTCGCATGGAACTATTTCGAGATGCCGGGACTAGATTCAGAAATTACTGTGCACAAATTGGTGATATCTCCGGACATCAAGCCGATCAAACAAGCACCGAGAAGAATGCGGCTCGAGCTTGAGATAAGCATCAATGTCGAGGTCAAGAAACTAATCGACTCCGGTTTTATCCAAGAGGCTCAATATCCTGATTGAATTGCCAATATCGTCCTGGTGATGAAGAAAAATGGGACGATGCGCATATGTGTGGACTTTCGGGATCTCAACAAAGCTTGTCCAAAGGACGACTTTCCAGTACCGGTCACTGAGCTGATGATAGATAACACGTCCACTCACGAAATTTTCTCCTTCATGGACGGCTCGTCAGGATACAATCAGATAAAGATACATCCCGAGGACCAGAAGCATACCGCTTTCCGGACCCCTTTGGGTATATTCTACTACAAGGTGATGCTCTTCAGTCTAAAGAATGCCGGTGCCACCTATTAGAGGGCCATGACGAGGATTTTAGATGACCTCATACATGAAAACGTCGAATGCTATATCGACGACCTCATAATTAAAAGCAAATCATACGAGGAACATCTAGAGCATCTGAAGATCGTGTTTCAACGCCTTCGGAAATACAACTTGAAGATGAACCCTCTCAAATGCGCATTCGGAGTTTCCTCAGGTAAGTTCCTGGGATTCATCGTCCGACACCGAGGCATCGAGATAGATCCGTCGAAGATCAAGGGGATTATGGAAATGCCCCCGCCAAAGACTCTCAAGCAACTGCGGTCTCTCCAAGGAAAGCTCGCGTATATCCGGCGATTTATAGCCAATCTCTCTGGCAAGTGCCGCCCCTACAGTCACTTGATGAAGAAGGGAACTCTGTTCATCTGGGATCGCAAATGCCAAGGCGCACTGGACGAAATCAAGCAATACCTGCAGAACCCGCCGGTACTGACCGCTCCAGTCAAGGAAAAGCCTCTCATCCTGTACACAACAGCCCTCGAAGGTTCGTTAGGCGCGTTATGAGCACAGGAGAACGATCAGGGAAAGGAGAGAGCCCTCTACTATTTAAGTCGAGTTCTCCCGGGGGCAGAAAACAATTACTCCCCCATTGAAAAACACTGCCTGGTATTGATCTTCGCGATAACGAAGCTCAGACACTATGCGTTGGCACATGAGGTCCATCTCGTATCAATAGTGGATCCTCTCAAATATTTGATGTCAAAGGCTATATTAACGGGACGGCTCACTAAATGGGCCCTGCTCTTGATAGAGTTCTCAATAACATACCGACCCCTCAATGCAGTGAAAGGCCAGGCCATCGCCGACTTCCTCGCTGAGCATCCGATACCCGCCGATTCTCCTTTGAACTGCGAATTGCCCGAAGAGCACGCGTTTGACATGATCGACGATAAGAGAAGAGAGAGTGACACCTGATGGGAACTCTACTTCGATGGAGCATCTTCCATGAAGAAGCGCAAACAAAGCACCCCCATAATCAAATCAGGGGTAGACCTTATCTTCGTGACTCCACAAGGAGGGATAATGCACTTTGCCTTCTCCCTAACAGAGCCGAGGACGAATAATGGAGCCGAATATGAAGCTTTGATAGCAGGTCTTAAAATCACCGTCGACATGGGAATTGAGAACCTCCTCGTATACGGAGACTCCTAGCTAATCGTTAGTTAAGTAATGGGCGACTATCAAACGTGCAAGCCAGAGTTGGTGAAGTATGGCGAGAGAGTACAACAACTGCTGACTCAAATTCCTTCCTACACCTTGGAAAGCATACCGCGTACGAAAAATAGCAAAGCGGATGCATTAGCCAAGCTCGCTAAAGAACTGGATGACGAAAACCTCGATGACGTAAGGATCGTTGTGCAAAGCCGTCGGGTTCTCGCACCGGCAGAAATATCTCTGGAATCTTCCGAAGAAAAGGGAGCGACCGAGCAAGCGACCCTATAAATAAAAGACCAGGAAAAGGCTAAGCATTGGAGGGAAGTCTTTATAGATTACTTCAAATCCCGTCGAGCACCTGAGGATGCGTCGTCAAGACATCAACTCATGAAACGAGCTCTATCTTTTGCCTTCGTCAATGATACTCTGTATAAGAGATCATTTGATTCTTTGTGGTTAAGATGCCTGGGACCCGAAGAGGCAAGCAGAGTCGTCCAAGAAACTCACGACAGACTCTGCGGTTCAACCAAGTCGAGCCGAAGATGAAGCTGAAGATCAAAAGGATGGGCTATTATTGGCCCACAATGATTCAGGACTGCCTTGAATACGCGAAGCAGTGCCACTCGTGCCAGATTCATGGGGACTTTATCCATCAGCATCCAAATCCACTACATCCAATGGTGGCTAGCTTGTCGTTCGAAATGTGGGGAACTGACATAATCGGCCCCAGTGAACCAGCATCGTCCAAAGGACATCGATTCATTTTAGCGACAATTGATTACTTCTTTAAGTGGGCAGAAGCAGTACCACTAAGAGAAGTGAAGACGGAGGATATCCTCCATTTCTTCAAGACACACGTCATTTACCGGTTCGGCACTCCGCGACGGATTATCTCCGATAACGGGCCAGCCTATAGAAGCCACAAAATCAGCCGCTTCGCACAACAGCATAACATAGACTGGAGGTACTCTTTGGTCTATAATCCCTGAGCTAATGGTCTAGCTGAGGCTTTCAACAAGACCTTGACGAAGATCATGAAAAAGACGGTGTCTCGAAATAAGAAGGACTGGCACGAGAGACTGCATGAAGCTCTCTTAGCGTATCGAACTACGTTCAAAACAGCCACGAACACAATGCCGTATGCATTAGTATTCGGCACAGAAGCGGCACTCCCTCTCGAGATAGAGTTACCCTCTCTACGAGTAGCGGTTCACTACGAGCTAACAGAAGAAGAAAATGCACACCTTCGGCTTGAGGAACTCGATGCCCTTGATGAAACTCGGCTCATGGCGCAACAAAATCTGGAGGCTTATAAAGCAAAGATGACGCGCTCATATGAGAGACAGACTAGGCCGAGAACATTCTGCCAAGGCGAACTCGTGCTAGTAGTCAAAATACCTATGATCCCTAATCGTGCCAAGCGGGAGAAATTCGAGCCGAACTATGAAGGCTCGTATATCATAGACAAAGTTTACCAGGGTGGAGCCTACCTACTCATGGACATGCATGGTGAAAGACCTTTTAGGCCAATAAACGGTTGCTTTCTGAAAAAATACTACGCCTAACGAGTCACGGCCTAGGTCAATGATAGATGACAACGCCTATGTCCGCTTGCTATCTTCCTAAGCCCAAACTCTATAAGTAGTAGCCGACAACGGACCAAAACGCCCTTAAACTAACGATGGACCACTATGTCCTAAAACTGGCTGTTGACCGAGACGTCGATAAACTATTACGGACCGCAGCATCCCAAGGCTGACACAAAAAAAAGAAAAAACGATATGTCCATAAGCAAGATGGGCACGGATGAAAACCCGAAAGGGCTCCGTAAGTAAAAACAACAGGGCTACCAGCGAGTTTTGTGAAAACCCGAAAGGATGCAATCTCGTTAAAAGACACTTGCAAGGTCCTCTCGACCCTGTAAGGAGAAACCACCTGCGTGAGATCCTTACGACTCATAAGGGACCAACACACTTAGGGATCCCACGATTCCTAAGGAGAAATTACACTTACGAGATCCCCACGACTCGTCTGGAGAATTCCCCTTTGAGACCCTCACGGCTCACATGATTCAAAAGCCTTAAGCTACAGGGATCTGAACCTGTTCTTAAGCCATCACAACCTCCAGTGTTGCCCTACAAGTGGTTCAATATCAACCCTTGTATACAATCCACGGGCGCAAATAAACATTTCCCTAACAAAGTCCCACCAGAGACTGGGGATATGCTCGCACAATGGACAACCCTTGTAAGTCCTCTCGACTTATAAGGAGAAAACACTCTTGTAAGATCCTTACAACTTACGAGAAGCCATACACTTGGAAATCCTCATGATTCCTAAGGAGAAAACGCACCTATGAGATCCTCATGACTCGTAGGGAGAAACACCTTTATGAGACCCTTACGGCTCATGAAGTCAAAAGCCTTAGTCGATGGGATCCTAACCCTGTTCGCTGAGCCACCTTTGTTCGACATCGACAGAGGCAAATGATGATTCGCTCCTGGCAATATCCCAGTTGTAGCGATGTTGATGTCTAAATCGGTATCAAATTCCAAGTCCTTTCATGGCAAATGATGATTCGCTCCTGGCAATATTCCAGTCGCAGCGATGCTAATGCTAAGATTGGCACCAGATTCCAAGTTCCATACTCGTGGCAAAAAGTCAACGAGCCAAAAATGCATATGAAATAGCCGAAATGATGGGGCAGCTTGCAACGAAATCAGTAAGTAAAAATGTATGTATACAAAATAACCGAAATGGTTGGGCAACTCGCAATAAAAAGCAGCGAGTAAATAAAACAAATAGCCGAAATGATTGGGCACCGCAAAAAATAGCCGAAATGATTGGGCAATCGCGACTTTAGCGATATAAAAAGCTGAAATGATAAAGCATCGCGGAAAGAATAAAAAAATGAAAGAATGAAACTTTTTGCCCTACAGATGAGATCACATCGATCCCTGTATACAATCCAGGGGCGCAAACAATGAAGGAATTACACCTTCTCTCCCAGGCTCCATCCGAAAAAGAGCCAAGTCTCGACGGTTCACAGACAGCCTGGAGATCATCTCAACATTTGTCTCATTACAACAGACGCAACATCAACAAATCGGAGCTGCGGCGAAGTTCCCGGTTCCATGACTCGACGATGCACAGGCAACCGAGAGTCAACCCCTCCTGGTTTCGTGGAACACGGCCAATGTCAATCCTGACCCGTGTAAAACGTCCAGAGCGGATCCTGGTCCTTGCGGAACACGGCTTATGCCAATCCTGACCCCGTGGGAAGCATCCAGAGCGAATCCTGGTTTCGTGGAACACGGCCTATGTCAATCCTGACCCCGTGGAAAACGTCCAAAGCGGATCCTGGACCTTGCGGAACACGACTTATGTCAATACTGTCCCCGTGGGAAGCATCCAGAGCGAATCCTGGTTTCGTGGAACACGGCCTATGTCAATCCTGACCCCGTGGAAAACGTCCAGAGCGGATCCTGGACCTTGCGGAACACGGCTTATGTCAATACTGACCCCGTGGGAAGCGTCCAGAGGGGATCCTGGTCCTTACGGAATACGGCTTATGTCAATCCTAACCCCGTGGGAAGCATCCAGAGCGAATCCTGGTTTCGTGGAACATGGCCTATGTCAATCCTGACCCCGTGGAAAACGTCCAGAGCGGATCCCGGTCCTTGCGAAACACGGCTTATGTCAATCCTAACCCCGTAGGAAGTATCCGGAGCAAATCCTGGTTTCGTGGGACACGGCTTATGTCAATTCTGACACTGTGGGAAGCATCTAGAGCGGATCCTGGTCCTTGCGGAACACGGCTAATGTCAATCCCGACCCCGTGGGAAGCATCCAGAGCAAATCCTGGTCTAATGGAACACGGCTTATGTCAATCCTGACCCCATGGGAAGCATCCAGAGCAAATCCTGGTTTCGTGGAACACGGCTTATGTCAATCCTAATCCTGTGGAAAGCGTCCAAAGCGGATCCTGGTCCTTTCGGAACACGGGTTATGTCAATCTTGACCCCATGGGAAGCATCCAGAGCAAATCCTGGTTTCGTGGAACACGGTTTATGTCAATCCTGACCCCGTGGGAAGCGTCCAGAGTGGAACCTGGTCCTTGTGGAACACGGCTTATGTCAAGCTTGACCCCGTGGGAAACATCCAGAGCAAATCCTGGTCCCATAGAACACGGCTAAAGTCAATCTTGACCCCGTGGGAAATGGCCAGAGCAACCCCTGACCCCGTGAAATGCGGATAATGTCAACCCCATCCATCACTTACGGATCCTCTCGACTCATAAGGGAGAAAACTCTTTTGTGAGATCCTTACGACTCTCAAGAGAAGACGCACTTAGGAATCCTCACGATTCCTAAGGAGAAATTACGCCTACGGGATCCTTTCGACCTGTAGAGAGAAAATTCTTTATGAGACCCTCACGGCTCATAAAGTTGAAAAGTCTTAGGAGACAGATCCTAACCCTGTCCCCTAAGCCATCGCTGTCCTGTAAGGAGTTCAAAATAGATTATCCACAGGATACATTTACTAAAAGGGATACACCATCATGAAACAAAATATGTCTTTTATTCATGAATCAAAATGAATACAAAGTACAATCTATGAAAGAATCAAAAAATACTCTCATTCAGGAGTATGTACAAAAGAAGAATAAAAAGGAAAATATACAATTCTTCAGGCCGACAGACGATTCAATAGATTTGCCAATTCATCCTTTTTCTGCTGGGCCTCAGCCTCATGATTCATTATCATTAAGAGACAGGCCTCCGCTTGAGCCTGGTATGAGGCAAGCCGACTTTCAAGCTCTTTTTCGGTAACCTTATGAATTTCGACCATTTCGCGAGTGAAAATGACGGCCTTATCAATGGCTACCACCTTCTTGATAGCCTCTTGAAGCACCCGTCAAAGTTCATATGCCCGAGTGGTCTTGGCCGTAAGATTGGCTTGAAGTTCCCTCGGCGCTTTGGAAGCCAGTTCCCTCTCCGAAAACTTTCGGCTGAGCCTCTTCTCGCATGATAGCATGTTCGCAGCACACTACTCAATCAGCCCCCGTAAGCTCGCCTTCGCGGCCACAACCTCTGAAAGAAGGCGTGTACATTCAAGAATATGCAAGCAAGCCTCCACCTGCCGACAGAACTCGACCCATACTTGCACCAATATTTCACTATGGTAAGTAGCAAGAAAGGGAAGAGAACCGTTGGCTTCAGCGGCAAATGCTTCGGCCGTGATCAGACTGCCAGTATGAAGGTCTTCAATCAGGGCTGACAGGGAGTGAAGGCTTAGCTTTGCCATCCGTTTCGAGGCACGTAAAGCATAGGGGCCGGGTGGCATGACGATACGAGATTCCAGCATGGTAAGAACCGGCAAAGCTGTTAAGATTTATAAACAATCAGCGAGACTTGTAAGCGAAGAGCAGATGGAACAACGTTGAAACTTTACTTACCCACAGTCATGCAAGAAGGGTCTGAAGACTCCCCAGGCCAGTCAAGAATCTCAACTTCGTCATCGGCCTCCAGAACTGGAGAAAACATCAGTATCGTTATATGGAATAATGATAATGCCATGAAGAAGGCGAACAACACTAACCTTGCCCGGAAGATAGGACGATGCGTTGAGGGTATATTGCCTGCGAAGCGGACATCTCTAGCAGACGTTGAAAAGATTTCCTGGGGGACATATCAGCGATAGATGCCGCCAACCCGCACAATTCTAAAAAAACAGAAAGGTTCAGATAATGGAGAGATTATTAATATAAAATATAGAAGGCTATCTTCGATACTTCTCGCGTTCTGGATTGGAGGGATAGCAGCTTCGGCGGCCTCCTCCACGCCCCTAGGCACCTCATCGGGGACATGGGCCGATATAATAACTTCCGATTGGGGAGCAGTGGCCATCGCTGCAGGCTCCAATGAAAGGCCGGTGACCTCGGCCACTTGTCCCATAGTCTCTGGGCCGCCCCCAGAAAGATCCATGGAATCCATGGCCAATGAAGATGCCTCCTCCGGAGGAGCAAGCATCTGGGGAGCGGGAGTCACAGAGGGGAGCTCCATGGCAGGAACAACAGTTGTGTCGACCCCCTCCACACTTATTAGTGTCTCATCGGGGATATTTGCAGTGTCCATAGTCAAGGCACGACTCGAACTCAGATCTTCTGCAATTGCCGAAGTCCCTGCAAAGTTTTCACGAGGATAAGGATGTATACATATAAAGCAGTGCAAAATATTACAACAAAAAAGGGGAAATATAAATGTACCAATGCGCAAAGGAGCTTCTAATATGGCTTTTTCAAGCCGGCGTTCCTTCCTGAGGAGGTATGCTCACCGGGGTTCAAAGGTAGACTCGTGGCCGCCAGTCCACAACGACAGCGCGTCTTCAGCGTCGGCCGAGATGGGCCGCTTAAGGGCTCTCTCGCCTCCCTCCACTAGAGGACCTATGAATATTCGCCTTATCGATGGAGGATCTTCGTAAAATATGACGGCAGGATAAGGCCTCTTCGGGATCCTTACATTCTCATATTCATCCTGTGAGCGTTTTATTGCCTCAGCCAATTGTTTGGCTTCCTCAGTGGATGAACCCGAGAAAAGTATACCACCATCCAATTCTTGCGTGGCTAGTGGTTCATCTTGAAGGATAGGCTCGGATTCCACTAAAAAGTCGAGCAAATTGGTGGCCGTCTTCCTTCGCCTCTTGGACCCAGAACTAACACTAGAAGACGATCGCTTCCTTCCCCTTGGTGCCTTGGCGCGGCGTTGACCCACTTCGCCTTCAATATCCTCGCTCGGCGGTGCTACCGATGACGACACGGCCATTGCTGACGCCGCAGCTGATGATACTGCTACCGGCGCCTTATTGGCCCTTGCTTGAGCTCTAGTTCGCGGAGGCATACCAGCTGTGGGAGTTAGATCGACCTCCGCCGCCTCCGGAATAAGCACGATACCAGTATCTTTCAGGGGAGGGCGAACCACTGCCCGCGGTCACGGCGGAACCCCCGTGGCCTGGATCGGAGTAGGAGCCTTATATCCGAGGAGTATCCTCCTCTCCTCAGCAATAATGGGACTGACTCGGTGGAGGTACCAGCTCGTGAAAGCCCCCACACATCGAGGAATGTAGTCTGCCTCAGGAATCATGAAGCGAGAGCCAGTGTTCAGCCGCATGATGTGATGAGCGGCGTCACGAACAACTTCTAATGATGGGCTGGGCTCCACAGTAAATGCCTCAAAGGGGACACCCTGGTCATATCCCAGCTGCCGAGCAAAGCGGTGTAGGTTGTACCGCATAAAAAGGGCTGCACCGTTTTGAAGAAATACCAGATAACCCGGTCTGATCGAATATAAGTGCATGGCTTCCTTTGGCTTCAAGGAAGGTACTCCCTCTTTCGACGAGTCACAAAGCTGTTGAATCGGTCCTAAAGGAGCAGAGAAGACTCGATCGTTGAACACCATGCCACCCGTATTGGCATAGGGATTAATCAGCACACGAATAACACCGAACTAAGTCGGATCAGGAGCAGAGGCGTCCACCAACCTCATAAGCCGTGAAAAAGTGTATGCATCATAAAAGCTAGGCCTCTGATGCGCGGCAAATGCCCCTAACACATGCATCTCAATCCATGACGTAAAGTAATGAAGAGAGAAACTCACTACGTTCACGCCTGGCGTTGAGGTATTGGCTGCAGCGCTTAGCCCATGATACAGATGCGCTAGTCCCGCAATACCCACGGCTAATCGCGTCCCTCCAGCGATGCGATGAGCAGGGTAAATGACCGAAGCTCTCATGAATCGATGGTGCGTTGGAATGATGAACCAGCTGAGCCAGACGCTGATAAAGCCCATGAAGAAAGTCTCTTCATCTATGCCGGGAGCTGCGATCGACTAAAAAGGTACAGCCGGCAGGATTGGAATGTAGAACTGTGGCAAATCCTCTTGTTTAGCCGACAGCTTATTTAAACCGAACCCGAAAGGGTCGTTGATACTCGCAAACTTCGGAGCCGTCTTTGATAGAACGTCTCCGCGAAGGAAGCAGGTGATAAAGCTTTTGAAAGTGACGCCCTGCTCCTCTGACTCTGTGAATAGCTTCTCAAAAATGCCCAGAGTCTTGATTAGACTTGGGTGTTTGTGGCGGATGGCATTTTCAGTTGATAGGCCGTCAAGCTTAGCCAGCTCGGTTTCAAAAACATACTCATCAGGGGGCAGCAGTTCTTCATAAAGCGTCCCTCTTACCAGCAACCCTGAGATCTCGCGAAACTCTTCCAGAGAAATTGAAACTTCGCGATCCCCTAGCAAAAAGGTGTTGGTGGGAAGATTCCATTGGTTTAAGAAAGCCTTAACCCACCAGACATGAGGGGACTGATAGTGGAAAAAAGACGCGTACACCGCCTGATAAAGCCCGGCCCTCTGCATTCGTCCACGATGGGCGGACAGGATATAACGAGCCCAGAGAAGGTAACCCGTGGGTTGTCGAGGAGTAAGCCCTATTTTGTAAACCTGTCCCCAGGGCTAGGCTTCACCTTGGCAGATACGACGCCCTAAGATGTCTATAGCCGGCATAGAGTGGTTTGGAATTCCAGTTGTTGACGGCTCGAGCCGTCCCGTAGGGGTCCAGTTCAACATCTCCACAGCAAAGGCGGTTCGTGGACACTCCATCGGCAAAAATGGGTAGGTAGGCTATGTTGGTATCTCACAGAGAAAGCTGCGGCGACCGCGGATGATATGCCTGTACCAGGTCCCCCATAAAAGCAAGTGGGTGCAATTAGGGTCATGAACTCTAATCATCGCCATTACCTCTTCATCAGACGGTGACTGAGGAAAGGCGGCCTCCGGCGGGTGAAAGGGAAGTATGGAAGAGAAGCCATTGTTCTTGAAACAGATAAAAGGAAACTGTTAATGAAGCCCACACGTGTGTATATATTTATAAATATATATATATATAAAAAGGGACAGTGGAAGAAAACGATAAACAACTTATGTTATGGGACCATTGGTTACAAAACATAAGGGCCCCACAAAATCAAAATGGCGGCTCACTAATGATGAGACAGGGTAATCATTATGGGAATAAAAGGAAGATTCTCAATAAATGAACAGTGGATTTCAAACAACTCTACACATTCCCCAAAAAAGAAAACCCACTGCAGGATTCTATGCAAAATCAAGAAGGATCTATCTGAAAAAAATTTGTTTTGCAAAGAACATCTCAAGAAGTTCTCTGTGAAGGACTAAGTACTTTAAAGGAATTAAATTCCCAGAAAATTGGCAAAGCTAAGCTCTTGGAAATGGAATTAAATTCCAGAGAGAAGACAATTATCACCATCGATCCCTGAGATCAGAGAAGCCCTAACAAAAGGAGTTTATTATCTAAAGATTGGACATTATTTTAACTTGGAAAGATGGGTTCTTGTTAAAGGGAAAAACCCTTAGTGTGGATTTAAAATCCAAATTCCTACAAGAAGTTCTTCAGCCGTTCAAGATCATTACCTGAAAAAGTGAATCTTTGGTTAACAGAGTTAAAACTCTGGAAATTTTTGAAACAGAGCAAAGAAGAAGATGAAGAGTGGAGGCGCTTCTGAAGAGACCCCTGCATTTATAGGATGTGATGGGAAACGGTTCATCTACCCCCTTCCCTAGACAGATCCAACGACCACAAAAGATGACAGCGTTGCGCTCACGTGCAAACACGTGAGAACAACGCTATGGGGGCATTTGTTCCCTCATAAAATTTCAGGAAAGAAACCCCAATGGGGCATCACGTGCTCACACGTGACCAAGGGTCACGTGCTGACACGTGATGGTTTCCTGAGGATTCTGTTATAATAGAAATTGAATTCTAATCAACAGGAGTCACGTGCCCACATGTGATGAGCCTTTTAAACTCACTGAATGGGATTAAAAGGTATAATAAAACAGCAAGGAAAAACTTCAATGGGTATCACGTGCTCATACGTGACCAAGGGTCACGTGATGATTCCTTAGTTCTTTAAAAACAGCAGAATTAAATTATGGCTAAAATGTTAATCAAGGGGGGTCACGTGTCAACACGTGATGGGTTCCTAAACTCTTTAATTGATAGAATTAAATTCTATTTAAATGATCAAACAGTGGGATCACGTGCCAACACGTGATAGGCTTTTAAGCCTTCTAAACTAATAGAATTAAATTCTAATTAAGAAGGAATTGAGAACCCTAACTGGAAAATATCTCTCTAAATCTTTCCAAACAAAAAAAGATTGTGCTCTGTAAAAGGGAGTACCGTTGGATTAAAAATCCAATGGTGATTAAAAATCACTAATTTATAGAAATATTCTATACAAGGAAAGATTTTCCTGAAATTCACCAAGAATAACAAACAGAGTATCTTTTGGATTAAAAATCCAATGGTGAATAAAATTCACTGGATGATCTAAAAGATCACGTTGGTTACAAAAACAACCAAAATCTTTTAATGAAAGATTGACTAAACAAACTGATTCTTTTCTTTCTCCTATAAATAGGAGCCAAGAAAAGAAGAGAAGGGATCTTCGGAACTTTTTTTTGGAGAGATACAACAACAGAGAAAAAAAGAGAAGAGAACTTAATTCTCAAGAGAGAAAAAGATTTCCTCAGAAGAAAAAGAAACCCTAGGTGAGAAGGGGAAAGAGATTTAAGCTCTATAAAACAAAAAGAGAATTTAATTCTCAATTTAAGAGTTTAACTCTTCTGAATAAGAACTTAGTTCTTCTTTTGGTTAAAGATCTGCAAAAGCAAATCTCCCCACAAGTTGAGAATTTAATTCTCATTGGGGAGATTCTGCCATGCAGATCCAAAACTTAGAGGGAGAATTGAGTTTAGGGAATTTAATTCCCCCAAATTCATAGGAATTTAATTTCTCCAAATGAAACTAGAGTTTAACCCTATATAAGAATTTGATTCTTCCAAATTCATAGGAATTTAATTCCTCCAAATGAAACTAGGGTTTAATCCTATATAAGAATTTAATTCTTCCAAATACATAGGAATTTAATTCCTCTAAACAGAACTAGAGTTTAGCCATATAAAAGAATTTAATTCTTAAAAACAAGAGACTTAAAACTCTCCATGCACATAAAGATCAAAGTATCCAACGTGATCACGTGGCCCTTCATCCCAACGAATGAAAAAGAACGAACAAGACTAGGTCACGTACTTCCACGTGACCCTTAAATAGACTCCTCAAAATGAGAAAGAAAAAACTTGGAGGCAATGCTTCACGTGCTCACACGTGACCCTCAAAACAAAAGGGAACAAATCCAAGAGCAGAATCAATTTTGGGCGCCCTCACGTGACCCCTAACAAATCCCTTTAAATCCAGTGCATGGATGCCCATCACGTGGTCACACGTGATGGCCTCGAAGACTAAAAGTGTTTAACACTTATTTGAATATTCTGGGAAGAAAATAAAGGAAGTCTGGCCCCCATCTTTAGACGCCTCACGTGACCCCACGTGACCAATTCAACTTTAGTGTTTAACACTACTTTAAGCGCTTCGTCCTTAGTGTTTAACACTATTTTCAGCACATCACGTGGGGGCACGTGATCGCCAAATACCCTCTAGTGTTTAACACTATTCTAAAGCCAAGTTTAGACCAAATTGACTAAATTTTCCAGAGGCAAAACTCCCCTTTAACTGAGCCTCAAATATACCCTTGTCTTCCGAGATTGATCATCTCATATGGCATATGAGTGCTCAGCACTCAATAAAAGATAAAGAAATAGTCAGAACCCAAACCCCTGTTTAGCATTACTAAATAATGGGGGGCTGAACCCAGACAAATGTTCAACAGTCCAACAAAGGGCCAACATTTCAAACTTAATTGGACTTAGCCTAAGTTGGCCATAAGTCCTCAATTCAGATTTAACTGAGCTAATGTGCTCATAATCTAATTAATTGATCTTAGTCCCAAATTGTACTACAGATTTCCCAAATTAACTTTGGTTCAAGGGTACATCTCTTCACTCCTTTGATATTTGTCGTTGTAATCCTTCTACGTCTTCAGAGAGATGACGGGTCCCGATAACCAATCATTCCACGGACTGTGGGGTCCTTAAGCCCATGGACTATGATGTCCTTAACCTCGGACTGTGGGGTCCCTTTAAACCCATGGACTATGATGTCCTTAATCTCGGACCGTGGGGTCCTTAAACCCATAGACTATGATTTCCTTAATCTTGGACTGTGGGGTCCTTAAACCCATGGACTATGATGTTCTTAATCTTGGACTGTGGGGCCCTTAAGCCCATGGACTATGATGTCCTTAACCTCAGACTGTGGGGCCCTTAAGCCCATGGACTATGATGTCCTTAACCTTAGACCGAGATGTCCTTAAACTAACATTGGATCGAGATGTCATTAAACTAGCAATGGACCACCATGTCCTTAAACTGGTAATCGACCGCAATGTCCCTAAACTAAACAACAGAGGCCAAATACTCTCTTATTGGATCTAAACGATCCCGTTAAGTTGATTTTAGTCTAAAACTAGACTAACGTATCCTTAACATACGTATAAGTTGATCTTAGTCTCAAATGAGACTAACGTATTCTTAAACCCCAAACCCCAAACCCAAATCTAAGAAAATACGAATTTGGACTAATCCACGCCCTACGGGCGACAACATAAATTAGTCTCCGTATACAATCCACGGGCAACCAAAAATAAAACAAATATACACGACACGAAGTGACCATCTGGAGAAGGAGAAAGTGGTTACCGCGATTCGGTAGCATAATTAACTGCAGGGGCTTGCGCCTGCAGGGAAGAGCGTCCCCACAATCAAAAACCCCTCAACGAGGGGGAATCTGACGAAGTCTGCTACATCGGCCGCATCCGTCTAAACCTTCGATACATGGTGCCATAAATCAACTTGGCATCTTCGGAGAGGTGGACGGATAGCACCAATTAGCATCTGGCCCCAAATTCTGGCAAGATGGACCTCCGCGGTCCCGTCTCCGTGTTTCGGCGGAGAACAGTACCCAGTCTCCACGGAGCACCCGTATACGATCTTTGGTTTCACCACACCAATGGATATGGAATCATCCATCGCCCATCATATGGGACAAGTAACGTATACACTAGTCTACTCTGGTGATATCGATGCCCCGTCTCGATACACCCACAACTAGAAACATTTCAAGGATATGCTCATAGACTACACATGTCCCACTAGTATGATCCGCATCATAATCTCAGTAGTCCTGCATCATCCTAAGGGCTATATCAACATGTACCAAATGAATGAAAGCACGATCAAATGAACATGTCAAGATAAAAGGTGCAACCAGATAGCATACTATCATGTCGAGCAAGAATGTCCCCTGAATACACACACACACACATACCGGTACATACACTATCATATAATGACCTCTAGGGCATACATATATCCAACAATCTCCCACTTGCACTAAGGCCAATTATTGGCGTATCTCATACCCAACCTCTCAAAAAGTCGCTCATGCTGCGGCGAAGGGAGAGCCTTGGTGAGTGGATCCGCGGTGTTATCTTTTGTATCTACTCTCCGAATCTCGATCTCGCGGCGATCAACTATCTCCCGGATCAGATGATATCGCCTGAGGATGTATCTGGATCGCTGATGGGACCTGGGCTCTTTGGCTAACGCCATAGCCCCATTATTATCACAATACAAAGGTATTGGATCAATAATGGTCGGAACTATTCCTAGCTCCGAGACGAACTTCCTCATCCAGACGGCTTCCTTGGCAGCATCATTTACAGCAATATACTCAGTTTCCATCGTGGAGTCGACAACGGCATCCTGTTTGGAACTCTTCCAACACACCGCCCCTCCATTTAGGGTAAAGATAAACCCAGAGATAGATTTGTTGTCATCCTTGTCACTCTGGAAGCTCGAATCGGTAAAAGCCTCCATTTGGAGATCTCTGTTACTATACATCAAGAACATTTCTTTAGTCCTTCGCAAGTGCTTAAGAATGTTCTTCACTGCTGTCCAGTGATTCTCCCCTGGGTTGGATTGATACCTTCTTACTACACCTAGTGCATAAGCTACATCAGGACGTGTACATAACATCACATACATTATAAATCCTACAGCAGAAGTGTAAGGTATAATGCTCATGCGAGCTCTATCTTCATCAGTCTTTGGGCAAAAGTCCTTAGAGAGAGTGACTCCATGACTAGCGGGTAAGGAACCCCGCTTGGAGTCTTCCATACTAAACCTCTTTAGGATGGTGTTAATGTACCTGGTTTGGGACAATCCCAATAACCTTTTAGATCTACCCCTATAGATCTTTATGCCCAATATGTATGAGGCATCACCCAGGTCCTTCATGGAGAACCTTTGTGATAAGAATAGTTTGACCGATTGTAGTATAGGAACGTCGTTTCCTATCAGAAGAATGGCATCCACGTACAATACGAGAAATGTGACAGTACTTCCCACAATCTTCTTATAAACACAAGGTTCATCTGGATTTTTTATGAAATCAAACTCTTTGATAACATCATCAAAACAGATGTTCCAACTCCATGATGCCTGCTTTAATTCATAAATGGATTTCAGTATGCTACATGCTTTCCCGCTGTTCTCACTATCAATGAAGCCCTCTGGCTGATCCATATAAATGCACTCTTATAAATGACCATTTAGAAAAGCAATTTTAATGTCCATTTGCCAGATTTCATAGTCATAGTGAGCAGCAACAGCAAGTAGGATCCGAATGGATTTAAGCATGGCTACAGAAGAAAAGGTTTCGTCATAGTCCAGTCCTGGTCTTTGTCGAAATCCTTTCGCTAAAAGCCTTGCCTTATAAGTCTCCACCTGCCCATCTACACCGATCTTTCTCTTAAAAATCCATTTGCACCCTACGGGTTTTACCCCACAGGGTACAACATCCAAAGTCTACACTTTGTTGGTGTGCATAGACTCCATTTCTGATCTCATGGCACCCAGCCGCTTCACAAAGTCACCACTCGTGATAGCTTGCTGAAAAATGGTAGGGTCATCATTATCCATGATGCAGTCTTCTCCATCACCATCAACGAGAAAACCGTAGTATCTCTCCGGTGGGCGAGAAGTCCTACCAGATCTACGGAGTGGCTGAGGTTCATTAAGTTCTGTTGCAACATCAGGTTCAACCAAGTTGTCATTTGTAATTTGTGTTTCTAGAACCTCATCTAGATCTACCACATTGCCATCAGTATTATTTGGAAAAATCTCATTTTCTAAAAATGTGGCATTTCGAGAAACAAACACCCTTTGTTCCTCTTTATGGTAGAACAGATATCCATATGAATCTTTTGGATATCCCACAAATAAACATTTGAAAGATCGTGTCTCGAGTTTGTTCGGAATCTGCTTTTTGACAAAAGCCGGACAACCCCAAATCTTAACTCGCTTAAGAGATGGTCTCTTCCCATACCATATCTCATATGGAGTGGTAGACACGGTCTTGGTCGGACCCCTGTTCAACAGAAAAGCTGCAATCTCCAATGCATGCCCAAAAAAAAGAGGGGCAACTCGGCATCACTCATCATGGATCGTACCATATCTAATAGGGTTCGATTCCGTCGCTCTGACACACCGTTGTGCTGTAGTGTGTAAGGGGGAGTGAGCTGAGAGAGAATTCCATTCTCTTTTAGGAAGTTCGAAAACTCTATACTAAGATACTCTCCACCTCGATCCGATCAAAATATCGTGATGCTCAATCCAGTTTGTTTTTCTACTTCAAGTTTGTACTCCTTGAATTTCTCTAAAGCTTCAGACTTATACTTTATCAAAAACACATGATCGAATCTTGATAAATCATCAGTAAAAGTTATGAAATAAGAAAAACCGCGTTTTGCATGTGTAGACATTGGCCCACATACATCACTATGTATGAGGCCCAAGAGCTCAGTAGCTCTTTCTCCATGTCCAGTAAACGGAGTTTTGGTCATTTTCCTTTTGATACAAGACTGGAAAGTCGCATGAGATTTATACTCAAAAGAATTTAAATATCCATCTTTATGAAGCTTGTTTAGTCTTGTTTCATTAATATGACCAAGTCTATAATGCCAAAGAAAAGCTTCATTTATATCTGAAAATTTCCTTTTGTTTGTGTGCTGTATGTTGAAAACTGTGTGTTGATTAAGGACGTATATCCCGTTATTAAGTGTACCACAACCAATCAACTCTTGATTTAGTTTAATGTTCATAACATTATGCTGCAATACAAAATGATATCCTTCATTGTCCAACAAAGAAACGGATATTATATTACAAAGCATGCTTGGTACAAAATAACATGGGTTCAAAACCAATAAACAACCCGATGGCTACCCCAGATGATACCCTCCCACTGAAACTGCATGTACATTGGAACCATTTCCAACCCGGAGAGTATGATCACCTGTCTTCAAAACTCTGCTATTTCTCAGCCCCTGCACAGAATTGCAGATATGAGAACCCGATCCGGTATCCAATACCCAGGACGCAGTGTTTATAGAAAAACAGTTTTCAGTTACGAACACACCTGAAGCTGAAGCATCAACATGCTTCCCTTTCTTGAGACCAAGGTACTCAGTACAATTCCGCTTCCAGTGTCCCGTCTTCTTGCAGTAGAAATATTCTCCTTTTCCCGACTCCGCAGCTTTGGATTTGTCTTTCCCCTTTTCCTTTTTTATTCCACGTCTCGGCATGGTGGATTTCTTCTTGTTCTTTCCCTTGGCCTTGTCTTTTGGGACGGAAGAAAAAGATTTTCCAACAAGCAGGGAGGGAGACTTCGCCTTAAGCGTGCTCTTCGCATTTCTCAACATATTGAGAAGTTCGGATAGTGACTTCTCCATATTGTGCATGTTGAAGTTCACTATGAAAGGAGCAAAGGCAAAGGGAAGAGACTGTAAAACAATATCCGTATATTGCTCATTATCCATTGTCCATCCGAGGCCCTCAAGCTCTTCAATAAGAGCTATCATCTTCAAAACGTGGTCACCTACTGAAGTGCCAGGAGCCATCCGCATCTGAAACAGCTTTCGAGATGCTTCGTATCGTAAGATACGAGACTGCTCCCCATACAACTTCTTTGTATGGAGAAAGATGGATTGAACATCTATCTCCTCGTGCTGCTTTTGATGTGTATTGTCCATCGATGCAAGCGTGAGGCATTTGGCGGTGGCACAGTCAATATCCCACGTTTTGCGGATCTCCCTATCCGCAACAAAAGATTCAGGGCCTGGTTTGGGCGGGGCTGTGGCAGTGAGGACATATGATACTTTATCATATGTGAGAGTAATGTTAATGTTGCTCAGCCAATCTTTATAGTTCGGTCCGGTAAGCTTATTTTTCTCTAATAGTAGCTTAAGTCCAGTCATAGGTATCTGCTATTAGGAGAGAGAGAAAATACACTCAGCGAAAGCTCTTGCAAAGATTAGATTGGTTTATTATCTTATCTAATCGATGTCTCCCACTGCTTTTATCAAAATCTCCTTCAAACCTTAAAAGAAAAAAAATAGCCAGGATTAATTACATTCTACAACTTCGCTAACCGTTCATCCAGGCCAGTGCCGGTACTTCTGAGGGAGGTTCCCCGTGCTTTCTCACGGACCTAATTAAAATAAACCTCATTTTTCCAGAGGCGTAGCCCCGTTGACACCTTTCTAGACACCTAATGAGTTAGCTAATTGTAAAGTGCAAAATTCTCTCGGGAGCAACTATTGCTCACAGTGGGATCAGAATCCTACTATCACATAGAAGGTATGCAATCTCATTGCAAATTTCAACACTTGAAACTCCCGATATGGTTTTCACCCCTAGCACTTATGACCTTGACTATAATCAACATATCATAAGTACTGGTCAAGTTATACCCGTCATTTCATGATTAATTAGAACCACCCATATGACCCTTGACTATAATCAATATAATCACATAAATGTCCTAATTAATCTCATCATATGTTGTGTAGGAAGACATCACTTAGCTATCGTACACTACGCCTTGACTATAATCAACATACGTAGCATGAATACTAAGTACTCTTCTTCCTAAAATGACGGTGGGTTGTGTATAGTTTTTAAGAAAACCTTTAACGCTTCGAACTTGATATCGTTGTAGAATCTAATGATTTAAAAAGGAGTGGCTTAAGCTCCGCCTTTTGAAATCTTATTTTTTCATAAAAAGCCGAGTAGGTTTCAAATCTGATTCTACAACATCTTTTTAGGTTTTTTGTTTACATTAATCATATTAATGTAGTCTCATCATTTAAGTCTTTAGCCATTACAGAAAAGAAACAAAAATAGAACGTACGCTTATACCATCCGCATTCGCCACAATGTCCCGTTATGGACCGTTAGGTTACTTAACTAACGGCATAGCGGGGCGGGACTAGCGCGGATGCAAAACATAAGCAACGTTTATTATATATCATATATATAATATATCATTCGTCACAGCATATAAAATAATCACATTACAGAATATCCACAGCAGAAGCACATATATGAAAATACATGATATACTAGGAGGTCCGTATTTTGTATTTAGCCAACAATAGAAAATACAGATTCCACGGTCGCGATGAATAGCCAAGCCCACACCCCTAGACCCCTACGGGAGCGGCAAGTGACCCTACCAATTCTAGAGTTTAGGAGACAAGGTCTCGACTCCTCGAGATGGCCTCCCACTGAACCCTAGAACCCGGTCACTTGTGCTCCCCTCCTTGGGTCTATCCTAATGCGGAAAAGTAAATAATATACAACAATGGTGACATCATCCTCAACCCGGAAGTGCCCCAATAAAAGAATATTACATACATTTAATTTTACATGAATGAAAAGAAAAACTCTCATCTCACATTAAAAAAACGGCTATTCATTCACGACGATCCTGCACATCATATCTCAGCAACATATAATATCACATATCATCAACGTAAGTAAGTATGCGTACCCCAATTGTCGTTGATGTATAGCAATGAAACCGGCGATACACCACATACTACACTTACGGTCATAGAAAAGAAAGTGAAAAACTATAACAATTGGAATCGACACTGCCTTTTGACATCATAAACCTGGAATATCACATATTCAGGATTTCATGCCTAACAATGCAAATCTTATATTTAGGTCTCAATCATGAAAACACATTTTCAAAAGAAGCTGGGTAATTCAACAAGATTCCCGATTCTACCGAGACCGAAATATTAGACTTACACGCAACTAATTACTTTTCACAAAACTAATTAGTGTAGATTCCAATTATTGTATCACATTCAGAAATATCTAGATAATGTTAAACGTTTCGATCGAGTCAACATGCACCCACAAATTATCCCGATGAGCTCAACACTTGAGTAAAGTTAAACTACCCAAAAGCGTGCCACGGTACCTATGATCCATCAGTAGAAGGCCCAAACCAATGCCTCACCTATGACACCGCGGAACTACGGCAAACCCTAGGATTCAGTCGTTGTTCCGAAGGCAGAGAATCGAGTTAAGGTTTTTGTTCTTCTAGAGGGTCCATAGAGTTACTTGCACGACTATCGAATATAATTAACTTAAGAAAATTCTAATACTTGGAAATTTTCAGCGAGGATAATGGGGGGTGATTGACGTTCGTTCGAACTATTAAACATCATCCAAGTTACCATTACATTGTTAAAATATACGACTATGAAATACTCCGAACAAGGCCCTAAGCACAATTTGCATCACATGAAAATTTGGCCTAAACAAACAATACCTGAAACCCCAAAACCTACACACCAGAGCACAGGAAAAATTTGAAGCATTCTGGGCATAAGGGGCCGACGTCGCCGGAATTTAGGGGTTGGGACTCGGCCAAATTTCGAGGGGATGGCTTCAAATTTGTTCTGTGTTCTTAATGTTGTGTCAGTAAGCTTCTGCAGTTGTTTGAAAAATTTTCTGGACACTTATAAATATCGACAGAGAAGCTTATTTTAAGGGTTGCAGTTTTGTAATTCGGAGTTGTTTCGTTTCCGTATTCTTTCTAACATTGTCTATGTTTCTAGCTTGGCTCTGATACCACTGTAGGAATTCTATAGCACCACACTAGGTTTAGGGTTGTATCACACATGCTATAACAAAAATTTAGAGGGTGCTAAATAATTCCAAACATGAATCGAACTAGAAAGATAGAGTAACAACATACTATTATTACAGACTACAAGTGTCTAACTGTAAGTGGGAGAGAATACAACCTTTGTAGACATCCTCCTAGACTCCTTGGATCGATTGAGGTTTGAACCAGTTGGCTTGTGTCCTTCGGAGTCCACGATGATCCACCATGAAGTCTCTTTGCACCAAGCTCCAAGCTTCTCTTGATCAAGGATGAAGAAGAAGCTAACACTCCACACTAGTGGGCAAGACTAAAGTAGAATGGTGATTTGGGTTTGGATCTCAATTAAAAATCTTTTCTTTTTAATCCTTTCTCTTTCTTTTAAGACCCTGGTGAATTTTGAAGAAAGAGAGGAAGAAGGAGATGGCACAAAACAAACTCAAAAGAATAATATGATAACCATCCCTAAACTCAAGAGAGTAAGAGGGTGTCATCCATGCTAAACCATAGTTACAAAATATCTAGATATTTTGTAACTTGAGTTTAAGCAAAACCATGAGCTACAAAACCATGGGCTAAAAAACCATTGACCATTGTCAACTCAAGAGAGTTGAATAGCCAACCATGATTATGTTGCCATTTTTCTTTTCTCAAATAAACAAAATATCAAAAAAAATTGGTTACCATGTGAGTCTTGCATTGCCACCATCAATGTATCATCAACCATGACACATGTATGCTTGCATGTGTGCATGCACATCAACATATACATACACTCATGCATGCATCATAAAGAAATAGCTTTTAATAAATGAGCTAATGGACTTAATATTAAATCAACACTTGATTTAATATCCCGGTCATATCACATACGACCCGTCTAATAGAAAACGCCCGATTAAAATACGGTATCCAATACACGCATTTAATTCAGCTCCCGCGCATATCACATATGCACCCCAAATCATTTCGCCTGAGCTAGGAGACTCCTGTGTGGGATTCTAAGACTCGTCAATACGCTAGCAGTAGGCGGTGATCACATCACATGCCCATAAACCATTAGTGGCACAAGCAGTACGTAACGGCTCCTAGGTATTGAGCGATCAGAAGAAACACAAGCAAACCTGCTAAAACTCCTGTCGAGCAAACTGGCAACACTTACCGTACATTCCGGTCTCTTCGTCAAATATGTTGCATATCAGGTCTAGGGATGGTATCGTCGACCCCAATAATTCAGATAAGTCATGCCGATATATGGCTCATAACAGATCGAGAAACTACTGATAACACTTATCAGTAAATCTCAGCAGCACTGGTCAGGGACTTCCTGTTATAGCCAATCGTACATGGTGCAATATCAACCCCCAATACCGGGAGAGACGAAACCGCTCCTATCGCTCATTGCCTCCATGTGCCTCGAGACTGTACCCAAAATCCAACTGTTTGCATGACTCGGTAGAGCCATGGAAGGGTGGAGATCAAAGTACAGTGGGAGACACACATGACTCTATGATGATCTCGAGTCTACAGACTAACCTGTACCAGTGTCACCTGAGAACTGCTATCCGACGATAGATATAATACCACATAGGAGTTCTCGGCGAGTCCGTTCAGTATACCCAGTCTCCACTGAGCACCCGTATACGATCCTTGGTGTCACCACACCAATGGATATGGGATCATCCATCGCCCATCATATGGGACAAGTAACGTATACGCTAGTCTACTCTGGTGATATCGATGCTCCGTCTCGATACACCCACGACTAGGAACATTTCAAGGATATGCTCATAAACTACACATGTCCCACTAGTATGATCCGCATCATAATCTCAGTAGTCTTTCATCATCCTAAGGGCTATATCAATATGTACCAAATGAATGAAAGCACGATCAAATGAACATGTCAAGATAAAAGGTGCAACCAGATAGCATACTATTATGTCGAGCAAGAATGTCCCCTCAAAGGCGACTCTCCCGAAGTATACCCTCACTTGAAGGGCGACTCTCCCGATGTATACCCTCAATCTTCTTTTCAAGGGCATCGAGTCAGTCGTGGTATCCTAAGGATTCGGCATACTCGGAGTTATGGCCCCTCCTGCTGGAGGCCTGCGCCTGGCCGCGGTTCCAGTTCCGTTCTATGAGGTTCCTCAGGTCCCCTGGCGAGGTCGTCCTCGAGCTACCGTGGTGAGTCCCGTAAGTGCGACCCTGTCGAGGGAGAGGGCGCCGGCAATGCCTGGGAGCAGGCAAGCCGACCGACACCTCCTCGGAAGGGACAGGAGCGCGATGAGCCTCAGGGCGGGGTGCTCTTTCATGAGACCTCAACGTGGAGCTGTGAGGCGCCCAATAGGTCATTGAATTGGTCTCCACGAGGGATCTGTGGCCGCCGAAAATAGTGAGACGCTGCTCGGTCGTGCCAGCGTGGGCAGTGTCATCTCCCCCTCTGTCATGCCCCGCTTCCCAAAATACGGAATATGAGGGGTTGACAAGGCCAGCCATACTCCTATGGTCAAGGAATATCCTACCGTAGTCACACTTCGGCTTTTAGCATTACGTGGTAATCAGTAATCAATGCACAGGTAATGAGAAAAGCAGTCACGAAATCTATCAAGACAAATAAAAATATACCAGATAGGGATCAAGGGAAGGATAGCGCTGGCGTGGCTGATCTGGATGTCCGCGATATCCTCGAGGTACGACCGATCCTGATCAAAGCTCAGTCCACTTCTCACTCTAAGCATGCATACTCAGGTCATCAGAGCGACACAATAGCAATATATATGAATACATATGTAAACACGTGCAATAATGATGAACATGAAACAGTAAACATGGAGTGATGACATGGGCATGAAATAATCGGTACAGGTAAACAGTAAAGCAGTTATATTGAAATCAGTAATTAATGCATGTCCATGTCACTAAACCTATCAGTCTCTAAATCTCACTGTCTAGGTCGCTAAACTTATCGTCAGTCCAAGTGTAAGCGTCAACCACGCAGGAGTATCCCCTACCCAAGGGTAGGGCCCCAGGGGCAAGAGAACACGGGCCCGAAACACGCTCACAAATAATCAGTAATATCACCCATATGACTCCCAAAATCGCTGTATATGCCAGCAATGGGACTCCCGAGATTCCGTTGAACTCACACTCGAACTACCCCACATCCACGGTCTGCATAAAATACCGACCATAAACCCTAAATACTAGTCGATCCATGACAAGTCTATGCAAAAACTGGAGACAAGATCTCCATTAAGCATGTCTCGACTGGCACCCAAGATAAATGGACAGTATTTGACACCTTACCTATGACACTAATGCAAGTGCTCCATAACCGTCCCACGCCAGTTATAGTTACACTTACATATGCCCCATAGGCGTCGACAATGCAATAAATTAACTGGTTCCGCTGATTGTGTACAAGTACGTGTCACTTCACTTATCCATTCACGCTTTAACACTAACGTACTTACCACAATTTAATCGCTAATACTTATCATTAGGTAATGTACACGATCACTAGGTTATCAATGCTTCATGACCACTATTTAATGAGGGTATACCGCTACATGATATGATGAGAATGCAATTATTCACGATACAAATAAAATATAACAGCCAGCGTCGTACAACTTGCAAGATTTACTATAAATCATATGTGCAGAATTAAGCAAAATAATATAAAAGGGATAAGCAGTATGTTTAATTATCTGTCCATCAAAATTGGTTTCGCATCAATCGAGTTTCAGGTTCGCTAGTTATGGCCATTTCATTTTAAGTGTTCACTGCTGGAAATCCAATTTCTGAAATGGAAGTCCGTTTCGTAACACGTTTTACTCCTAGTTGAGAGCATAATTAGGCGACGCTATAGTTAAATAGAATGTAGATTTTTTTTATGTTTCCAACACATCAAATGGACTATCAATAGAAGTTCTTTATTAAAAGTTATGTCTTATCTAATGTAGCTATGCAAGAGGAGTCACTACAGAAACTGCAGAACACCTAGGTACGTTAAAATGCAAATTAAATATCAAATAATGGTGAAACAGCACGGGATCAGATTTAGGTGTTAGTTAACTAAATTATCTATGCGACCATATGAGGATCCGCGCATTTTCAGTTTAAATAAGGGGTATACAGGTGTTCCTAAGCCAGGTATCCAAAATAAACGTTGCCCCGGACTGCAGTTCACGGCCGCGAATCGCCTCAGTATTCATCGTTACAACTTATCAAAATGCAAAGATAAACTATGGGGTGCTGTAGGTTTATCTGTTGGCTTCGATACAAGCCATATAAGATCACATTTCGATTTGTATTTAATTTACTATTAATTTTACAACGTGATATGTACGAGGATTTCCAGATTTACCGTCGGTTCTCGGGGATATTATTTCAATATAGAAACATTAACTTTTAGATCTCAATATATAGTTAATTATCAGTACACGATCTATATATCACGAAACGGGGGTTTTAATTGACCAGAACATATACATATACATATATATATATCAAAAGATGATTATCGAGTTTTAATAATCATAACTATGGGTTTTTATATTGATTTATCACATACACATGCATAAGTATATTTGAGTATATGTAGCATGATAGCAAGTTCAGAAACTTGCCTGGCGACGGCGCAATGACGGCAACACGGTAGAGACGGCAACGGCACGAGCACCAGCACGGGCAACGACAATGGCAGCGACATAGTCACCAGCACAGGCAGCAGCAAGGCGGCAAGCTCGGTTGGCTCGGCTAACGGCGATTCCGCGAGATCGGCGGTGCTGGTGGTCGTCGAAGGTGGAGGGCGGTGATACTCAGGTGGCTCTGAGGATGGGGTTCTCGGGTGCTCTACTGGTGATGGGGTGAAGGAGAAGGAGCTGAAGGTTGCGGTGAGGTCAGGGAGCTCATGGCGGAGGTCGGAGGTGCGCTGGGGTTGCCGGTGGTTGAAGTGGAGCTCGGGGGTGGGTTGGATGCTTGGTGGTGCTGCCGGGTTAGGTTGAGAGGAGGTCGTCGGAGGTGGAGTTACGGTGGCAGGGTGCAGGATTCTTAGGGTCGGGGCTTTCTCGGTGCGCAGGGGAGAAGAGGAGAGAGGAGAGAGCGTTGGGTTGGTTAACGAAGACGACGACGATGAGGCGACGACGACGACGACGATGAGGTGGTCACGGCGGTTTAGAGGTGAGCCGGCGGGCCTTAGAGGAAGGTGATGGTGGGTGCTCATGGAGGTAGAGGATGAGGCAGGGGGTAAAGGAAAAGATGAGACGAAGAGGAGTGGGGAGCTTGTTGTTGTAGTCAATGTTGGTTTCTGGAGGAGCTCGAGAGAGGGATTCGCGTGTGAAGGGCGAGGCAGGCGAGGGAGATCATGGCGGCTGCGGGGATCTCGAGGAGTTTGTTGGAGACGAGGGCGTGGTCATGGGGAAGTGGGCGCGGGGAGCGGGGTAAAGACGTGGGTTGTTACGGGAGCGGGTCATGGGGAAATTTGCGAGGGAGGCGGGAAAAGAGAACGAGAAGAAGAAGAAGAAGCGGGTGAGGGAACGGGTCGTGGGCTGGGAAGGAGGAGGGAAAAATGAGGGGGAGAAAAAGAAGGAGAGGGGTGAGGGTTCGAGTCGGGTTGGGCATAGGTCAGGTGTGGGTAGGGTTAGGGAATGGGCTGGGCTGGATAGAGTAGGAAATTAATTTGGAAAATAGAAAAGGTTTGGTTTGATAGTTAGGATTTTAAGATTTAGGTTAGGAAATTAAAATTTGAAATTAAACTTAGGAAATTTAGAAAAAAATAATAATTGTAAAAGTTTGAAATAGAAATTTTGGGGAAAGTATTTATTTAAAATACGGAAGATATTTATAATGGAACTGGGTATTACACCTTCTGTAGAGGTCCCGGTCCCGAGGTGGGGGAGCGGCGACCTGGGGGTCTCGTACCGCCGTTTGGACACGAACAAGGGCATCCAAGATGGACGCGGGCCTGTCGATTCGGGAAGATAGGGCGTGAACGGCGTTCAGGGGAGGAGATGATCTGTCTGCGCCTCCGTTGTGAGGAAGGTGACGGCTAGTGCTTGGATCGTCGTGGTGATCACTCACCATGAATTCGAGATCGTAAGATCAACTTTCGTTGAGTGGAATCCTCGGTTCCCACAGGCGGCACCAACTAATGGAGGTCTGGATCTCCTTCAGTTGTTGTCTTCCGTTGGTCTGTTGACGAGCGTTGATGAATGGCTGAGATTAGATTTGAGGGTTGCCTCCTAAAGCATGTGGATCTCAGTGGGCTTGGTTTGGAATAGGGCCGATCTACCTGCAAGGAAGTCCCGGGGTGGTTGTACCACCGTGGACCCTCCGACGATCAAGTTAGTTGAGACATTTGGGCAGAGTAGCGACCTATTGAGATAGAATTCCCTTACATGAGTCTCCTGAGAGGGGGTTTATATAGTGGCAGCCATGGCCTGGCGGGGGTGAGATTTACGCCGGCCGTTACGCCCCTGGAGTCACACCTGCGTGAATGGCGGGATCCTCCATTAACGACGAGATACGCCCGTTAGCGGGGGAACGCGATGGCATGGAACGCAGGATCGTGAGGCGGCGGATATCTCGCGTCTGGCGAGATTTGCGGAGCCATCGCGGGAACTCCCGCAATCTGTGCTCTGGGTCGGTTGGTAAGATCGAGGAAGCTGAGCTCGGCGGGAGGCTTGGGGGCGAGCGGGAGGCCGATGAAGTTTGGTTCTGTGATAGCTCGGGAGCGAGCTGGGAGGGCTGAGAAAGCCCCTCGTGCAGGAGGGCTCGTAGGTGAGCCAATGGTTATTTGTAAGACGAGCATATGAGTGTTCTGGGAGGTTATCGAAGGTCGAGGACCCCCTCGGGTCGAAGGCCCGGGGTACGCCTTCAATGTACCCTTCTTGCTCTTTTCCCGTAAGCCTCAGGACGCGTCATCTGCCACGTGTCGTGATCTGGGGGAGAGTTTCCAGTACTGAGCATCATCACCTACAATCTTCTACTTTCTTCTTATTAGATAGATTTCGTCTTATGAATTTCCAGTTGTTTTCCAAAAGATTAGTAACGTCTTGAACTGTGAACCCAAGTGCACGTTGGCGAAAGACGGGTCTGAGGATTTCCAAAAGTTTATCGATCCCTCTGCCCTGGGGAATGGTTAAACTTTAATTTTCAACTCATTATAGAGAAGAAATAAATTGCTTCCTGCCTTTATCCCCCTCCCTTCGCGCCTTTCTAGTTAAGACAGAAGCCGATATATCTAAAACACAAGAAACTACTCTCCCTAAAGACTCACGACATATCGCCTTCTTTATCTGGTCTATAGATTCGATCGATAATGCTATAAACTCCTTCCATTTAGGACATATCTCAAACCGGTGTTGATCATCCTCTACCAACCCCATGCTACACCCCAAACATTTTTCCATCGAAGTCGCTTCCTCTCACTTTCAACCACTTCCTAGTTGAGTTCTTATTGTTTAGGAGTCGAAAAATAAACAATTCTATCCTTTTTGTGATATGAGCCTTTGCTGGAAAGAGGGCTGGGGAGACTTTAGTAGCTCCCTCGTCTCCCGATCGCCTTTTGAATTTCCTAACTGCTCCGTGCTTTGAATTGCCCCTTCCCAAATAACTGATATCGACTATCTGTTAATTTATTTCAAGTGGGAAAATGTGCAACCTTTCAGTATATAATAATATGAAGATCGAGCAAAAATTCCGTCTCCATGTTTATTTTTCATCGCCGTTAAAAACTTTATCTATCTACAGCTACAAAATACTATAAATAAGAGCAAGAACTCCGTCTCCATGTCACGAATTTTCTGAATTTTTAACACTTTCTTATGATGACGGCGCTTGTTTTCTTATGGAAATCAGGTGGTGATGGAGGTCCTTTTCGGGTCTCCGTCAGATGTTGTCTTCCGTTAATCTCCCGGTGGACTTTGTTGATTATCTCCTGTTGCGTGTGGGTCTCAATGGGTTTTGGAGGAAGAAGTGGAATGAGGAGTTCGGTGCCGAGTACTTGCAAATAAGTCCCGGGGTGGTTTGGTACAACCAAGGACCCTCCGACGATCAAGTTAGTGATGGGATCCGGGCAGAGTAACGGCTTAGAAAAGTAAAGAATGGCTTACTTGACCCCTCTGTGATGGGGTTTATATAGCGGTAGCGGCACGCGGCAGCAGGCGTGAGAATCTCGCCGGCAGTTATGCTCCCGACGTCACGCCCGCGTAGAGAGCGGATCGCCCGTTAATGGGGGTCGTGATAGCGTGGAACGTGGGATGTTGCTGGCGGAGAATCCGTGCATGGTGAGATTCACGGAGCGGCGGTTACGCCCATGGGCGGTGGAGTTGGTCGGAGGACCGAAGAAGACGACCTCGGCCGGGGGGCTCGGGGACGAGCGAGAAGGCTGAGGAGTCTTGGTCTTGTGGCAGCTCGGGGCGAGCTGAGGGGCCGAGGAGGCCAATTTGCAGGGGGCCCCGAGGAGGGCCAGCCTGCGCTTGCAGGTCGGGTACAGGTGGCTTGGTTGGCCCCTGTGGGCCCTTTCTTCTGAGTCTTGGGACACGTCACCCACCACGTGTCATGATCTTGGAGATCGCCAATATCGAACACCATCATTAGCCCCCCACTCTTGTCCCGACCAGCTAGCGGGTCGGGTCAGGAGTGGACTGTCGGGCCTCCCGAGGTAAGCACCTTTCTAGGGTCTTGTCGGGGCGAGTCCTCGGGCCGTCGGTTGTCTTTTTCGCCAGCGAATCAAGGCGAGATCTCCGCATCTAAGAAGGTGTGTTGGTTCGTGCACTCTGCGACTGAAGCGACGGTCCACGTGTCAAATGTCGATTGGTTGATACGACGTATGCAGGCCTGCGGCGTCTGATGGGACGCGGTTCAGCGTAGGATCGACACGTGGAGCGATCGGAGCCGCTGGGCATGAGGAGTTGTTTCGGCGGGAGATGACGGGTGCTGTCGGATGAGGCCGTATGCAGCGAAAAAACAGGGGTGGGGCCCGCCCCAGGGCCCCCAATCTTTCATTCTTCCTTCTTCCTTGAGTCGTTGCTGCTCGGCGTTCCTCTTTCTTTTGAATACATGGTTCGCTCTCACTCTTCGGGCTGCCCAAGCCAGAAGGAGGCTAGTGGCGTGGCCGAGCCCTCAGCTAGCTCATGCCCCCCGCCGGATTCTCTGCCGACGGCAGGGCTGTCTGCTTCGTCGACGGCATCTGGTGGTTTCTCCGGCAGCGGCCAGAGTCGTCCACAATTACCCGAGCCCCAGACGGGGGACAGAGGGAAGGGCGAGGGCAGGCCCCCTCTCAAGAGGAATAGGACGGTTTCTCGCGCGCCGTCGTCGAGGGTCCCTAAGGGAATTTCCGTGCAAGAGGGGGGCACCATCTTCACGGTTCCGTCTGGACTTTCCGTTGCCGTTGGCCTGCTCACCGGGATGGAGGAGTCGGCTGGGGGAAAGTTTTCGCACGGCTCCTTGAGGGATCAATTAGAGGCCATGGCCCAGGGGGCGGTCCAGGTACGAATCTTTTTATGCGCATTTGTCTTGGTATACCTTTCCTTGGCTCGGGGGCATCCTGGTTTCTCATCGGCTTTCCGTCAGGTTCTTCAACACTGCGCCCTTGCCACTCGCACAGAGGCCGAGAGGGCATTCCACGCTCCGAGGCCAGTGGAGGCATTCCCTTCGGAGGTCGAGATTTTGCAACGTGATCTGCGCCTGGAGAGGGCGAGGGCCGACGTTTTGGCGGGCCAGGCGGAGGCTGCGGAACTTGCCAACTCAGCGACTCGGGGTGCCCTTCGTCGTCTGAATGCGTCTCTCTGGTTTGCCGATAGGAAGCTGGCAGATCTGGTCGAACACTTCGCGGCCCTTGAAAAAGAGAGGGATGCCAGCAGAAGAGATGCTGAGGCGGCACTTATGGAGGCCCGGGTTGCCGAGGTTCGGACTAAGAAACCTGTGGTCGATTATAAGACGTCAGAGCAGTTTTACGCCGAGCTCGAGGAGTATTCTGCCGTCGCATGGAACAAGGCCCTGGACGCCGTGAAGGAACGGCTTCCTGAGTTCGATGATGGTGAGCTCCGCGCTCGGGCTCCGCTTCCGGCGGCGAGGCCTCCGGTGGGAGATGGCGAGGGGAGCAGGGCGCGTCCCTGATGGCAAAATCTCCGGCGGTAGAGCCTCCGGTGGGCCGTGATGCCAGCGATGAAGGGACCGAAGTAAGCCTCCGGGCAGTTTGTAGGGCTGGGGAGGCCCAGAATACCCTTTGTAAAAACTTTGCTTTTGGTGATAAAAGAAAATCCTTGTTTCGTCGATTTGCATTTCATCTTTTGTGTGTAAAGGATGTTCGTAGGATATCTTTGCTTGTACCGTTGTGTTTTCATGTCAGGTTGGCAATCTGTCTGGCGATCTCCCGTCGAGTTGACTTCAATAACTAGCCGACGAGCATGTCAAGCGCTGCCGAGGAGGTATCCACATGGGCCCCGGAGTCGATGGGAGATCATTTAGACTGGAAAAACCAGACGTCTGGCGTCGGGGGTAGGCAACTACCAGCCTAGGATAGACGAGCGGGGTGGCCCCTCTGGTGCCTATTCCGAGGGCATTCTAATCCCTGTCGGTTGTGATAGGAAGCTACCATCCGAGGATAGCCGAGCAAGGACTCGACCGCCTCTGGGAGAACTTTGGTCCTTAGCGCGGGAGGGGCTGTAGAATCCCACTAAGGATGACCGTGCAGTGAAGCTGCGCGGTTGCCTCTTGGCGAAGGCTTTGACCTCTGGCGTCGTGGATAGGCAACTACCAGCTTGGGATGAATGAGCGGGATAGCCGCTCTGGTGCCTCTTGTGAGGGCTTTTGATCCCTGGCGTCGAGGGTGGGGAGCTACCAGCCGAAGTTGACCGAGCAGGGAAGCTGCTCAGTTGCCTCTTGCGAGGGCTTTGATCCTTCAGGACGGGGACCAAGCAGGGATACTGCCCAGTGCCTCTTGGCGAAGACTTTGATCCCTGTCGGTTGTGGTAGGAAGCTACCAGCCGAGGATAGCCGAGCAAGGACTCGACTGCCTCTGGGAAGACTTTGGTCCTTAGCGCGGGAAGGGCTGTAAAAGCCTACCAATAACCCTTGGCCGGGCAGGGTTACTGCCCGGTGCCTCTTGGCGAGGGCTTTTGTCCTGAAGGATAGCCGAGCGAAGGATCCTCGGGCTCGACTGCCTCTGGGAGGGCTTTTTGATCCCCGGCGTTGTGGCAAGGAAGCTGCCCGCTGGGGATAGCCGAGCGAGAGATCCTCGGGCTCGATTGCCTCTGGGAGAGCTTTTTGATCTCCGGCGTTGTGGCAGGGAAGCTGCCCGCTGGGGATAGCCGAGCGAGGGATCCTCGTGCTCGACTGCCTCTGGGAGGGCTTTTTGATCCGGGCAGTGGCGTGCACGGTCACACCGTAGCGAGGGCCCGTGGGCTGCTCGGCCGCTCCGTGGCGAAGGACTTTTCGTTGTAAAGGAGGAACTCTACTGGGGTGAAAAGCTTCGACGTTTCTTTATTCGTATGGACAGGAATTTCAGAGAACGCTTTACACCATCTTTGTGAATGGGAAATCTTGAGGGGGGGTGTGCGACACTTCGCTGGCTTTGACCTCACTGGTATAGCTTGAGCTTTTCGGCATTGTAAGGCCGCGGGAGCTTCCGTCCGTCCGCGTCTTGTAGGCATAGGCTCCGCCGGGGAGCGCTTCAGAGACGAGGAAAGGACCCTCCCACTTCGAGGAGAACTTGTGAAGCCTGCCTTGGTCGATGAATTCGTTCCGCTGCAGGACCAGGTCCCCGGTCTTGAAGTAGCGGTGTTTCACCCGAGCGTTGTAGTATCGGGCCGTCTGCTGTTGATAGGCGGCGGCTCTGATCTGGGCTCGATCCCTTTTCTCCAACAGTATGTCGAGGTTGGTCCGTAGCGCCATTGTGTTTGCATCATCATCGAAATGCTCGACCCGATGACTGGGTAGCCCGATCTCCGCTGGGACTATTGCTTCGGTCCCGTAGCATAGGCTGAAAGGGGTTTCCCCGGTGGGAGTCTTTTTTGACGTGCGCAGGGCCCATAAGACCCGGGGTAGCTCTTCGACCCAACTGCCTTGTCTCCCTTCTAGGCGGGTTCGGAGACCCCGGAGGACGTCTCGGTTGGCGACCTCGACCTGCCCGTTACATTGGGGATGCGCGACCGCGGCAAACTTCATGAAGATATGGTACTCTTTGCAGAAGTCCTTCACTTTCTCGTTCTCGAAGTTCGTCCCGTGGTCGGTGATGATGCACCTCGGGATGCCAAACCAGAGTATCAGGTTGTTTTGCAGGAACTTGATGGTTGTGGCGGCGTCCGGTTTCCTGATGGGGACGGTCTCGATCCACTTGGTGAAGTAGTCCACCGCGATGAGGACGTATTTGTGCCCGCCAGTTCCGGTAAGGAACTGGCCGATCATATCCAATCCCCACTGGGCGAACGGCCATGGGGATGTCAGGGCAGTTAGCTCGGTAGCCGGGAGGCGGGGAATACTGCCGTGGAGTAGGCAGCTCTTGCACCTCCTGACCAGCTTCAGGGCGTCCTCGTGCATGGTAGCCCAGTAGTACCCTTGGAGTAACGCCTTTTGGATCAAGGTTGTGTGCGCCGCCCACCCCTTCATGGATTTCCCGAAGGACGTAGTCGGCTTCATGGGGGTCAACGCACTGGAGCAGGGGCTGGGTGAAGGCCTTCTTGTAGAGGTTCCCGTTGCTCCAGATGAAGTGGGTGGCTTTGGCCCGGAGGCGGTGTAATGACCCCAAAATCTTTATACATTTGTATTATCCCTCTTCAATAATATACCGTATTTATTTGTACTTGGTATTTTCCTTTTTCTATTAAATTTATTATTATTTTATTCCTCAATCTATTATGTATTTTTTTTCTAGGTACAATTTCATTTTCTTATATTTAAGTTTTTAACTTCTCATTCTTATTTTTCCTTTCATAAATATTTAACCCAAATCCATTATTCTTATTCTCTACAGCCCATCTAAAAAGCCCATTTTCTTTTTAAGCAACATCATATATTTAATTCTAATTAAATATATGCATGAACAACCTTGTAGCTCATTGGATAAGTCCTTGCATTGTTATTCCATAAGTCACATGTTCAAATCCCCATTCTTGCAATTATTTTTTATCATTTTTTTTATTCTTCTCATAACCTACAAATGAGACCTTTCATTTCCAAAATGAATGGTGACCTTTCATTTCTCTTTTAATTCTTATGTTAAATGCATATATTATTATACATATTTCACCATTACACCATCTTAATTGTCCTCCTCCATCTTTTCCTTCCTCATATTTTTCTATCTCTCATTTCTCCCTCTTCATCTAAAGTCCAAGAAGAAGAACATGAAGAACTCTTCAAGAAGGCCTCGCTAGTAACGCGAGGCTGTCGGCGGATAGACAAGCCCGGTGACAATACCGGCTTGTGTATGTAAGTCCCAACCTTCTATCTTTCTTTTCTATAATTGTAAAATACGACTTTTTTTGGAACCGACGGAAATCGGACAAACCGATTCCCGATCCGGTTTTTCTTTAAAATTCCACTTGTCACCTAATACATATTATCAACCCTATTGCATGTTGACTATTAATCACCCTTAAATCAAATTTAATCACACTTTTCCACATGAAATGATAATTTCTTTACAAAACCGTATCTCTTGCATAAAAATACCATCAAGTTCAATTTTAATGTTCTAATTAGATCCCTCACTCTTAATCATGTTTATTTTGATAACAAAACTTGTTTCATTCAATTTGGATGAAATTTCACACATGAAATGATAACGTTTATGAATACCGTATTCTTGCACCTTAATACCCTTAAGTTTAACATAGCTTATTTCACCTTGAAACTTCACCAAAACTTAATATAAGTCACGGGGTAATGACCTACCCTTACACACACTCATTATAACCCTAATTGATAAATAACAAAAATACAGAATACGATATTATAGGACTTTTTCACTAAAATACCATAACCTTTATAACTTTTAGTTTAACCTTTAAATTGTAAACTTTTCTAAATAAAACTTATATAAAATGAAAGCACGATTGGTCATGGACATCGATCGTTTATCTAAACTGTCTTGTGGGTCTAGGCAAGTGTGTCTAAGGCTAGTGGTTTTTAATTAGGCCCACAACTGTGGTTCCTTCCCACTTACCTGGCACTTACCTGGCTGCATTCGACGGTGAAGAGGCGATTTGAGGCTTCTAATGACTCATCGTTTAGACCATAGAATATAGGTTAGATGGTCTAGGAAACCCTAACAACTAAAATATGGAGAACTATATACTTTTACAAATAAATACCCTATATTTAGAAAACCTTTTCCCTAAATTAAAAGTATTTATAAAAACCTGAGCAAAGTGCCATTACAACCCATCTTTGGGGAACCTGTTAGGGATAGCACGGTTCATCGTGCACCCGCAGGCTAGTAGTGCGAGATTCAGACCTCCGCAAGGAGCATTCGGTCTCGAAAGGTTTAAAATACGATATTTAAAGAAAGTGATATTTTTGTAAATAAAATATTCATTTAAAAATTATTTATGTGTTTAATTATATATAATTATCATTTAAACATTTATTTTGTTATAATATAAAATTTCCACTTTTTCCTAAAATTCAAAGATTAAAAGTTACATTAAAATAACACGAATTTCAAATAAACAATTAATACTTTTATTAGGATATATTCACTAGAATAACACAAATAAAATTCACATTCATTATAACAATAAAGACGATTATTAAATACTTGAGGTGTATTTGGAAAACTATACAAAAGTATTTTTACATAAAACCCCCTCAAGTTTCACAAATTACAATAAGGCCCTAGCTAATATTGAACTTCAAATTATATTTCTTTTAGTCGGACTCGGGTTAGAGTCTGACTAATTCTGACTTGAATATATTTCAAGTCAATCTATATTTCAATTATATTCCAACACAACTTGAATACATGAATCCCAGAATCAGTTAACAATCTGTCTGACTGAACCGAACCATGGATATTCTTTTTACAAGTTTCCAGTATTCCATTTACATGACTCTACGGTTATAGCCGTTTCCTGATATCATGGTTTCGGTAAGTCAATCAGTTAATCAAGTCAATCAAGCAATCATTACAAGTTTACAAGATAACAATACAAACATGGCATCGCGGGGTTTAAAGGGGTAGATTGGTACGGAAGATGTTAAAAGTGGAATGAGGTGGTCAGATTAAGACACCTAACCTATATTCAGTTGCTGTTGTACCGTGGCATAAACGGTTCCTTGTACTATACGTGCCCTTAGTCTCTGGCATATAGAGACTCCCCTCGTATACACTGGCATCCTTCTGTACCAAGCTACAAACAACATCGTTAAACAATATTCCATAATATACTACAATACAATACTTTAGAAAATACCATACTCTGTCACTCTCATTCTTCTTTTTTTCTTTGGGACTTACCGAGCGACCTGTTCGCTGACGACATTCTATTTCTCTCTTCTTTGAATGTCGTCAGGTGCGTTGGACCAAGTTGAGACCGAGCCTACAAGTGAAGATTTGGAGGAATTCCAGGAAGACCCAGAGCTCTAGACTTTGTACTTGCTCTTCTCAGTATTTCCTTTATTATGCCATTGTTTAGGCATTGCTTTTCAGTTCAGATGTATTTCCATTTCATGTATTGTACAAAGAATGTTAATAAATAAAAGTTGCTGTTCTTTTTATACTCTTGTGTAATATTTTACATTGCTTAGCTACGCTTAGCGTATGTACTTCTGAGTACATACGTAGCGGACCTCGTCGCGTCCACTTCGCCGTATACTGGGAAGCGGGGCGTGACAGGTTTTGTTGGTGGCCCATGCAGGTCAGAGCTGTATGGAACCCTAAGCAATATAAAACACAAGAACCAGCAACTAAATCATTCTTTACATTACATATTCCTTGAATCCATCTTGATCCCCACCTTCGGTTTCCTTGAAGTCCATCTCAAGACTTTTGAATCTTTAATTCTTATTCATCCTTTCTATTTGTATCTTGTAGACTTATTAGCTCAATTGGTTAGAGTATCAATCGACGGAGCTCGAAGAAGACATCATCCTAATCCTGTTTCCTTACTCTGTTACATCATCCTTCTTGAGTAATTTCGAGGACGAAATTATTTTTAAGGAAGGTAGAATGTAATGACCCCAAAATCTTTATACATTTGTATTATCCCTCTTCAATAATATACCGTATTTATTTGTACTTGGTATTTTTCTTTTTCTATTAAATTTATTATTATTTTATTCCTCAATCTATTATGTATTTTTTTTCTAGGTACAATTTCATTTTCTTATATTTAAGTTTTTAACTTCTCATTCTTATTTTTCCTTTCATAAATATTTAACCCAAATCCATTATTCTTATTCTCTACAGCCCATCTAAAAAGCCCATTTTCTTTTTAAGCAACATCATATATTTAATTCTAATTAAATATATGCATGAACAACCTTGTAGCTCATTGGATAAGTCCTTGCATTGTTATTCCATAAGTCACATGTTCAAATCCCCATTCTTGCAATTATTTTTTATCATTTTTTTTATTCTTCTCATAACCTACAAATGAGACCTTTCATTTCCAAAATGAATGGTGACCTTTCATTTCTCTTTTAATTCTTATGTTAAATGCATATATTATTATACATATTTCACCATTACACCATCTTAATTGTCCTCCTCCATCTTTTCCTTCCTCATATTTTTCTATCTCTCATTTCTCCCTCTTCATCTAAAGTCCAAGAAGAAGAACATGAAGAACTCTTCAAGAAGGTCTCGCTAGTAACGCGAGGCTGTCGGCGGATAGACAAGCCCGGTGACAATACCGGCTTGTGTATGTAAGTCCCAACCTTCTATCTTTCTTTTCTATAATTGTAAAATACGACTTTTTTTGGAACCGACGGAAATCGGACAAACCGATTCCCGATCCG